>JAZGTQ010000393.1:0-87913 GCA_037953605.1 Necrosyrtes monachus | reverse complement strand
GCCTGGCAACCAAAACGCGGTACTGCAGCTGGGGAGCCGCGCATGCCCGCTGGCGCGTTGTGCCGAGCGCTCGCCGCTGCCGCCCTGCGACCAATGTTCGGTACTGCAGCTCGGAGGCTGCGAGTGCGCGGGACTGCCCCTGTCCTGCACGTGCCGTCCAACAGTAACGGCAATGCGGCACCGGGGCGAGGTACCGCCGCGCTCGTTGCTTCCTCCCGGTAAGGAAACGCCGCCGGAAAGGAAAGCTTGCGTGGGCCGTCTCTGCCTGGCCTCCCTCTCCGCGCCGCGGGAGCACAAAGGGACAGGCAGGGCACTTACCGGCTGTGGGCAGGAGCTGCTGCGGCTGAAGCTGGAGAGGCCAGAGAAAGGTAGAGAAGAAGAAATGGAAGGCCGGCCGGCAGCTGCCTCCCACTGCAGGCGAGAGACAGCCTGCCTCTCCGCCTGTGGAAGGATCCCTCTTCGTAGTCCACAGCAGGTCAGACCGCCAGGGTGCACCGCAGGCTCCGTACGCAGCACCGACGGCACGGTACGGCCACGCAGCGTGCGAGCGAGCGAGGTTCCGTGCCTAGGAAGCCCCATCTTGCAAGACCCGTGAGACACGTGTTCTCCTAGGGGGAGGACAGCCGTGCAGCCGGAGTTACAGAAGAGGAGGGGAGCGGGAGAGGAGCAGAGAGAAGCGTCTCAACTGGCAAATTCTCCCGGCAGCGCCAAGAACAAGAGCTGTGGGGAGCCCCGGGCCCTCGGGGCCCTGTCTCCCCTCTTCTGCGTTCTGGTCCCTCCCTGCCCCTCCCCTGGCCCCCTCTCTTTCCCACACCGCTGCTTTTTTTTTTTTTTTTTTCCCTTTCCTCCCTTGTACCTCTGATACTGAAAAGCCGGTCGAAGAAACTCTCTAAGACTCGTTTTGGAGTTTTAGAAAGCAGGCATTCTTCATTGCAGCGCTGGATGCACGGGGGATAGTTCCACCGAGCGTGCATGCCACAGCTTTAGCACAAACAGGTTCTATAGAAAAACTAATTGCATATTAATCAGATTAGTATACATATACATAAAAATGATGGCAACTGATTATCATAGTACTGCCTACATCCGATCATGCGCAATAAAGGATCCATTTGAGTCGAAGAGCTGCTTTTGCGACCGCTGACCCATTTGAAGTTCTTGCGGGCTGTCCTTGAAGTCTTTATTCTTGTCCTTGTTCTTTGATCTTGAAGCTTAAGGCAGTTTCAATCACATGTGGTCAGTTTCAGCATTGTTCTCACCTAGCATACAGGAACATCTAGTCCTAAGAGCCAAGAACTGCAAAACTTACGAGTACCTACCTCTGCTAGTTAATTGCTTGGCTATACTTTTGCCTATTGTTTCAATCGTCGTGTTAGTGTAAGATTTCTAATAATTATTTACCAAATCTCACTTTTACAGTCACCTAGCAGCAAACCAGTTTCCACGGCTGGTACAAAATATTAAAACCATCCAAATATTTAGACGTGCCATACAGAATGTATGGAAATATGCTATCAGAGGTGTCCCAGGGGCAGGGGGAGCGTCGGGGGGCCCCGAGCCCCGAAGCAGACTCGCTGGCAGGACTCGTTAGGCGCGCGACTGACTGAACAAACACTGGCCGTCCGTCCCCTTTGCCCTCCGGGCTGCGTTTGCGCTCCCTTTGCACGGGGCGAGGGGCCGTGAGGGAGCCCAGGGGAGGAGGAGGTGAGGCGCTGGGGGGGTCGGGCCATGCCCCCCCCCGCCCCTTCCTGCTGGGCTCCAGCTGTTGCAAATATTCTGGTAAAGAAATCAAAATTTAATCACGTAGAAGAGTTAGGTTTGATTAAGAACTAAAATTGTGAAGCATAACGTATAGGATTGTTAAGTTTGAAACGTAGCCATAGAAACTTTAGGAACTGTGTTATGTGTGACTATCGGAACCTTAATATTGTTAAAGTTGGAAATAGCTAACCCTAGAAACCTCACCAGGAAGTTACTGTTTTTTCTATGTTCTATTTCAAGAAACTAAGGAAACCGTCGTGGACACCAGTTTGCTGCTTGGAAATGCCCTTACCCTTCCCATCTTGATTTGAGTATCGAAGATTCCAGTCAGTAGAGCTAAGTGTAAATGACCAATGATTGTTTTTAAATAAGAATATTGCTAAGGTTATATAATCAAAGGACCAATCCTTATAAAGGTGAAATTTAAGAACGAGCATAGGATGCATTTTTATGGAAAGAGCTCATGTAACAACGACCTGACAGAAAAAGTCTGTAAAAACTGATGGATTTTGATACTAAGTGGGACACGCCTTTGGAGGAGCGATCCCCCGTGTCCCCAGCGCTGCGATAAACAAAGTGCCTGCTTCTTAACTTCACCTTGGTGTCAAGGAGTTTTATTCCGGATTTCGGTAACGGTTTTGGCGACCCAGATGGGACCTTGCGAGTGAGCCTGGACGAGATCGAGTGTTGATCGAACTCCGGCCGGCACCGAGGTATTCTCAGGGAGAACCATCACCCTCGACTCGCAAAGCTCCTCGCAGCGTTCCCTGGAAAAAAGGTAAGGCGCTTCTTCTTTGGAGTTTGTTTGGAAAGCCTGCCCGTGAGGCGCGGCAAAAGCTCTGCAGGGTCGGGGCTCGGAGGGTACCCATTCGCATTGGAAGCCTAGGCGTCTGCCCGTAAGTCATAAGTGAAAGGTATTGCTGGGTTGGACTTTGTGTATTATTTGGGACAACTGTCATTTGCATTTGTTTGGTATTTGGTATTTGAATGTATATAAGTATAATGGCATTAGCAAAATTGTTTATAAGAGTGCAGGAAATAAAACTGCTGATGAAGAGATACCAAAACCATCACCGTTGGGATGTTTATTGGCACATTGGGGTGAACTGCAGGAAAAATGGTAAACAAACAGAACTTTTGAGTTATACTACTATATTGCAATTACTGTTGTTTTGTAGGAGAGAGAGTAAATGGAATAGAGTGCCATATGTAGATTTGTTCTTTTTAAGTGAACGTATCTGACGGGGACCAGAGGGGAGTCTCCCAGCAGAACCTCTGGTTACAGCTAAACTGGGAGGAGAACAGAAAATTGAATTTGAATTGACACTAGAGTCACCTTTTCAGTTTGAAATAGCTTAGAGGGAGAGTTAAGTTTTGAAGAAACTGGTGGTGTTGGGGCAACAAGTGAACGAGAAACTAGACCCTTCTTTAAATCTTTAACAATGAAATTAGGAAAGCAATGGGTCACTCGGCAGTTTTTGTATGTGCCAGATTCTCCTAAACTCCTATTAAGGAGAGATCTATCTGAGAACTTAGAGGCAGAAATTAAATTTAAAAAAGGAGAGATTAAAATTTTAATTCCAGAAACTAAACGTATCGAAGCAGTGGCTTTGTTGTTACAGGACGGTTACCGAAAGCAGAAGATTATACCGGTCAAAGTATAATGCTGTAATTCCAATCGTCTGGCCTGGGAAGTTCCCGGTAAATCCAAAAAGCAGAACCTGTGAGAATTGATTTAAAGCCAGGATCGAATCCGGTAAGAATTAAACAATACCCCCTAAAACTGGAAAGTTGGAATGGGTTAGCATTGATAATACAAAAATTTTTAAGATATAAATTGTTAATAGAATGTGAATCCAAATATAACACCCCGACCTTGCCTGTTAAAAGGCTAATGAAAAAGATTATGGATTAGTTCAAGACCTCAGAGCAATAAATCAAATAGTACAAGATAGTCATCCGGTAGTAGCAAATCCTTATACTTTGTTAACAACCCTAACAGAGAAACAAGAATAGTTCACAGTGTTAGCCAGCCTGAAAAGATGCCTTTTTCTGTATTCCCTTGGATCCCAATAGTCAAGAGCTTTTCGCTTTTGAATGGGAAAATCCTGAGACTGGCAGAAGAACACAATATACGTGGACAGTCTTGCCTCAAGGCTTTAAGAATAGTCTTACCATTTTTGGAAATCAATTGGCACGAGAATTAAGAGATTTGGAAGAAAGAAAATAATCAAGAAATCTTGTTGAAATATATGGATGATCTGTTAATGGTAGCTGAGATGGAAGAACAATGCACAAAGTTAACTATTAACTTTTTGAACTTTTGGGGAATCAGTGGATATCGAGTGTCAAAAGAAAAAACCCA
This sequence comes from Necrosyrtes monachus, assembly GCA_037953605.1. Taxonomy (NCBI): domain Eukaryota; kingdom Metazoa; phylum Chordata; class Aves; order Accipitriformes; family Accipitridae; genus Necrosyrtes; species Necrosyrtes monachus. The sequence continues at coordinate 83,787 of JAZGTQ010000393.1, read as the reverse complement.
ATAACCCAGAAAGAAGAAACTTATTTGAGTTTTAAAATCCTAAAAGGACAGAGACAATTAGGAACTGAGAGGAAAGAGGCAATTTGTCGTCTGCCCGAACCTAAGACTAAAAAATTAATGACGAGCATTTCCGGGAACGGTTGAGTGGTGTCACCTGTAGATTGTAAATTGTGGCTTGCTGGTCTGACCTTTATACGAGCAGCTCAAAACCTCAAACAATGGACTGGACTGATGCCGAGAAAGCTACTTTCGAAGAATTGCAACAGGCTGTAATAGGGGTGCCAGCCCTAGGCCTGCCAGATCTCACAAAGACACTTGAACTTTTTACTCGTGAAAGAAGAGGTCTAGCTCTGGGTATCCTGGCCCAATATTTAGGGCCAAGTGGGCGAGCTGTGGCCTACTTCTCGAAGCGATTAGATCCTGTGAGTCTGGGATGCTCTGGTCGTCTGAGAGCTGTTGCTGCAACTGTGCTACTGATCCAGGAAGCTCGTACGTTCACCTGAGGACAAAGGATTACTGTATGTTTCCCACATGATAACTGTTGTGCTAAAACAGAAAGGGGGGCATTGGTTATCCCCTAGCAGAATGCTGAAATACCAAGTGGTGTTGCTGGAACAAGATGATGCTTACTTAAAAACTACTACCGCCGTTAACCCTGTTGTGTTTTCAACAACTGATCGAGTTAAAGGAGAACTGGAACGTGACTGCTTGCAGACAATCGAAAAGAGTTTACTCCAGCTGACTGGATCTCTGAGATGTGCCACTAGAAGAAAGAGATGGGGAACTATATACCGACGGAAGCGGTTTCACCTGTGAAGGAAAACGTTTATCAAGATAGACAATAACTACCGAGGAGGTAATTGCGTTGCGAACTTTGCCTTCGATGATATCTGCCCAAAAGGCTGAATTGATAGCTCTTATTCGAGCTCTGGAACTAAGTCAAGGAAAGCGAGTCAACATTTGGACAGACTCAAAGTATGCTTTTGCAGTAGTACGTGCACGTGGAGCGATGTGGAGAGAAAGAGGACTGTTATCTGCACAAGGAACCACCATTCAGCATGCAGAACAAATACTGAAATTGTTAGAAACCGCTCAAAAACCAACAGCAGTCATGATAATGCACCGTAAAGCACATCAGTTAGGTAAGACTGTTGCTAACGCAGGTAACCGACTGGCTGATAAAGCTGCTAAAGAGGCTGCAGAAAAAGGCATCCTAGCACTAGTTCCAGAGGAAAGTATAAAATTGCCTAAAGAAACTCCAAATTATAATGAAAAAGATGAAGAATTAATTATTAGATTGCAGGCTAACAAAATGAAACAGGACAGGCTGTAACACCGACAGGTCAAATAATAGTCCCGCCCACAATAATAAGAGAAATTGCCCAAGCTGAACATAACAAAGTATGTTGGGGAACAGAAAGTAAAATATGACAAAGATTGTCTAAACAATTATAAGTGGATGTGAAATTTATCTCTAAAATTATCCCCAAATCAGTAATAAGATTATCATTGGAATTATTAAATAAGGAAATTGTTTAGGGGAATATTAGCAAATTGATTTTACAGAATCGCCTTGAAAAGAAGGATATATCCTAGTTTTAGTTGATATCTTTACTGGGTGGCCCGAGGCTTTCCCTTGTCGCACCAACAAAGCAAGAGAAGTAGTTAAAGTCTTGCTCAAAGAGATAATACCAAAATATGGGGTGCCTGTGAGAATGTCGTCTGACAATGGCCCTCATTTTATAGCAAAGATTATGAGACAAGTTGAGCAAAGCATTATCTATAGATTGAGACTATCACACCCCATATAGACCACAAGCAAGTGAAAAAGAAAAAAAAAAAAAAAAAAAAAAAAAGAATGAACTATACCCTTAAGCAACAGTTGAGTAAAATTTGTCAGGAAACCTCACTCACATGGGTTAAAGCCTTACCCATGGCTCTATTAAGAATCAGAGTATAGCCAGAAGAGAAAGAAAACTTAAGGCATTATGAAATGTTATATGAAAGACCATATCAAGAGTCCTATGTTCTGAGTATCTTGAGTGCCTTTGGAGATATGTTTTTAAAAGGTGTTATGACTTCTTTAAGAAATTCTTTTCAAGAACTTAGTCAGTATGTCTCCACAGCTGGACCCTTAGAACTGGACGTAGCAGCGCATCCCTTCCGACCAGGAGACTGAATATATATAAAATCACTGAGAAGCGGAAAGGACCGTATCGAGTCATTTTAACAACACTTAAAGCAGCAGTAAAGGTCTGGGAGAAGAACCTTGGCTTCATTACTCAAGAATAAAGAAAGCACCAACAGGAAATTGGAAGTCTAAAGAAACTGGCGCTTTGAAATTGAAAATCTATAAGTAAGTTTCACGTTATCTATTTGGGAAAACAACTGTGTAAAGTTTATAATATTGGGGTTGCTATTAGGAATATTGTCAAGGGCGGTAATCTTTTTGTGCGTTAGAGGGTTTAAGTATTTTTTTTGAGGCGTTCTACACATAAGATAAACAAAATGAAACAATTATTGTTTGAGCTATTAATCTCGATATTAACCGTTTTTGTAATTTTGATTAAAAAAAAAAAAATCTAGTTTTGTAATTGATTCAAAGTTTTGTAAAGACACAAAATTTAACCTCAATAACAGCCTGCCTTCCGATTCCAAAGTCAGATGAAAATCTAGTTCCATGGAGAATATTGACATTGAATTTAACCAAAACTTGAGAAAAGATGTAGAACAATGAGAATCATTTTAGCAAATTAAATTGCATGGATTTAAAAGGCAATTATTTTTTTTAAATTTGAAAGAAGGAATTATAGCATTTTCAATTATAACATTACCAAACCATCCACCTCACGGACAAAAGAATTAATTTATCGCCCTTCGGGAGAAACTTGTACAAACACCCCTTGGGGCTGCCGGTTGCCAAAACCGTCGAGACAAGTGCAAAAAGGAACTTGGGATCATATTTAAAATATAAAACGATGTTTAGAATTTACTGGAGTTCCAGGATCCTTGTTAGATCCACCCAGAGTCAGGACCATCTACGGAAATTTAGATTGGTTTAGACAAACAGAGGAAAATCACACATCCTAAACAGAACTGTATGGAAGTTTATACTTGCAGCTCCTCTGACCCCAAAATCCAAAGACTTTCTCTAGTAGCTAAAGCTCTAAGATGGGGATGTATTTGTAGAAAGAATAATAATATTTTAAATGATACTCGGTCCCCTCTTAATAATGGAAAAAAATTAGCTGGGAATTGACTGTATTAAAGGACAGGTGAAAAGTTTAGGGTTAACTGTTTGGGTGAATAGTGATGATAGATGATCCACTCACCTTTTGATGAAGGCCAAAAGCAAATAATGGACTTTAGACTTAATAACTCTATCCTCTCTCTGGAAGAAATCTCCCTTGTGGCCTCGATGGTGGACCTGGGTAAATGGAAAAGATGATACCTGGCAATTGCCAAGTCTTAGAAGTAAAATAAGATGGGTCTTAAAATCTGTATTTTTACCCCAGTTAGCAACTCTTCAAAATAAGATGACTCTTGCCATCTTTCATTCAATAAAGGAAGTGCCTGCTGCTTAACTTCCCGTTGGTGTTCAGGAGTTTTATTGCGGATTTGGGTACGACAGCTGCGGGCCGGGGCTGGAGGAGCCCCAGGTGCGGGCAGTGAGGCTGATGGCGACGGCCCCTCCCTGTAAAGGGGGGGCTGCCGGGGGAGGGGCCGCGGCGGGGCCGGTGGGAGCCCAGGCAGGCGCGGAGCGGAGCAGTGGCCGGGCTGCGGCTGCCCCTCGGGAGAGAGAGGTGAGTGGGGCCGGGCGCGAACGGACCGCGAACGTCCCAGGCGGGGGGGGCCCGGGGGAGGGGGAGGGCCGCCTGTGCCGAGGCGGGGGGGGGCCCTGGGGGCTCACAGGGGTGCTGGGAGCAGCGGGCCCCGTGGCGGGGCTGCGCAATCGCCCGGCGGGTCCCAGGGAAAGCCCCGAGGAGGACGGCAGGTTCCGCGTCGGACGCACGGAGCGGCAGCGGGGCCGCGCCGTGCCGGAGCGGCGGCGGCGGGCGCTGCCCGGAGCCGGAGCCGGGTGGGGGGTGCCGCGCCGTGCCGGAGCCGGCGGCGGGGACTGTCCGGAGGCGGGCGGCGGGAGCACGCCGGAGCTGCCCGGAGCGGCGCTGGGGGCTCGGCGGGGACTGCGGCTGCGCCGGCGTGGGGGCGGGCGGAAACGGAAGCGGCGTCCCCTCAGGGTCAGGCAGCAGGGCGGGCTGCCTCCCGGGGCATGCCGGGAGCTGTAGTTTTCGCGGACTCGGCGGCGGGGCAGCAGCGTGGCTCTCGGGCGCGGCGTAGTCCTCGCTGCCGCCGCGGCCCCCGGAGTCTGACCAGGTCGGACTCAGGAGCGTTGCCGGTTTCGCGTGGTTTTCTGCGGGCTTCCCGCTGCGCCCGCTCCCCGACCAGCCGTGCGGACGCGCCTCCCGGGCGCATGCGCCGTCCTGCGCGTGGGGCGGCCCGGCGTTCGCGCGCTGGCTCCGGCCCTTCCGGCGCATGCGCGGTCCTCGGGAGCAGCGTGGCGGCGCGCAGGGCGCGGGTCTCGGCGGCAGCGGGCGAGCGCCGGGACCGCGGGTGAGGCGAGCGATCTCCTCCGGCGGGGGGGCGGGGGGTGCCTCCTGCCCGCTGGCGGGACGGGAAGCTGCGAAGCGGCCGCCGCGGCAGGCTCCCGGTCTGCCGGAGGCGAGGTGGGCCAGGGCAGTGCCGGGGAGTTCCCCGAGAGCCGATAGAAGGGAAGAGGGGACGGAGGCGGGCACCCCCCAGGCGCGGCCAGCGGGCGCCTCCCCGACTCGCCAGAGCTCCCCCGGAGCGGCCCCGCTCGGCCCGTGCGGCTGCCCCCAGCTCCAGCCCCTCCCCTGAAGCCTGTGCTGTAGCCGCAGGCAGCCCCTGAGCCCTGTCGTGAGGGCAGCAAGCTGGCCCTCCCGTGTTCTCGAGTCTCCCTGAACGTGGGTGCCGTTAGCAGCGGCGTCTGCGGAAGCCCCTGCGGAAGGAGGGGCTCCGGCCAGGGTCGAGCTGTGGTAGTAACGGTTACTGCTGCCTCTTTCCCTCTCCCAGAGGCCACGCTGTGGGTGCGGTTGTCCGTCCGTCCCCTGGGGATGCCGTTGGCTGCACCAGCCTCAGGCTTGCGTGGGCTGTCTCTGCCTGGCCTCCCTCTCCTCGCGGCGCGGGAGCACAGAGGGACAGGCGGGGCGCTTCTTGGCTGTGGACAGGAGCTGCTGAAGCTGGAGAGGCCACAGAAAGGTAAAGAAGAAGAAACGGAAGGCCATCTGGCTGGCAGCTGCCTCCCGCTGCAGGCAAGAGAGAGCCTGCCTCTCCGGGTGTGGAAGGATCCCTCCTCATAGTCCGCAGCAGGTCAGACCGCCCGGGTCTGTATGCATGACCAGCAGTGGGGTACGGCCACGTAGGGAGCGAGCGAGCGAGGCTGCGTGTCTAGGAGGCCTCATCTCGTAAGAGCTGTGAGACACTCGCGTGTTCCGTTAGGTGGAGGACGGCCAAGCGACTGGAGTTACGGAAGAGGAAGGGAGGAGAGAAGGAGAAAGAAGCGTCTGAGCTGGCAAGGTCTCCTGGCAGCTCCAAGAGCGAGAGCTGTGGTGAGTCCTGGGCCCTTGGGGCCCTGTCGCTCCTCTTGTTCGTCCCGGTCCTTCCCTCCCTGTCTCCTGGGCCCCGCGCTTTCCCATGCTGCTGTGACGTTTGGGGTTTTTGGGGTTTTTTTTTTTTGCTTCTCTGTACCTCTCCTCTTCTGTCTATTCTCTTGTCCTGCTCCCTCTTCCTCTCCCCCTTTCTCTCTCTCGTTCGACTGCCCCCCTTTCTTTTTCTCTCTGCGTTCTTGTCCTGCTCCTTCTCCTTATTCCCCCCCCACCGCCCCCCATCTTTGTCCTGCAGCCAGTCGCTGTTTTTTTCCTTTTCCATCTCCTTGTCCTGATCTGCATCCGCCTCTTTCCCTGCCTCCCAGTTTCTCTGGCCCGTTCCCTGGCGTTCTTTTCCTCTCTGCGCCTGTACGTGCCGCTCTGTGTCCCTGCCTGCCTCTCTGTCTTCTTCCTACTTTCTCTTTCTCTCTCTATCCCTTTGTCTTGCTAGCTGTTGCTGTTTATTTTTGTCATTCTGGATCTCACTGTCCCCGTCCTCCTTCCTGTTCATCTCTTACTCTCTCTGACCCTTTGTGCTGCTTCCTGCCCCTTTTTTATTCACCCTCCCTCTCTCTGCAGGGCTCCTGATACCTCTCTTTCTAAATTCCCCAACCCCCTGGGTTTCTCACGGTCTCTGTCTTTCTCTCTCTCTCTCTCTCTCTCGTTGTCATTGTTCTTGTCCGTCGCTCTGTCCTGCTTCCTGTCCCGTCGTTTCTCGCTGTATCCCTTTGTCCCGCTCCCTGCTCGTATTCGTATTCCTCTCTGTCCTGTTGACCGTCCCAGTTTTTTATCTCCGTCCTGCCGCTGTCCTGATTTTTTCCTTCTCTGCCATGTTCCCTGTCCCTCTTTCTGTCTCTTTTCCTCTGTCCCTGCTGCTTATTTCTCCATCTCTGTCCAGACCCCTGTCCCTTCCCCCCCGCCCTGCCTCGCTGTCCCTCTGCCTTGCTTTCTTTCGCTACCTTTTCTGTCTGTCTTTCTCTGCCCCGTTCACTCTCCCGTCCTTTCGAACTGTGTCCCCCTGTCCAGCTAGCTGTCTCTTCTTTCTTTTTTCCGTTCCTCAGTATTTTTTTTTCTTTTTCCGTATCTCTCTCCCACTGCCCATCGCAGTTGTTTTTTCCCCTCCGATGCTGGCCTGCTCTTTGTCCCTTTTGTCTCTCTCTGTCCTTCTGTCATGCTCCCTGTGTCTATTTAATCCCTTCATCTCTGTCCTGCAGCCTGTCGCTATTTTTTTTTTTCCTCTTCCGTCCCTTTGTCCTGCTCCCCGTCCTTGTCTCTCTTTCCCTTGGTTCTGCCTCCCGTCCTTTTTTCCTTTCTTGCTCCATATCTCTGTCCTGCTCCCTATCCCTCTCGTGCTCTCTCCGTTTCTGTGTCCTTCTCCTTGCCTTTCCCCACGTTCTCTGTCTTGTTCCCTCTTTGGTTTTATTGTTTTCCGGGTGGCTGGGCCCAGCTACCCGCGGGGGTGCTTTGTCTGGGGGGTTTGGGGTGGGGGCCTGGCCGTGCCGGTGATGGCGGGGAAATAAAGCCTGAAACAACGGCAGTCATGAAGTGACGCCCTGCCTGTGCTGGGTCTGCCCCGCGGAGGCGTGGGGCCGGGCCCTCCGCAGGTCCCGAGCACTCCCCAAAACTGCGTGTGGGGCCCCGGGGGTGCAGGGCTGTGGGGTGGCTACGCTCGGCGTCGCCCGTGGGCGCTGCGGGGTCAGAAACGGAGAACGAGTTTTCTGTTCCTGGGGCTTGACAACAGGCTCGCGTGGCTGATTTTGGGGCTCGGAAACAGACTGAGCTGCGCGGCTTTGGGCCCAGAAACAGAAGTCCAGCCCTGCCTTTTTTGGGCCTTGAGAAGAGGCTTGGCAGCCGGGTTTTTTGGCTCCCAAATGGGCCCCGAGTCAGCTGGTGTGGGGGCCAAAAGCGGAAGCCGGCTTGGGTGGTTTGGCAGGCGGGTGGGAGGGTGTTGGGGGCTGCGGGGGGAAGCAGGGGGTGGGCAGGGTGCGTGGACCCTCCCCAGAGATGGGGGTCTGGTTGTGTCGGACGCCAAAGTTCGGGAGGCCGGCACGCAGCAGGCCGAACTCAACATCTGCGATGGTCTGTGGGGGGAAAGGCGCTCTTCAGAGCCCACGTGCCCTCTTTGAGTCCAGCTCTTCTTTCTGCGCTGCTCAGAATAGTTGTTAAGTAATTAATCGCACAAACTAACGAATCTTTATATGGCGCGTAACTCTGATGTTTAATCCTAATGCTCTAGTTTTGACAGCAGTGGATATACAACCTTATCGAAAGCCCAGACCGTTGCACATAGCTGGAGCTTGTAAGGAGAAGCAGCTGAAATCAGCCGGAGCTTCAGTGAGCCAGAACTGTAGCAAGCGGGAGCTGGAACGAGGCGGGGTGTCCGCTGTCTGGAGCGTGCGTTAGCCAGAGGCAAAAGTACCTGCGGCTGTAACGAGCTGGAGTGTCCGTCAGCTGGACTGTGTTCCCAGCACGGCCGAAGAGCGGCCGGGCGCAGGCAGGGCTGTCCGCGGCAAGCAGCTCCGAGCAGCAGGGAGGTGAGCTGTCCTTCTGCCAGCGGGGAGCCCGGCCTCTTCCCTCGGGGACGCAATCCACGCCACGCTCCTCTCTCTGCGTGGAGGGTCTCTCCCGGTCCGTTCCCGCGGGCAGAAGCGAGGTGGGGGTCCCCCGGCTCTCCCGGGGCAGCCCCCCCTGCGAGGGGGCGCGGGCGAGGTGTCGTCGTCCCCTCGGTACCGGGCAAATGGGAGAGAAACCGGCCGGTGGGAGCTCCTGGGGTGCAGAGCCCTTCCGGCAGAATCCTCCCCTGTCTTTTCACCGTTGGCTGGGTGTGACAAGCAGGTTCATTTCTTTGTCTCCTCTTTTCCCAGCGTCACCTTCCGCGTCACACGAGGAAAATCCTGCGTGGTGAATTCTGCTTGCTGCTCGGGTAATCGCACGTGTCGGGCTGGGGGAGCGGAGAGAAACACTTGCAAGTTCGAGGGCGCTACAGACGCTCCACGTTAAACCCACAGAAAAGGCAAATTTGCTGCTAGTGCAGAAAAGCTGATGGAAAAGTTGCTGTTAACAGATCGTGCCCTGTTCCTGAACTGGTCCCTTGATATGTTTTTGTTTGAGGTGAAAGAACGAAATTTCATGTCTGGTAAATTCAGAGCTGCCTGTTAGCTTCTTTAGGGTTGAGTGTTTCTCTTCTCTCTGTTCATGCTGATTTTATGGGCAAGTTGGAAGTAGCCTTTTATTTTTTTTACGTATAACTGAATTTTTAGGAATATGTGGCGTCCCTGTAGTTCATTTTTGACCACCTAAATGCCAGTAGAAATGTAATGAGCGAAACATGATGGAAACTGGTACTTAAACTTGATTTTTATTTGATTTTTTTTTTTTTTTCTTCCCTATTAAGAGTGTTGATGGCATGTTGTCCCGTGGCACAATCCCCGTTCCGTTCAGCGGAGTCTTCAGTCTAGGACTTTTAAGTAAAAAAAGTTTGTCCTTCCAAAAAAGGACTAGTCATTCATAGGACCGAGGCATAGACTTGGAGAGTCGCTTAAGTACGTGATCGGAATTAAAGCCAACTTTCAGTTAATGTTGCTGCTGTTGGTCTTTGCTTTCATTGATTTCTCCACCACTCCCTCACGGTTGGGAGCTCTGAATCGTAATTTTTTTCAGTCTCTAACGTATTTCCCCCCCCACCCCCCAAAAAGGAGAGGCAGTGTCTAAAAGTTTCCTCGCAATGCGTGAGTAAATAAAATTTGAGTTATGATGATTAAAACCATAAAAATGACACCAGTTGATACCGAAAAGCCGGTCGAAGAAACTCTCCAAGACTTGTTTTGGAGTTTTAGAAAGCAGGCATTCTTTATTGCAGCGCTGGATGCACGGGGCATATTTCCACCTAGCGTGCATACCACAGCTTTAGCACAAACAGGTTCTATAGAATAACTAATTGCATATTAATCAGATTAGTATACATATACATAAAAATGATTGCAACTGATTATCTTAGTACTGCCTACATCCGATCATGCGCAGTGAAGGATCCATTTGAGTCGAAGGGCTGCTTTTGTGACCACCGACCCATTTGAAGTTCTTGCTGGCTGTCCTTGAAGTCTTTATTCTTGTCCTTGTTCTTTGATCTTGAAGCTTAAGGCAGTTTCAATCACATGTGGTCAGTTTCAACATTGTTCTCATCTAGTGTACAGGAACATCTAGTCCTAAGAGCAAAGAACTGCAAAACTTATGAATAATTACTAGTTAATCACTTGACTACACTTTTGTAATTATGTCCCCAGCTACCCTTTGTCTACTGTTTCAACCATAATGTTAATATATGATCATTTATCAAATCTCACTTATACAGTTATCTAGCAGCAAACCAGTTTTCATCAGTCTACCTTCTAAAGGATGTGTTGTATTGTGAGCAGACCTGTTTAGCTCGAGTCCTAATTAGGGCACCTGCTAGCCTCTCCCTTTGCTGGAATTCCTCTACTCATTTGGTGTTATTTTTTTTAATATGCTGAAATACAATTTGTGATTTTAAGTTTTCAGATGTGTTGTCGTAAGGGTGTGGTGATGCTCAGCAGATGCCCCATCCTGTGGAAAGCACCCCCTCCATGCGGCAGGCAGTGTGGATTATTTGGTGTTGGGTCAAGAACCCAGAGTGGAATTGCTGTTGCAGATTATCCCAGACGAGTTTACCTACTGTGGATTACCTGGGTGGAGCCCCTGGTGAAGGTAAACCTCATGCATGCCCCCCCCAGCCTGTGCATGTTCTTGCACACATATCTTACCACCCCAAACTATCCATCTAACCCACCTTCCATGTGAGTTTTTTCCCATGCCGATTGGTGGGGGCGTCACCCCCTTGCCCCCACCCGCTGTGTATCCCTCAAGTTCCATGTTTTCTTGGTGTCATTTGTGCCTGCCACCCCTGCGTAAACCGGGGGCGTGTAAACTGCGGGGGGCGTGGCTTCTGCTGACCCTTTGCTGTGTGACTGCAGGGGTGTCGTTGCCCCCCCCCCGGCCTGTCCTTGTGGGACATGGCTGCTGCCTGGTCCCCCCTGTGTATTTCCATGTTTTTTTGGTGCCTTTTGTGCTTTGGAACTCTTGTACCTCTGTTAAGGGAGTCAGCTGGAGACACGCTCAGGGTGACTCTGAATCATTGGCTATTCACAGTAAATAATTTATTTTACAACCAGAGATATTTTGGAGATGGAATTTTTAAGGGATCTAATTCTGCTTTTTGATTCATTCCTATCCAGAAGGTAGTTCTGGTAGAAGTTAGGTGGTATGCACAGTCTTGCTAGAAATGAAGCATAACCCCAGAGCGTTTTGGCTTTTTTATAGGAAACTAAAGCACATCAATTTTGATAACAACATTGTCATTGCATTTAATGAGCTAGTTTCTTACATAGTTTAGAAGGACATCTATCATTTTTTATCTACACCCCAGAAAAATTAAGTTTAATTCCCTACCCGGTCACATTGCTGATGCAATAGGTGTAGCTGTAGTACAGGAGCAAGTAGTGTCATTTCCTGGAGGGGTTACTTTCTCTGTTTAGAGCTTTGCTTGCTGTAAATTTAAGGCAGGTGAGAACAGTGCTGCTGCTCCTCCAGCTGACTTTATAACTTCTGGTGGTTTCCCCTTCCCCTTTCCCAGGTGATTGCACTAAGGGTGGTGGGTGGAGTCTCGGGGTATTTGAGCCACAGCCTCTGCTGAGGGGGCTCACTGTGCTCCTGGGTTTCTCTGGTGTTGGTGCTCAGCTCTTCCTTGAGACCTTTGCAGCTTTTGAGCTGGCTCAGCCTTTTGGGAAGAGGTGTCTGCCTGAGGTAAGAGCTTCAGGACCAGTCAAGGTTCAGCAGCATGTGTGGTAGAAAGTAACACTTGTATGCAGCTTTTTTTTTTTCCTTTCTTTTTTTCAGGTCAGTAATTTTGTTTTGAGTCTTCAGGGGTAGAAAGATGGTTTAATAGTATGCATTGTTTGGTTTGTTTTTTTTTTTTTTTTTAATTCTTGATGCATTGTGTTTTCCTGGAATTCCCCACTTTATTGAAAATGGAACCTTGTTTTTTTTCACCAGTTCTGCTGTGTGCTGTGTAAGTTGCTGATATCTCTCTTAACAGAACTGATGGTGACATTGTTTAGCAGGGGTTAGGGTGAGCATTTTGTATGCATCTGTATATGGAGTTTTAGTATTTCTGAAGAAAGTAGAAGGGCCATGAGGCACAGTGCATTTCAGGGTCTGGGATGCCTCGTCGCCTTTCCTCATTGCCCACAGAATGCCATGTTGTCCCTAGAATCTTTGCAGCTTGTGGCAGGCCCCTCGTAGATTACAAGCCTTGGGACTTGACTTTATTTTGTGGGCACGTGGCAGAGCTCAGAGTCTCTGGGAAGCTGTGAGTTAGGAGGTGCCCCCAGAATTTGGGATGTGGCTCAGAAGAGCGGGTCCTGAGGAGTAGCCACTGAAGGGGGTTCAGGGGTGCAAACTGAGGGCAGGAGGTGTCAGGAAGCAGTGGGGTTCACTTCCTGACAGTTGAGGAGAAGAAAAGGGGTTTCTAAAGTTTTGGGACTGGTGGGGAAGGGGAGGAGGGTTCACCAGCCTTTCTCAGATGAGTTTTGCAGTTGGATTTGAACCATCATAGAATCATAGAATGGTTTGGGTTGGAAGGGACCATAAAGATCCTCTAGTTCCAACCCCCCCCCCCCCCCGCAATGGGTAGGAACACCTTCTGCGAGACCAGGTTGCTCAAAGCCCCATCTGACCTGGCCTTGAATGCTTCCAGGGAGGGAGCATCTGTAGGTTCTCTGGGCAACCCGTTCCAGTGCCTCGCCACCCATAGAGAGAAACTTCTTCCTAACACCTAAACTAAATGTACCCTCCTTAGGACTAAAGTTGTTACCGCCTTGTCCTATTGCTGTACACCCTTGTAAAAAGTCCCTCTCCAGGTTTCTTATAGGCACTCTTTACATACCGTGAACTCTGCTATAAGGTCTTCTGCAAAGCTGCATGCCAATGAGCGGTCCGAGAAGGTGAGGCGGTTGTCAGCCGGGTCGGTGTTGAATAGCAAACTATTATGTGGCTGCTTGGTTAAGCATTTACCTTCCGTTTTGGAGGCGCTGTGTGGGCTATCTTTGAATTGGATGAGCGTTTGAGGAGGGCTGTGGATCAGTGAGGAGGAGCATGGGGCCGATGACTTCTCATGAGTGCCATGCTAATTTGGTGTGTTTTGGTACCTTAGGTACCATGAGTGACGACGACCGCAGGGTCCGACTCTGGAACGAGTGGGGAAGTGAACACGGTGGCGCTTGTGAGGAGGGGAGAGTTGGGGAAGTAGTTGGCATTGGCCGGCAGGATGCTTACTTCCTTTTCTGGTTTGGTTTTTTTTTTTGGTTTTGTTTTTTTTTTGTTTGTTTTACTGCAGATGTTGAAGAGCAATGTGTCACCTTGAGGAACATCCCAGTTAGCCTGTGTGGTTTTTGTGGAGGATGGACTCAGACCCTCGGCCCACTGAAAGCTAAGTTGAGAGACCAGGGCTGGGGAGATGCTGGGAGGAAGGGACGAAGCTGGGAATTGCAGGGAGGTGTTTTAAAGTTAGTGCAGGAGAGAAGGCTGCCCCAAAGCAGTCCCCTTTGCGCAGGCGAAGGGAGCGGGTTGCTTTTCAGCACGAGACCTGCGTGTGCCGGGCAGGGCAGTTCCAGCCTGTGTCCGCGGTGGTGTGTAGTTTGTGTAGTCTGTCTTCTGTGCTTAGACCTTCCTCGGGTCTCGATGTCCTCGTTGCGCTTTGCGCCGGAGGAGCGTGGCATGTGCTTCAGGCACTGTCCCTAGGGTCTCAAATGCCCGTACTCATTGGCCCGGTGCCAATTGGGTGCTTCTTTTCTTGCGTTCGGAGCTCTAAAGTGTGGATTGGTCTCGGCAGGTTCCGGTCAGTCCTCTTTGGCGGCGTTCTTCCGGGCTGCGTTGGCAGCTCTGCTCTCTAGCCATTCTTACTGGACTTCTTCCCCGCATCCTGATGTCCTTAGGTCTCGACGCCAGGCTTCTGGTGCATCTGTTGTCTGGGTTTTGACAGTGCCGTCTTGTAACGGACTGTTACGTTCGACTCCTCGAGGTCTGCCGTAGAGCCTCCTGGCCTCACGGTTGCGGCCCCGTAGATCGTCTTGCCCGACGGCGCCTCCCATCCAGGGGTCATTCTTCTTGCTGAGAGTTTTCTCTCTCTTTGAATCACCTTGTTGGCAGCGTTCCGCATGGCGAGGTTCTGCGCGTGGGTGTGTTTAACTTGGAGCTGCTCTGCCTGGGGATGTAGAGTCAGGGGTAGGTGGAACAGTGATAAGAGTCTAGAGGTGAAATGTTGGTGTGCCTAGACCGTTTAGGCGAGGGTTGTACAGTCATCTCTGCTCGAGTAGCCATCGGCGGGCTGTGTGGACAGCTGTGCCGATAGTGTTTTACGGAGATGATTGGAGCCGTGCGGCAGGGGCTGTTGAGGGGTAGTGAAGCGGATTTCAATCTCTAAGGTATTAAGTCTTGCATGTGATGGGCTTAAGGTTTGGCCCTGTTTTTTTTTTTTTTTTTCGGTTGGTGTGGGGGGTTGGTTTTTTGTTTTTTGGGGTTTTTTTTTTGGTTTTTTTTGGTTTGTTTTTTTTTTTAAAATGGCAGGCTGTAGTTGGACTCCAGATGGTCTTCGTAGATGGAATCAAGAGCTCTGGAGTTGTTAAGCTCTTGCTCTGCATCCAGGTGACTTGTTCAATATGTTTGTTTTCAGATGCGGAGGCACAAGACACGTGCCACAGAACGACGGGGGAAGGTGGCGGAGGGCCATAAGGAGGTGGGTCTGCGAGTGGAGTCGGAGGGAAGATGCGGCCGGTGGCTCTATGACTAGCTGATAGGGTTTTTACTTTTTTTATTTTTATATTTTGAAGGTGTGAAGCAATGAGCGAAGCGGGTTATGGGCACGGGACGTGACTTGGCAAGGTGAGTCGTGACTACTGGGTTGAAGCAATGGTACCTTTGAGGTGAGGTATTGTTGGCAAAGTTAGAAGCATCCCTTGTCGTTTGCCTTTTGCAGGCAGTACGTAGGCCTCGACGTGGCAAGCTGTCAAGGGCAGAGGCGGGCGGGCGAGCGGCCGAGGTAAAGGAGAGGGAGATGGGAATCGGTGCGGGTGGGCTGAGGTTTTGGGCGGTGTCTCAGCATGCGTCTTCTGCTTTGGTTTTTGCAGGTGACGCACGCAGCCTCAGAGGGGCGAAGGCGCAGGCCGATGAGCAGTCTGAGAAGGTGAGGCGGTTGTTGGCTGGGTTGCTGTTGAATATCAAGTATTACATGGTCGCTTGGTTAAGCATTTACCTTTTTCTTTTGCAGGTGATGTGCGGGCCGCCTTTGGAATGGGATGAGCGTTTGAGGTGAGCTGTGGATTAGGGAGGAGGAGCGTGGGGCAGGTGAATTCTCATGACTGATATGCTAATTTTGTGTGTCTTGCTATCTCAGGTACCGTGAGTGATGATGGCCACAGGGTCTGACTGTGGAATGAGCGGGTAAGCATAACACTGTGGTGTGTGTGATTAAGTGGGGGGGTTGGGAAAGTAGTTGGTCTTGGCTGATGGGTTACGTACTGCCTCTTCTGACTTTGTTGCTTTTTTTTTTTTGTCTGCACTGCAGATGATGAAGAGGAACCTGGTGACTGCTGATCATCCCAGTTAGCGCATGTGATTTTTGTGGAGGATGGATTCGTACCCTTGGCCCTCTGACAGTTAAGTTGAGGGACCCGGGCTGGGGAGAGGCTGGGAGAGAGGGACGCAGCTGGGAGTTGCAGGGAGGGGTTTTTAAAGTTACAGTAGGAGGGCAGGGCTGTCCAGGAGCAGTCCTGTTTGGGCAGGGAAAGGGAGCGGGTTGCTTTTCAGCATGAGACCAGCGTGTGCCGGGCAGGGCAGTTCCAGCCTGTGTCTGTGGTGGTGTGTAGTTTGTGTAGTCTGTCTTCTGTGCCTTAGATCTTCCTCGGGTCTCGATGCCCTCATTGCTCTTTGCGCTCAGGGAGGATGGCATGTGCTTTGGTCACCGTCCCTAGGGTCTGGAATGCCCTTACTCATCGGCACTGTGCCCATCAGGTGCTTCTTTTCTTGCGCTTGGAGCTCTAAAGCGTGGATCGGTGTCGGAAGGTTCCTGCTGGTTCTCTTTTGCGGCGCTCTTGCGGGCTGCTTTGGCAGCTCTGCTCTCTAGCTGTGTGTTGCCTTGGACTGGGAGTTCTTCCCCGCATCTTGATGTTCCTAGGTCTTGATGACAGGCTTTTTACGCATCCCTCATCTTGGTTTTGACAGTACCATCTTGTAAGGGGCCGTTACTTTTGCCTCTTCCTCTTTGGGCTGTCGTAGAGCCTCCTTGCTTTGTGGTTTTGGACGCTGTAGGTCATCTTGCCGGATGGCACCTCCCGTCCGGGAGTGATTCTTCTTGCTGAGAGTTTTCTCTCTCTTTGAATCACCTTGTTGGTAGTGTTCTGTGTTGTGTGTGTGTGTGTGCACTGGTGTGTTTGGCTTGGAGCTGCTCTGCCCGGGGATGTAGAGTCAGGGGTAGGTTGAAGAGCAATAAGAGTCTGTGGGTGAACTGTTGATTTGCCTTAATTGTTTAGGCAAGGGTTGTAAAGTCATCTGAGATTGTGTAGCCATTGGTGGGCTCTGTGGACAGCCACACTGATAGTGTTTTACAGAGACAATTGGAGCTGTGTAGCATGGGCTGTTGAGGGGTAATGAAGCAGATTTGAGTCTCCAAGATGTTAAGTCTTGCATGTGATGGGCTTAAAGTTTGGATTTTTTTTTTTTTTTTTCTTTCTAAGATGGCAGGCTGTAGTTGGACTCCAGATGGTATTCCTAGATGGAGTCAAGACCTCTGGAATTGTTAAGCTGTTGCTCTGCATCTTGGTGACTTGTTCAATATGGTTTTTTTTCAGATGCAGAGGGACAAGTTGCGTGCCACAGAGTGACGGAGGAGGGGAGCGGAGCGGAGCAGCATAAGAAGGTGGGTCTGTGAGTGGAATCCGAGGGAAGATGTGGCCGGTGGCTGTATGACTAGCTGATAGGATTCTTTTTTTCTTTTATTTTGAAGGTACAAAGCAAGGAGCCAAGCGGGCTATCGGTACCGGAGGTGTCTCGGGAAGGTGAGTCGTGACTACTGGGTTAAAGGAACTGTTCCTTTGGAGGTGTCGTATTGTTGCACATAACACTGTGGTGTGTGTGATTAAGTGGGGGGGTTGGGAAAGTAGTTGGTCTTGGCTGATGGGTTACGTACTACCTCTTCTGATTTTGTTGCTTTTTTTTTTTTTTGTCTTCACTGCAGATGATGAAGAGGAACCTGGCGACTGCAGGAACATCCCAGTTAGCGCGTGTGATTTTTGTGGAGGATGGATTCGTACCCTTGGCCCTCTGACAGTTAAGTTGAGGGACCCGGGCTGGGGAGAGGCTGGGAGGGAGGGATGCAGCTGGGAATTGCAGGGAGGGGTTTTTAAAGTTACAGTAGGAGGGCAGGGCTGTCCAGGAGCAGTCCTGTTTGGGCAGATGAAGGGAGTGGGTTGCTTTTCAGCATGAGACCAGCGTGTGCCGGGCAGGGCAGTTCCAGCCTGTGTCTGTGGTGGTGTGTAGTTTGTGTAGTCTGTCTTCTGTGCCTTAGATCTTCCTCGGGTCTCGATGCCCTCATTGCTCTTTGCGCTCAGGGAGGATGGCATGTGCTTCAGTCACCGTCCCTAGGGTCTGGAATGCCCTTACTCATCGGCACTGTGCCCATCGGGTGCTTCTTTTCTTGCGCTTGGAGCTCTAAAGCGTGGATCGGTGTCGGAAGGTTCCCGCTGGTTCTCTTTTGCGGCGCTCTTGCGGGCTGCTTTGGCAGCTCTGCTCTCTAGCCGTGTGTTGCCTTGGACTGGGAGTTCTTCCCCGCATCTTGATGTTCCTAGGTCTTGATGACAGGCTTTTTACGCATCCCTCATCTTGGTTTTGACAGTACCATCTTGTAACGGGCTGTTACTTTTGCCTCTTCCTCTTTGGGGCTGTCGTAGAGCCTCCTTGCTTTATGGTTTTGGACGCTGTAGGTCATCTTGCCGGATGGCACCTCCCGTCCGGGAGTCGTTCTTCTTGCTGAGAGTTTTCTCTCTCTTTGAATCACCTTGTTGGTAGTGTTCTGTGTTGTGTGTGTGTGTGTGCATGGGTGTGTTTGGCTTGGAGCTGCTCTGCCCGGGGATGTAGAGTCAGGGGTAGGTTGAAGAGCAATAAGAGTCTATGGGTGAAATGTTGATATGCCTAGATTGTTAGCATTGAGGGTTAAATGATTTTTTGAGTTATTGCATGTGAGTAGTGGAGTGGATTGCAAGTGGATTGTGAGGTAGAATATCATAATGCTGTAAGTGGGCACGGGTGTTAATATTGTTTTTGTGGATATTTTGTGGTAATCTTCTAGAAATGGTTAAGGCACTAAGGTTTTTGTTTTTGGAATAGGTGGGAAGCAGGAGTTTGGAGCTGTGGAGGATTTTTTTTTATGCTGAGGGTGAAGTGTCAATTCAACAGTTTTGTGTGTTGTTTTCGCAGGTGATCACGGGGCACGAGGCGATTGAAGGAACCTCGCGTTTAGGCGATGTGGCTGCTACGGAGGTTGGACTGTGACATGCACCACTATGAAAGCTAAGTATCAGCTTGAAAATCTATGGTGGGGATGGTGTGTGTTAAAGCGTTGCTGTAATGGAAGCATAGTTTGTGGGGAGCTTGGAAGGAGGTTGGGCTGGGGCTGGGGGTTTTGCAGGCAGGGTGATTTTTGAGGCCCTGAGTGCTGTGCGTAAGGGGCGATGGCCCCTTGACGCCCTTTTGTGGCGGGATGGGTTAGTTGAGAGTGAGGGCTAGTGTGTGTGTGATCTGAATGAGTGGTGTGTTGTGAATGTGTGTAACCTTGTAGGGTTATGGGGTTTAGCTTTTTAGTGGTCTGTTGCAGGTTTGATGTAGAGATGTTAGTAAGTTAATTAGAAAAAATAAAATACAATTAGAATAAAAAAAAACCCAGTCGTGGGATTGTTTTTTCCCCCTGGCTGGTTTTTTTTTTTTTTTTTTTCCCTGGTCCCAGCCGCTCCGTGAGGCGATGTTCATCGCCAATGTTCAGATGGGGGTCAGGCTTGGCCCGGGGTTTTGGCAGACAGCGATTTTTTTTTTTTCAAGGCTCCCAGGAAGGGCGTGGCTGTGTGTTGTGGTTTCAGCCCAGCCGGTAACAAAGGACCACGCAGCCGCTCTCTCACTCCTCCCCCGCCCCCCTCCGGTGGGATAGGGTGGATAGGGAGGAGAATTGGAGGGGAGAAAAGAAAAAAAACGGAACCTCGAGGTTGAGATAAGGGCAGTTTACTGGGACAATACACAAAAGAGAAGTTACAACAACAACAACAACGGTACTAATAAAAGAATATACAAAAGGAGTGATGCACAGTGCAACTGCTCACCACCCGGAACCCGACGCTCCACCACTTCCCCCACCGAAAGTCGAGAGAACTCCCCCCAGCCTGCTCCCCCTTTATATACTGAGCATGATGTCACATGGTATGGAATAGCTCCTTGGCTAGTTCAGGTCAGCTGCCCCGGCTGTACCCCCCCACCTCCCGGGTTCCTGTAAAAATTAACTCTATCCCAGCTGAACCCAGGACACTGTGGAGCACACCCCTGGCATGTGGCAATTGCCACTTGGCGCAGGGAATTATGTTGGTCAGCAGATGGTCTTTGGAAGACTGTTGAGGATGGTGTGGGCGAAGGGTGGGAGGAGTTGGACTAGATGGCCAGCATTGAGGAGGCCAGGGTTGTAAAGTGTGTGAGTGTAACTGTATTTTTCATGGGGGGTTTGTAAAATCTTTGGGTGCTCCTTGTAGGTTGTGATGTAAAGATGTTTTCGAATTTTTATTTTTGTACCTAGGTGTGGAAGTGGACAGTCTGGGAGGAGGAGCGGAGCTTACTCGTTTTCTGCTTGGGAAAAGGGATCGTGGAGGTAATGTCACCTCGGGCGGAAAACTTCTGGACGTGCAGTGACGTCCATAATTGCAGCGAGGAACGTGGAAAATGCTCTGTAAAACTTGGAAAATGCTTTGTAAACTCGGAAATTAAATAAAATAAAAAGTAGTAGAACATGGCACCATCTGGGGCTGTAAGAAATAAATAAAAAAATTTAATACCACAGCAGCAGTCATTGTGTAGTGCAACTTTTGAAATTGCTATTGTAAAAATGTATTGTAAAACTTGAAGGTGCTATTGTAAAAAAATTTAAAACAAAAAAGCAGTAGCAGATGCCTCAGTCTCTGGGAGTAAAGAGTTAAAAAAAGTTAAGAAATTTACTCTCAGTGTAGAAGATATTTTTCTACTGTAATGTTGCAGTACAGCTGTGCTTAACTAGGGCAAAGGTAATGGGGCTCAGAAGCCATAGGTCACAGGGGCCAGGTGTCATAGCTCACCGGGTCATAGGTCAAAGGTAAGTGGGGTTGGGGCAAAGTTCAGAGGTCAAAGGTCACCGGGTACAAGGGCCAGAGGTCAAAGGTCACTGGGTAAGGGGGCCAGAGGAAAAAGGTCAAGTTGGTCAGAGTTCAAAGGTCACCGGGGTCAGGGTGAAAGGTCACAGGGCAGGGGTCAAGGTGCACTAGCATCAGGGTCAGTGGTCACCTAGGGAGCAGGGGTCAAAGGTCAATCGGGGGTCAGAGCTCAAAGACCATTGGGGTCAGGGGTCAAAGGTCGCAAGGGGTCAGAGGCCAAAGGTCATTCGGGGGTCAGAGGTCACCATGTGTCAGAGGTCAAAGGTTACCAAGGGGGCAAAGGTCAAAGGGCTCAGAGGGCCAGAGGTCAAAGGTCACCGAGGGGTCAGAGGTCAAGGGTCACAAGGGGCCAGAGGCCAAAAGTCATTCGGGGTCAGAGGTCCCCCAGGGGTCAGAGGTCAAAGGTCATCCGGGGGTCACAGGTCAAGGCCACAAGGGGCCGGAGGTAAAAGGCCACCGAGGGGTCAGAGGTCAAAGGTCACGAAGGGATCAAAGGTCACAGGGATCAGAGGTAAAAGGTTGCCCGGGGTCAAAGGTCACCGAGGGGTCAGAGGTCAAAGGTCACCGAGGGGTCAGAGGTCGCCCGGGGGTCAAAGGTCACCGAGGGGTCAGGTCATTCGGGGTCAGAGGTCAAAGATCGCCCCGGGGTCAAAGCTCACAGAGTGGTCGGTGGTAAAAAGTCACCGAGGGGTCGGAGGTCAAAGATCACCGAGGGTCAAAGGTCATCGAGGGGTCAGAGGTCAACGGTCGCCCAGGGGGTCAAAGGTGAAGGGGTCAAAGGTCACAGGGGTCAGAGGTCGTGAAGGGGTCAGGGTCAAAGGTCACGGGGCAGAGGTCAAAGGTCCCGGGGCCTAAGGTCACCGAGGGGTCAGAGGTCAAAGGTCGCGGGGCAGAGGTCAAAGGTCGCGGGGGTCTAAGGTCACAGAGGGGTCAGAGGTCAACAGTCACGGGGCAGAGGTCAAAGGTCGCGGGGGTCTAAGGTCACTGAGGGGTCAGAGGTCAACGGTTGCAGAGGGTCAGAGGTCAAAGCTCACGCTGGGTCAAAGGTCACAGAGGGGTCAGAGGTCAAAGGTCGCGAAGGGGTCAAATGGTACGGGGGTCAGAGATCAAAGATCACCCGGGGTCAAAAAGGCCACAGAGGGTCAGAGGTCGAAGGTCACCCAGGGTCAGAGGTCACAGGGGTCAAAGGTCACCGAGGGGTCAGAGGTCAAAGGTCACAAGAGGTCAGAGGTCAAAGGTCATTCGGGATCAGACGTCAAGGGCCGCAGGGGCAAAGGTCAGAGGGGTCAGAGGTCAAAGGTCATCCGGGGGTCAGAGGTCAGGGGTCACTGGGGGTCAGAGATCGAAGGTCGCCCATGGTCAGGTCAACGGTCATTCGGGGGTCAGGGGCCAAATGTCACCCGGGTCAGAGATCAAAGGTCACCGAGGGACCAGAAGTCAAAGGTCACCGGGGTGCCAGAGGTCAAAGGTTATTCGGGTCGGGGGTCAAAGGTCATAGGGACCAAAAGGTCTCCTTCTGAGGCCAATGCCCACTGCTTCAGTAGCCTTCTCGAGCTGGGAAGGGGGGGAACTGCGCCCTACCTGCACGAACTGCTGCGCCACGCCCTTTCTGACACACCACGCCCTGTTTGCCGCACTCCCAGTTGCTGGCACTCCTCAGGGCCGTTTAAATCTTCCGCAGTTGCCCCTGGCAACGCCCACGCCGCGTCAGCCTCTCTCGCAAGAGCTGCCGGCTCTGGATGGTTGCTCTGCTCTTCCCTGTGGCTCCTGGGCCTTGGGAGCCTCCCAGTCCGCCTCAATCTAGCGCTTAGCTGCCGACTTACTGGTGCATCTGCTGGCCTCGCCGGTGACTGATGTGATTTTAATAACTACGTTGTTATTGCATTTAATGAGCTAGCTTCTTACATAGTTTAGAAAGACATCTATCTTTTTCTCTCTACATCTCAGAAAAATTAAGTTTAATTCCCTACCCGGTCACATTGCTGATGCAATAGGTGTAGCTGTAGTACAGGAGCAAGTAGTGTCATTTCCTGGAGGAGTCACTTTCTCTGTCCAGTACCTTGCTTACTGTAAATTTAGGACAGGTGAGAACAGTCCTGCTGCTCCTCCAGCTGACTTTATAACTTCTGGTGGTTTGCCCTTCCCCTTTCCCAGGTGATTGCGCTAAGGGTGGTGGGCGGAGGCTCGGGGTATTTGAGCCACAGCCTCTGCTGAGGGGGCTTACTGTGCTCCTGGTTTCTCTTGTGTTGGTGCTCAGCATTTCCTTGAGTCCTTTGGGAAGAGGTATCTGCCTGAGGTAAGAGCTTCAGGACCAGTCAAGGTTCAGCAGCATGTGTAGTAGAAAGTAACACTTGTATGCAGATTATTTTTTTTTTTTTCCCTTCTTTTGTCTCAAGTCAGGAATTTTGTTTTGAGTGTTCAGGGGTGGAGAGATGGTTTAATAGTATGTGTGTTTTTGGTTTTGTGTGTTTTTTTTTTTTTTTTTTTAAAAACTCTCAATGCATTGGTTTTCCTGGAATTTCTGACTTTATTGAAAATGGAACCTTGTTTTTTTCACCAGTTTTGCTGTATACTGTATAAGTTGCTGATACTATCTCTCTTAACAGGACCAATGGTGACATTGTTTAGCAGGGGTTAGGGTGAGCATTTTGTATGCATCTGTATATAGAGTTTTAGCATTTGTCAAAAAAGCAGCAGGCCGTGAGGCACAGTGCCTTTTTCTCCTCTGTTTTCTCAGACTGGGATTTCTTCCCCGCATCCTGATGTCCTTAGGTCTCGACGCCAGGCTTCCGGCGCATCCGTCGTCTGGGTTTTGACAGTGCCATCTTGTAACGGCCTGTTACATTCGACTCCTCAAGGTCTGCCGTAGAGCCTCCTGGCCTCACGGTTGCGGCCCCGTAGGTCGTCTTGCCCCACGGCGCCTCCCATCCAGGGGTCGTTCTTCTTGCTGAGAGTTTTCTCTCTCTTTGAATCACCTTGTTGGTAGCATTCCACGTGGCCACGTTCTGCGCGCAGGTGTGTTACGGTGCCGTAAGGAGGTAGGTCTGTGAGTGGAGTTGGAGGGAAGATGCAGCTGGTGGCTCTATGAGATTGCTTTGCTGTGCTTTGTGGTTTTTTGCATTGTCTTGGTCTGTATTTGCCTTTGTCTTGCGTTGTTTTGCTCTGTATTTGTATTGACTGTCGTGTGAGACTGTCTTGCATTGTATGGCCCTTTATTGTGTTTTTTCTGGCATTGTAGTGTTCTGTGCTTGTGTTGACTGTCATCTGAGAGTGTCTTGCATTGTATTGCTCGATATTGGTTTGTGTTCTACTGCTCTATACTTGCATTGCCTGCCATCTGAGACTGTCTCGCATTGCATGGCTCTGCATTGTGTTTTGTATTGCAGTGCTCTGTACTTGTATTGAGTGCCATCCGATACTGCCTTGCATTCTATGGTTCTGTATTGGTTTTGTATTCTTTTGGTCTGTACTTGTATTGACTGTCATCTGAGAGTCTCTTGCATTGGCCCTGTCCTGTTTTGTCTGGTATGGCAGTGCTCTGAGTTGTTTTGTCTTGACTGAGATAAGAGTACTGCCTTGTATGGCGTTATATTTGCATGTGAATTGCATGACTCTATGTTTGTGTGTGTATTGTATGGCATTGTAGAGACAGCATAGAAGGCTTAATGACTTTGGGTTCTTGGCATGCAAGGAGTTGAGTGGATCGCAATTGGACTGTGAACTAGCATAGAGTAAGGCAGTAACTGGGCAATGGTGTTCATATTGTTTATGCGGACGCTTTGTGGCAAGCCTCTAGAAATGGTCAAGGCCTTGAGGTCTGAGTAGCAGCGTGACGGGCCTCAGAGCGATCGGTAACTTTGGGACAGCTCTGTGTTTGTGATGCTCTGTTTTTTCAAGTGCCATGGAGGACACTGACTGTGAGGATGTGTTATTTTTGGAGTAGGTGGGAAGCAGGGGAGGGGAGCGGTGGAGGACTTCTCTCTCAAGGATGAAGTGTCTATTAAAAAGCTTTGTGTGTTGTTTTTGCAGGTGATGATAGGGCACGAGGTGCTTGAAGGAACCTTGCATTCAGGTGACATGGCTGCTATGGAGGTTGGACTGTGACATGTGGCGCTGTGAAAGCTAAGTATCGGGTTGAAAATGCACGGATGGTGGAGATGATGGTGTGTGTGGAAACACTGGTGTAATGGAAGGGTAGTTTGAATGGGGAGTTTGGAAGGAGGTTGGGCTTGGGCTAGGGTTTTTGCAGGTAGGGTGATTTTTGAGACCCCTGGTGCTGCAGGCACGGGGTGACGGCCCCTCGAGGCCTGTGGGTGGTAGGATGGATGAGTTGAGAGTGAGGACTGGCGTGCATGTGATCTGAATGAGTGGTGTGTTGTGAATGTGTGTAACCTTGTAGGTTTATGTGGTTTAGCCTTTTAATGTTTTTTCCTTTCAGGTTGGATGTAGAGTTGAGATTTTTTTCAGGGAATTAGAGGAAAAAAAAAAAAAAAATTAGAATAAAAATCCCCAGCTGGGATATGGGTTGGGTTTTGGTGTCGTCCCCCCCCCCCCCCCCGGTTTTTTTTTTCCCTGGTCCCAGCTGCTCCATGAGGTGATGTTGATTGCCAATGTTCAGACCGGGGTCTGGCTCGGGCCAGGGTTTTCACAGGCAGGGCAATTTTTTTCAAGGCTCCCGGGAATGGCGTTCCTGTGGAGCGCTCCCCTGGAATGTGGTAATTGCCAGTCAGCGCAGGGAAATGTGTTGTTCAGTGGATGGTCTTTGGAAGACAGTTGAGGATTTTGCGGATGAAGACTGGGGGGAGTTGGACTAGATGGCCAGCATTAAGTAGGCTAGGGTTGTGAAGTGTGTGAGTGTAACTGTATTTTTCCGTGGTGGGTTTGTAAAATATTTGGGTGCTCTTTGTAGTTTTTGATGTAATGATACTTTTCAATTTTTATTTTTGTGCCTAGGTGTGGAAGTGGACAGTCTGTCAAGATGAGCGGAGCTCACTCGTTTTCTGCTTGGGAACAGGGATCGTGGAGGTAACGTCACCTCGGGGAGGAAGACTTCTGGACGTGCAGCGACAGATGGAATGGGAGTGAGGCATGTGGAAAAGACCACTCCGTAGAGAATTGCAGGCACTAAATAGTGGCAATTCTTCTTAAGGTAATGCTAAATCTTTGGAGTTTAAATGTATTTGTAAAAATAATGATTAAAAGAGGAATAAAACTAATAGTGGCAAATATTTGACCAATGAGGCCATAACTCATTTCTATACATTGTAGTAAAAGTACATTGAAGAATTGGACTGTAAATACTGACATAGCTGAATGTATGTGGAATCAGTAATGGACCAAATGAAACATAAAAATAAACTGAAAAAAAGACAGGTAATTAGGTCTCCTTGTGAGAATCACAGTACTAATGGCAATCACAAAGGCAAGTGCAGAGAGAAGCGTGCATGTTTAGTGCCTGTAGGTAAACTTAGCTGTTTAAGTAAGTGAAAGTGTCCGTTAGAATTAGGCATGCAAGGGAGAGTTGTAGATACCTTGAGGTAAATGTAGCTGCAGATGGGTTAATCGAAAGGGTGCGTGTTACTGGCTCTAGTAATTGCACAACTTTGAAATTGGCTCTGTAGCTATGTAACTGGGAAACGGGCTCGGGCGCGGTGCGGCGCGGAAACGGGCTCGGGCGCGGTGCGGCGCGGAAACGGGCTCGGGCGCGGTGCGGCGCGGAAACGGGCTCGGGCGCGGTGCGGCGCGGAAACGGGCTCGGGCGACGTGTTACTTTTCTCAAAGGGGCTGAGGTACTGTGTAACTCTGAAATGGGCTGGGTTAATGGATAATATGTATATAATATCTGGGTTTTTTTCATTCTATATCTCACTGTCCCCGTTCTCCTTCCTGTTCTTCTGTTTCTCTGACCCTTTGTGGTGCTTCCTACTCTTTTTATTCATGTCTTCTATCTCTCTGCAGGGGTCCTTCTCCAACCTCCTGTGTTTCTCACAATCTTTCTCTATCTCTTGTCATTATTCTCATCTGTCACTCTGTCTTACTTTCTGTCCCATCGTATCATGTTGTATCTGTTCCTCCTGCTTTTTTCTCCATCTGTCCAGATCCCAGTCCCTTTTTTCTTCTATTGCTGTCCCTCTGCCCTGCTTCCTCTTGCTATCTTTTCTGTATTTCTCTCTGTTCCATTCCCTCTTCCATTCTTTCTAACTGTATCCCCCTGTCCAGCTAGCTGTGCCTTCTCTCTTTCTTTTCTGTCTTCCTCCGTATCTCTCTCATTGCCTATCAATCACAGTTGTTTTTTTCCTCCAGTGCTGTCCTGCTCTGTCCCTTTTTTCTCACTCTCATTCTGTCATGTTCCCTGTGTCTTTTTAACTCCTCCATCTCTGTCCTGCAGCCTATCACTATTTTTTTCCTCTTCCATCCTTTTGTCCTTCTTGCAGTCCTTGTCTCTCTCCCTCCCTTCCTTTTTTCCTTTCTTGCTACATCTCTGTTCTGCTCCCTAGAATAGAATCAAATCGAATCAAATCATGAAATTTGGAAAGGACCTCTAAGATCATTAAGTCCAACCATCAACCCAACACCACCACGCCCAATAAATCATTTCCCAAAGTGCCACATCTATGCCTTTTTTAATACCTCCAGGGATGGTGACTCCATCACTACCCTGAGCAGCCTGTTCCAAGGCCTGACAACCCTCTCAGTAAAGAAATTTTTTCTGATATCCAATCTAAACCTCCCCTGCTGCAACTTCAGGCCATTTTCTCTCATCCTACCTCTAGTTACTTGATAGAAGAGACCAGTACCCACCTCACTACAATCTCCTTTCAGGTAGTTGTAGAGAGCGATAAGGTCTCCCCTCAGCCTCCTTTTCTCCAGACTAAACCACCCCAGTTCCCTCAGCTGCTCCTGATAAGACTTATGCTCCAGGCCCGTCACCAACTCGGTTGCCCTTCTCTGGACACGTTCCAGCAACTCAATGTCTTTCCCGTAGCGAGGGGCCCAAAACTGAACGCAGTACTCGAGGTGCGGCCTCACCAGTGCCGAATACAGGGGAACAATCGCTTTTCTGCTCCTGCTGGCCACACTATTTCTGGCTCATATTCTGCCACCTATTAACCAGCACCCCCCACAGGTGTTTTTCCGCTGGGCAGCTTTCTAGCCGCTCTTCCCTAAGCCTGTAGCGCTGCACAGGGTTGTTGCGACTGAAGCGTGGGAACGGGTACTTGGCTTTGCTGAATGTCATGCAATTAGCCTCAGCCCATCAATCCAGCCTGTCCAGATCCCTCTATAGAGCCTTCCTACCCTCAAGCAGATCAGCCCTCCCTCCCAACTTGGTGTTGTCTGCAAACTTACTGAGGGTACACTCAAGCTCCTCTCTAGATCATTGATGATAAAGATACTAAAGAGAACCGACCCCAAAACTGAGCCCTGGGGAACACCACTTGTGACCATTAGTCAACCAGATTTAACTCTGTTCACCACAATTGTCTGGGCTCGGTCATCCAGCTAGTTTTTTTTACCCAGCGAAGAGTACACCTGTCTAAGCCACAAGCTGCCAGCCTCTCAAGGAGTATGCCATGTGAGACAGTGTCAAAGGCCTTGCTGAAGTCAAGGTAGATAACATCCACAGCCTTTCCCTCATCCACTAGGCAGGTCACCTGGTCACAGGAGGACATCAGGTTGGTCAAGCAGGACCCGCTTTTCATGAACCCACGCTGGCTGGGCCCGATCCCCTGGTTGTCCCGCACATGCCACGTGAGCGCACTCAAGATGAACCGCTCCATAATCTTCCCCGGTACCGAGGTCAGGCTGACAGGCCTGTAGTTCCCTGGATCCTACCCACCCTGGCCCTTTTCTGTGTCCTTCTCCTTGTCTCCCCTCTCCATTTCTCTGTCCTATTCCCTCTGCAGTTGTTCTCTGATGGTCTGTCCTGCTCCCGGTCACTATCTTTTCTCACTCCGTCTCTGTCCTGCTCCATGTCTTTTAATTTTGCCTGTCTTTCACTTTGTCCTGTTTCCCTGGCCCTTTTTTCCCCTCTCTGTATCACCTTGTCTCGCTCACTGTTCCTGTCTAACACTGTGTCCTGCTCCTTGTCCTTCTTTCCCCCTCACCCCATCCCACATTCTTCTTTCTGTCTTTCTTTTTTCTCTTTCTAGCCTTCTGCCCCAATGCTTCTTTCTCCACCGCTGTCCTGCTGCCTGCCCCTTGTTTCCTCTCACTGTTCCTCTGTTTTGCTTCCTGTCCCCATCTTTTTCCATCTTTATTTCTCTATCCTGCTGCCTGCCCAGTTGTTCCTTGCTATATCTCCCTGTCCACCTGGCTCTCCCTTTTTTTTTCCTTTCTCTCCTCCTCTGTCCTGCTCCCTGGCCCTTTTTTCCTCCTCTTTCCCTCTCTGTTCTCTAGCCCATTGCTTTTTTTTTTTTTTCCCCTTCTTGGTCTCTTTGTACAGATCTGAACCTTTCTTTCTTTCCCATTCCCTGTCCTTTTTCTGTCTCTGTCTGTATGCCCTGTGCTCTGTCAGAGTGGTCATTCCTCCTTTGTTCATTCTCTCTTTCTACCCCCATCTCTGTCCTGTTTACCGATGCGACATCTTCTTGTTCCATCTCTCTTTTTCTTGATTTCTCTATCTCTCTGACCTTTTCTTTTGACCTTTGCTCTCTCTTTGCTCCTCGGTCTTCTCCCTTGTCTTATTTTTCTCTTTCTAGTCCTCTGTCCCACTCCCCATCACTGTATTTTCTTTCTCCATTTCTCTGCCCCACTCCCCCTCCCTCTCTTTCTCCATCCCACCGTGCTGCTGCCCGTCCCTCCTTCCCTCTCTCCCTCCCTTTCTCTGTTGTTATCCTCGAGTCCTTTGTTGTCTCTCCACCCCTCTGTCCCATTCCCCGACCCTAATTTTCCTAATTTTCCATTTCCTTTTCTCTGTCCTGCTTTTGGTCCCTGTTTTTCCTCTGGCTCCATCTCCCTGTCATTCTTCCTGTTGTTCTCTCTCTATCCCAGTGTCCTTCTTCCCATCCCTCTCTTTTTCTCTGTATCCCATTTTCTTACACCCTGTCCCTCGCTTGTTTTCTGTATCCCTACCTCCTTCCTCTTGTCCTTCCTTCCCTGTGCCACCTCTGCCTCTGGCCTGCTGCTCGTCACTGGTTTTTCTTTCTCCCACTCTTTGTCCAAGTTCTGTCATTCTCTTTTGCTCTCTGTCCTTCCTCCAACCTGTATTTTCCTCCCTCTGCCCCTAATGCTTCCTTCTCCATTTCTCAGCGCTGCTCCCTGCCCCTTTTTTTTGTCTCACTGTCCGTCCTGCTTCCTCTCACAGTTTATTCTGCCTTTATCCCTCTGTCCCGCTGCCTGTCTCCTTGTTTCTAGTTCTAGCTGCCTGTCCAGCCAGGTGTCCCTTTTTTCTTTTCTCTTTTCCCTACTCTACCCCTATTTTCCTTCCTCCATCTCTCTCTGGTTTTTTTTCCCCTCCATCTCTTTGTCTTAATCTGCATCTGGTTCCCTCTGCTGCCGCCAGTCCCTCAGTCCCATTTCTTGTCCTGCTTTTTCTCTCTCCGTGTCTCTCACTCTATCCCCATTACTTTCTCTCTCCCTCTTTCCTTTTTTCCTCCTTCTTATTCTCTATATCCTTTGTCCTGTTGCTCATCAGTATTTTTTCTTTCCATTCCTCTATCCTGTTCCCTGACCCTCATTTCTCTGTCAATTCCTCTGTCGTGTTGCCTATTGTTATTTTTGCTGTCTGCATCCCACTGCCCTGTTTACCATTCATCTCTTTTGGCTCTATTCTCCCATCCTGCTCCCCACCAGTATTTTGTCTTTCTCCAGCTCTCTGACCTGGTCCCCATCCCCCTTGTTTCCTCTCTGTCATTCTTTCTGCTTCCCTGTACCTCTCAGTCTGTTATCTTGCGTCCCATGTGCCATTCCTCTCTGTTTACTCCCCACTCTCTCGGTCTCCTCCCCCTCTTTGCCTCTCTATCCCTCTGTCCTTGTCTCTGTTTTTTCTTTCTCTGTGTCTCTGTCCTGCTGCCCATGTCTGTCCAGTTCCCTTTTTTCCCCCTTCTCTGTTGATTACTCAGCATTTCTTCCTCTCCCTATTTTTTCTTTCTTCATCCCTCTGTCCTGCTGTGTGTTCCCTCGCTCTCACTCCCCCAGTATCTTGCTGTGTGTTACCCATCCTTCTCCCCATTGATTTTTTCCTCTTGCTCTGTCCCTTTGTCTTGCTCCCTATTTTTTAATTTTCTGTATTTCTGTTCTTCTGCACGTTGCTATTTTTTCGTTCTCCATCTCTCCTGCTCCCTATTCCCTGCTTTCTCTCGTGTCATTCTTTCTTCCCTGTACCTGTGTTGTGCCTTATCCTTGCATCCCTCTCCCTCCCTATCACGCTGTCTTGCTCCCCATCCCTCTTTTTTTCTTTCTACCCTTCTGACGTGCCCTGGTCTTTCTCTCTACATCTTTCTGTCATAGTCCTTATTTTGCTTTTCCTGCTCTTTCCCTCTCTCTTCCTCTATCCTGCTGCCCATCGCTATTTCTTCATTTTCCATCCCTTTATCCCGCTCCCTGTCCTTGTCAATCTTTCCCTTTGTTCTGCCTCCAGTCTTTGTTTTCTCTGTCTCTGTCCTTTTTCTCTCTGCTGCTCAGTCCTTCTCCCTCATCTTATTTTTCCCTTTTTGCTCTCCCTCTTTTTCTCTGTGACCTCTGTGCTGTTCCTTTCATTTTCTTTCTCTAATGATCTGTTGTCTTACCTGTCCCCCTCTCACTGTTTCTCTTCCTCTGTCCTGCTCCCTGGCCCTATTATTTGTTGCTTCACTTCTCTGTCCCACTCTCCGTCCCCATTTTCTCTGTCGCTCTCGTTGCCTCCCTATGCCAGCGTCCCGATCCCCATCCCGCTCTCTTTTGCAGTATCCCACTTTCTGGCTCTCTGTCTCTTACCTGTTTTCTATATCCAGCTGTCCTTCCTCCTGTCTTTCCTTGTCCCTCTGGCCTGCTACCCATCACCAAGTTTTTTCTTTCTCCATCTCTCTGCCTCGGTCCTGTCACTCTCCGTCTCTCCCTGTCTCTAATATTCCTTTCTCCATCTATGCTCTGTCCCTTTTCTCTTATTCTCTCTGTCTTCCACCCTCCCCTTAACTTTTTGTCTGTATGTGCCCATACCACTGCCCGTTCCATCGTTTCTTGCTATATCCCCCTGCCCAGCTCGCTGTTGCATTATACCCCTCTGTCCTGCTCCCTGGCCTTTTTTCTCATCCTGCAGCCCGGAGCTGGTTTTTATCTCTCCATCCCTTTGTCACGATTGCTGTCTCGTTTTTCCTCAATCGTTCTGGCTTGTTTCCT
The DNA here is from genome assembly GCA_037953605.1 of Necrosyrtes monachus. Lineage (NCBI taxonomy): Eukaryota > Metazoa > Chordata > Aves > Accipitriformes > Accipitridae > Necrosyrtes > Necrosyrtes monachus. The sequence goes on along the minus strand of JAZGTQ010000393.1, from coordinate 52,301 downwards.
ACCTTCTTTCTCTCTCCCTCTGTCCTACTCCTGCGCGTACCGCACGAGGGAGCGAGACTACGTGTCTAGGAAGCTTTGTCTTGTAACAGCTGTGAGACACCCATGTATTCTCTTAGGTGGAGGACAGCCAAGCGACCGGAGTTAACAGAAGAGGAAGGGAGGAGAGAAGGAGAAAGAAGCAGCTGAACTGGCAAATTCTCCCGGCAGCGTGAAGAGCGAAAGCTGCGGTGAGTCCTGGGCCCTCGGGGCCCCGTCGCCCCTCTTGGGCATCCCGGGCCCTCCCTGACCCCATCTTTTTCCCATGCTGCTGTGCTTTTCTTTTTTTCCTCCCCTGTACCTCCTTTTTCCATTTTGCTCTGAGCAGCTCCCTGTCCCCACCATTCAGGTCTTCTCTGTCTCTGACCTGTAGCCCATAGCTAACTCTTTCCTTCTCTGTCTTGCTCCCAGCCACTATTTTTGCATTCTTCCCTCTCTGTCCTGCAGCTTGTTGGTATTTTTGCTGTTTCTGGCTCACTCTGTCTGGCTCCCTGTCATTCAAGGTCTCCCTTCTTGGCTCTGTAGCATGTCATGCATCTTTTTCTTTCTCCGTCTGTCTTTATCCTGCTCCCAGGCCCTCATTTTGAATTCCCTCCTCTCTGTCTTGTTGCCCATCGGTATTTTTTCCTTTCTCCATGTCACTCTTGCTTCCTGTCCCTGTTTTTCTAAGTCTTCCCTTTCTGCCCCCTAGACCGTCACTATATTTTTCTATCCCCATCTCGGTTTGTCTGGCTCCCCATCCCTCTTTCTTCATTCCGCCCTATCTGCCACATCGCCTGTTGCTTCTTTCCTTTCTCCCTCCTTTCTGTCCATCTCACTGTCCCCATTTCTAAACTCTTCTCCTCTGCCTGATAGGTCGTTGCAGCCTTTTTTCTTTCTCCGTCTCTCTCTGTCCAACTCCCCTCTCTCTAATTTTTATCCCCCCCCCCCCCGCCTGTCAGGACTTTTGCCCCTTTCAGTCTCTCCGTCTGCCTCCCTGTCCCTGTTTTTTGATTCCTCCATCTCTGCCCTGTTACCCATCACCATTTTAATTTTTTTTCTCTCTCTCTGTCCAGGTCAAGATCCTGATTTATTTTTTAAAATTCCTCCCCCTCTGCCCTGTAGAGCACCGCTTTTCAAGTTGTCTTTCTCCGTCTCTCTCTCTGGCTCCCTGCCCCGGTTTTTGCATTCCTCCCTCTCTGCCCTAGAGCAGCTTTTTTCCCCGTCTGGCTCTCTCTTTCCAGTTCCCAGGCCCTGTTTTTCAATTTTCTCTTTCTTTGGCCTGTGCCACATTGCGATTTCATTTCTTTTCCTCTCTCTCTCTCTCTGGCTCACTACCAGGATTTTTAAATTCCTCCCTGTCTGTCTTGTAGCCCATTGCTCTCGGTCCCTATTTTTCAGTTTCTCCCTCTCCGCCTTGTAGCACAATGTTGTTATTGATCTTTCCTCATTTCTCTCTTGTCCAGCTCCCTGTCCCTGTTCTGTAATTCCTCCCTCTCCGCCCTGCGCCCCGTTGCTATTTTTGCATTCTCTATCCTGCTCCCTGGCTTGAGGCTTTAATCACTCCCTCTCTGCCCTGTAGGGCAGGGTGGTTTGGTTTTTTTTTTTCTTTCTTTCTCTGTTGCTCTTTGTCCAGCTTCCTGTCCCTACTTTTTAATTCTTCCCTCACTGCCCTGCAGCCCATCGCTATCTTCCCTTTCTCTGTTTCTCTCTGCATGGCTCCCGGTCCCTTCCGTTTTGAAATTCTCCCTCTCTGTCTTGGTGCTCATCGCATTTTTGTCCTTTCTCTGTATCTCTACCTGGCTCCCTCTTACTATTTTTCAATTTTTTTTTCCTCCGTCTCTCGGTCCAGCTCTGGATACCAATTTTTTTAATTCCTCCTTCTCTTCCCCGCAGCCTGTCTTTCTTCCCCCTGCCCCTAATTTGTCTCACCACCACCACCACCTCTGCTTCCCTGTCGCCATTTTAATTCCTCCCTCTCCACCCTCTGGCTGTTGCTATACATCCCGTGTGTGTCGCCCTGCATCTGGCCCCCTGCCCCTATCTTTTCATTCCTCTCTCCTCCCTGTAGCCCGTCGCTATAACTTTCTTGTGCTGTCTCTCTCTGTGTTTGGCTCTGGATCCCTGTTTTTTCCTTCCTCCCTCCCCTCTCTCTGCCCTGTTGCCCCTGGCTATTTTCTCTTTCTCCATCTCTCTCTGCCCACCTCCCGATCTCTATTTTTTAATTCTTTCCTCTCTGTCCCTTAGCCCATCGGTATTCTTTCTCTCTCTTGCTCCCTGTCCCTGTTGTTCAGTTTCTTCCTTCTTGGTTCTGCAGCATGTTGCAATTCTGTTTCTTTCATTGACTCTCCTTTCCCAGTCCCTCACTTTTAATTCCTCCCTCTCTGTCCTGTTGCCCCTTGGGTTCCCCCTCGCCCTTCTCCATCTCACTCTTTCTTGCTTCCTGGCCCTGTTTTTTAATTCCTCCCTCTCTTCCGCATAGTTTGTTGCTTTTTTCTTTTCTCCATCTCTCTATGTCAGTCTCCCTGCCCCCATTTTTAAATTCTTCCTCTCTGCCCTGTACCATGCCAATATTTTTGCCTTTCTCCAACCCTCTCTGTCCAGTTCACTGTCCCTATTTATTAATTCCTCCTCCTTCCTGCGCCCAGAGCTATTCCCCGTGATTTCCATCTCTCTCTGTCTGGCTCCCTGTCCCCAGTTCTTAATTCCTCCCTCTGGCCCCCCATAGCGTGTCTAGATCCCCCCCCGGCTCCCCCTGTCTCGGTTGGGCTCCCTCTCTCTCTGTTGCCCCCCCCCCTCTGTTGGGCTCCCCCTCTCTCTGTTGGGCTCCCTCTCTGCATTTTAACTCCACAGTCTCTGTCTCATAGCCCCACAGTATTTGTCTGTCTTTTTCCATCTCTCTTGCCTGGCTCCCTGCCACTAGTTTTTACTTCCTCCCTACATGTCTTTTAGCCCATTGCTTCCCCCCCCGCTTTCTCTATGTCTCTGTCTGGCTCCCACTCCCTGTTCTTGAATTCCTTCCTCCTCCCTGTAGCCCACTGCTGTTTTTTTCTGTTCTCTATCATGCTCTGTCTGGTCTCCTGTCCTTTATTTATCAATTCCTCTCTCTCTGCCCCGTGGCCTGTTGCTTTTTCCCATTTTACTTCTGCCTCTCTTTCTGTCCAGCTCCCTGTCCCTGGTTTCTTAATTCCTCCCTGTCTGCCCTGTCACACGTGAGGTCTTTTGCCTTTCTCCACCTCTCTCTGGCAAGCTCTCTGTTCCTCTTTCTTAATTCCTCCCTGTTACTCCTTCTTAATTCTTCCCTCTCTGCCCTGTAGTGTGTGTAGCTATGCAGTCTGTTTTGTGTTGTTTCCCACCCCCCTGCCCCTTCCCTCCATCATTTGCTGTCCCGACTCCCTGTTGTTTCATTCCTCCGTCTGTGCCCTGCTCCTTGTCACTTTCTTCTCTTTCCTCATCCTCTCAGTCCAACTCCGCACCCTTGTTCTTTTTAACTCCCTCTCTGTCATGCTGCCTATACCAGGTTTTTTTTCTGCATCTCCGTCCTGCTCCCCATCCTTCCTTGTCAGTCACTGTCCCGCTCTCTCTTCCTCCTCTCCCTGCTGCATCTTCCTCCATCCCTGTCAGGCTCCCTGTCCCTGTCCTCTCGCTATCCCATTCTCTGCCTCATGCTTTCTGATTATACCCCCACTCTCCAGGAGGCTGCCACTTTTCTCCTCTCTTCTAGTGTGCTGCACCCTGATCATCTTTGGCAGCCTCCACCGCTGCCCAGCAGCTCATCAGCCCAGGAGCCAACCAACTGACTGCCAAGGAGTCCCAGGGGCAGGGGGAGCGTTGGGGGCCCTGAGCCCCTGAGCAGACTCACTCCCAGAACTTATTACATGCATGACTGAATAAACACTCGCCATCTCCTTTGCGCTCCCTCTGCAGGGAGCGAGGGGCTGTGAGGGAGTCCAGGGGAGGAGGTGATGCATTGTGGGGGTCAGGTGATGGCCCCCTGGTGGTCCTGCTGGGCTCCAGCTGTGGGCCAGGGCTGGAGGAGCCCCAGGTGCAGGCAGTGAGGATGATGGTGACAGCCCCTCCCTCTAACAGGGCGGCTGCCTGCAGAGGGGCTGAGGGAGGAGCGGAGCAGTTGCTGAGCACTGCTGGGCTGCGACTGCGCCGAGGGAGAAGGCGAGCTGGGCTGTGTGATGCTTTCCGACTCTGTGTTTCTTCTGCCACGTCCCTGCAGGGCTCCTCATCCCTGTTTTATTGATTTCTCCATCTCACTGTCCTTTTCCCTTGAAGTTGTGAAAAGCCAAAATCAGGACTCAATAGTCAAAAGACTATTAAGCAGGTATCCTTTATTGCAGCGCTGGGCATACAGGGGATTTCTCCTCTTTTTGTATGTACCTGGTCAGGCTAATTGTATATTTTATATACAGGTTCTATATACGTATTCATCAGATTTCCGAGAAAAGTTTTACATATTCATTACTTTTCTGGGAACTCATTATCATATGTAAATGTCCTTTGCGCAGGCGTACTCGAGGTCTCTGGTGGTCTTCAGGAGTCCTCTGGCGGTCTTCAGTAGTCTTCCTCGCTTGTCTGCCGTTTGACCCTTCTCGGATGATTCTGCGCAGTGCAATCTTCTGCATATTTGATACATCTTATCCTAAAGAGTGCTCGTTAGTGCTTCTATTATCTATGCTTACCCTTTGACATAATCCATATGGATACTTCTAAGCTAAGTTATCGGAGAGGGCTAAAGTCCTGATCTTCTTCAGAAACTGCAAGGCCATCCAAAACCAATTTCTCCTACGTTTTGTAACATACAGAACTTTTATCTACCACCTGCTAGTAAATAATTTGGTCAAGAAATAGCAAGGTCATTGTATTCAGAAAAGCATCTTTGCATCACCCTGTACCTTTCTTTCTCTGCTCCTCAGCCTTTCTCCCTCATTTTATTTTTCCCTTTCTGTTCCTGTATTGGGTCTGGCTGAGATGGAATTAATACTCCCCATAGCAGCCCTCATAGTGCTGTGCTCCGCATCGGTAGCTAGAAAGGTGTCGATAACACTCCAGTGTTTTGGCTACTGCTGAGCAGCGCCGGCATAGCATCGAGGCTGTCTCTCCAACGTTTTTGCCCCCCTCAATGGCAGGCCGGGGCCGGGCAAGATCTCGGGAGGGGACGTAGCCAGGACAGCTGACCTAAACCAACCAAACAGATATTCCATACCATATGACATCAGCTTAGATATAAAAGCTAAGTAAAGGGAGACGGAAGGGGGCGTTTTCGTCTTCCAGAGCAACCGCTACGCCTACCGAAGCCCTGCTTCCCGGGAGGCGGCCAGACATCGCTTGCTGATGTGAAGTAGAGAATAACATCATTTGTTTTTCTCTGCTTTTGCACGTGACCTTTGCTTTCACTTTATTAAGCTCTCCTTATCTTGACCCGTGAGCCTTTTGTTATATTTTCTCTCCCCTGTCCAGCTGAGGAGGGGGAGCGATAGAGCGGCTTTGGTGGGCACCTGACACCCAGCCAGGGTCAACCTACCACAGTTCTTTTTGGCGCCCAACACGGGGCAACGACAGCAGCAGTTTTGCATTAAGCGTTCTATAGCTAGTTATTAAGCGGCAAGCTCCCGCGCAGGTCACGGAGTTTGTTGGCTGCTTGCTCATCTCTATCTTGCTGAGTTTGGGAACACGGTAATACAAATGACGGCTATGTGCTTTGCCCTGGCACCGATGGCTTTACTGTGCTGTGGGAGCATGAAGGAACTTGGGAACATGCTAATACAAAAAGTGGCTATGTGCTTTGTCCTGGCACTGATGGCTTTGCTGTGCTGTGGTAGCTATCTTGTGGAGGAGATGAGGGAATACATCTCCCTCTCCCTATTGGGCATTGATGTGAATGGTTTTATTATGCAGGCTCCCGAGGTCCTTGTTCACCCTTACGTGAGCTGTTCAATACTAATAATTAATACTGGTGGTATATTATGGGTATTGTGGATTCTGGTCTCGTCCTGGTATAAGAGAAGACAAGTTTTGGGTGAGGCAATACTGAAACGTGCTCTCAAGCGACCGGTCCCTGGGTGGCAGGGTATATGGAAGGATTTGGGCAGATTTCTAGGATAGTTATCACCTCCCATAACCTGGGACTTCACACCCGAACAGGCAAGCAACCCTGGCAAACTGATGCGCCACCCAATAGAAGGGTGCCTCGCCTATCCGAAAAGCAGCAGCTTCTCGCGCCGTACCGGGGCCTGGCCTTCGCCTACCGAGCCATAGTTCAACACTCTCAGAGGACTATGGTTGAGATAGGGACCCAAACAACAACAACAACAACTACAGTAATTACCCCAGTAGCAAAAAAGAAACAGTGGACAAGGAGATCAAGGGGTCCATATCATCGATTAGTAAGGGAAGAAGAAGAAGAGGAAAGGTTTGATCTAGAAGCCGGTTCTTCAACCGTGGTCTAATAGTCGCTGATCATTATGTTGATTTATGTGTTCTTAGAGTTGTTGCTCTGGTTTTTGAAGTTCTGTTATGTATCACCTGGCTTGCTGTATGTAGTCCCTCTTCTGGTGCTTATCATCCGTGGGAGGTGGACTAAGGTTTTCGCTTTGATGTATGGTATAACACTGGTTTATGGTATGATAAAGTCATCGGTTGTGGGATTAATCCGGTATTTGCACTCAGCATTGTCACCCTTATACTGCGGGAGCCATCTGTGGGAAACTATTAATAATTATACGATTTACCTTTCCTCCTTGGAAAACCAGTCTATGAGTGGGGTACCTTTCTTCCCCTCTCCTTTCTCCTTCAGTCCAGTTACAATGGTGTTTGGCAATTTTGAAAAAGTTGAATACTCTTGGATGTTGAGACCAGCACAGTCCTAGCCCTACTGCTAGGAATTAGCATGCTCCTGAATGTGGTTCAGCTTTCATTTAAGGTTAAACAACTATTTAAGAAGATCACCCAGAGGTCTGCCCCGAGGCTGGATAATTATGAATGGCAGGGTGTGTGGGGTAGTATGGGCAAGTACCTAGAAAAGTGGGCACCTCCAATGTTTTGGAAATTCACCCCTGAACAAGTGCAGGATCCAGAAGAACTGGTAAAATATTTGGAAAAGGTATGCTGTCACCCCGGCAGCTCCAGAGGATACAAATCACTGCAACATGCTGGGGCCTGGCCCATGCCTATCGAGCCCTGTTCGACACAACTCAGTACCCTCAAGGGGAAGAGAAGGTCTCTGGACCTAACAACAAAACAATGAGCACTGCGGTCACCCAAACCCCGGCAATGGGCGCTGCAGCCCCTCCAGCCCCAGCGACGAGCATTGCGGCCACCCAGACCTTGGTGACAGGCATCGCGACCCCTCCAGCCCCGGCGGTGAGAACTGTGGCTACCCAAACCTCCGCAACAGGCACTGCAGCCCCTCCAGCCGCGGCAAGGAGCACAGCAGCTCAAGAAATTGGAGGAAGGAGCGAGAGAACTTAGGAAGCGGAAACTACCCGGTCCCTGACTTTCTCAGAACTTCAAGACGTGCGGCAAGACTACAGCCGCCAGCCAGGCGAGCGGATCGCTGCCTGGCCGCTCCGACGCTGGGAGAACGGGGCCGACAGTCAGCAACTGGAAGGCAAGGAAGCCCAACAGCTGGGATCCCTCGCTAGAAACCAGGGAATTGAAAGAGGAATTGGAAAAGAGGCAGCAATTGCAGTCTCTGGAGCCGGCTTCTCTCAAGTGTGAGGGCAAGATATCCATTCAAGGAAGATCTTGTAAACTCCTCAGGAAGGTGGACTACCACAGATGAAGGCATCCCATACCTGAGAGAGTTAGCAGTGCTGGAAGTCATCTACGGTGATCTAGACGATGTGGAGGTCTCCAAAGATCCAGAGGATGTCCTGTGCACACGGGCCACCTGGAGAAAGGCGATTCAAGGTGCCCTGGCATCATATTCTAACAGCTTGGCAGCAATGTATTGCCCAGATATCGACCCTGCCTCCCAACTTGGTGTCGTCTGCAAACTTGCTGAGGGTGCACTCGATCTCCTCGTCCAAATCATCGATAAAGATATTAAACAGAACCGGGCCCAACACCGAGCCCCGGGGAACACCACTAGCGACCCGCCGCCAACCGGATTTCACCCCATTCACCACTACCCTCTGGGCTCGTCCAGCCAGCCAGTTTTTCACCCACCAAAGAGTACACTCGTCCAAGCCACGAGATGCCAGCTTCTCAAGGAGTATGCCATGAGAGACAGTATCAAAGGCCTTGCTGAAGTCAAGGTAGGTAACATCCACAGCCTTTCCCTCATCCACTAGGCGGGTCACCCGGTCATAGAAGGAGATCAGGTTGGTCAAGCAGGACCCACCTTTCGTAAACCCATGCTGACCAGGCCCAATCCCCTGCTTGTCCCGGACTTGTCACGTGAGCGCTCTCAAGACAAACCGTTCCATAATTTTCCCCGGTACCGAGGTCAGGCTGACAGGCCCGTAGTTCCCCGGATCCTCCCTCCGACCCTTCTTGTAAATGGGCGTCACATTGGCAAGCCTCCAGTCCTCTGGGACCTCCCCCGTTGACCAGGATCGCCGATAGATGATGGAGAGCGGCTCGGCAAGCACCTCCGCCAGTTCCCTTGGTACTCTTGGATGGATTCCATCTGGTCCCATAGATTTGTGAGTGTCCAGATGGCATAGTAGGTCACTAACTATTTCCTCCTGGATTAAGGGGTGGGTATATTCTGCTCTTCATCCTCACCTTCCAGCTCAGGAGGCAGAGTACCCTGAGGATAACTGGTCTCCCTATTAAAGACTGAGGCAAAGAAGGCATTAAGTACCTCAGCCTTTTCCTCACCTCTGGTGGCAACGTTCCCTTCTGTATCCATTAAAGGATAGATATTCTCCTTGGGATTCTTTTTACCGTTAACGTATTTGTAAAAACATTTTTTGTTGTCTCTTACGACATCGACCAGATTTAGTTCTAGCTCAGCTTTTGCCTTTCAAATTTCCTCTCTGTATGACCTAACAAGATCCCTGTACTCCTCCCAAGTTGCCCGCCCTTTCTTCCAGAGATGATAAACTCTCATTTTTTTCTTGAGTCCTAGCAAAATCTCCCCGTTCAGCCATGCCGGTCGTTTTCCTCGGCGGTTTGACTTGCGGCACAGGGGAATAGCCTGGTCCTGAGCCGTTAAGATTTCCTTCTTAAAGAACGTCCATCCCTCCTGGACCCTTTTGCCCTTCAGGACCGTCTCCCAAGGGACTCTCTCAACCAGTGCCTCGAAGAGGCCAAAGTTTGCCCTCCGGAAGTCCACGGCGGTGGTTTTGCTAACCCCCTTCCTTGCCTCACCAAGAATTGAGAATTCTATCATTTCACGGTCGCTAAGCCCAAGACGGCCTCCGACCATCACATCTCCCACCAGTACTTCCCTGTTCGTAAACAACAGATCTAGCAAGGCTCCTCCCCCAGTTGGCTTACCTACCAGCTGTGTCAGGAAGTTATCTTCCACACACTCCAGAAATGTCCTAGACTGTTTACTCTCTGCTGTGGCTTATTTCCAGCAGACGTCTGGAAAGTTGAAGTCCCCCACGAGAACAAGGGCACACGATTCTGAGACTACCGCCAGCCGCTTGTAGAACGATTCATCCGTCTCTTCAACCTGGTCGGGCGGCCTGTAACAGACTCCCAGCACAATATCTGCCTTATCGGCCTTCCCTCTCATCCTCACCCATAAGCACTCCACCTCGTCATCACAATCGTGTAGCTCTGTACAGTCCAAACCCTCCCCGACATAGAGAGCCACTCCACCACCTCTTCTACCTTGCCTATCCCTTCTGAAGAGCTTATAGCCATCCACTGCAGCACTCCGGTCACGGGAGTCATCCCACCATGTTTCCGTGATGGCGACTAAGTCATATCTATCCTGCCGCACGATGGCTTCCAGCTCCTCCCGTTAATTGCCCGTGCCGCATGCATTGGCATAGATGCATCTGAGCCGGCCTATCGAATCCAACCCTAACGTTGGCATACTGCCCCCAGGCTCATCTCTGGTGCACCTAGTCTTATCCCTTACCCCCTTCAAACCTAGTTTAAAACCCTCTCTACGAGCCCCGCCATCTCACGAGCGAGGATTCTTTTACCCCTTTGAGATAGCTGGATACCATCTGTCACTAGCAAGCCCGGTGCCGTGTAAACCTCCCCACGATCAAAAAACCCAGAACACCACCAATAGCACCAGCCTCTGAGCCACGTATTAACCAGGTGTGTTTTCCTGCTCCTTCCAATATACTTCCCTGCCACTAAGGGATTGAGGAAAACACTACCTGCGCTCCTTCCACTAATTGCCCCAGTGCCCTGAAGTCCCTTTTGATTGCCTTTGGATTTCTCCCTGCAATCTCATCACTGCCAACCTGCACAACCAGCAATGGGTAATAATCAGAGATCCGAACCAGACCAGGGAGTTCCCTGGTAATGTCTTTTACCCGGGCCCCAGGGAGGCAGCAGACTTCCCTGTGGGATGGGTCAGGTCTGCATATTGGGCCCTCTGTCCCCTTCAGAAGGGAGTCGCCTATGACAATTACCCTCCTTTTTCTTTTTTCAGAGGCTGTGAGAATGCATGGGGCTGCCCAACTGAGCCTAGGCACCTCCCTAGATAGGGCTTCACCTACACCCTGATCTTCATTGACCTGGTCCTCAAGTTCCAGAGCCCCATACCTGTTGCGTAGGGGCAACTGGAAAGGTGAGGGAGACTGTGAGGGGACTCGCCTGCCTCCCCGAGCAGGGACCTGTATCCATTCCCCTCCATCTCCTAGGTCCCCTCCTGCCCGGTGGCAAGGGGGCAGGGGAACCTCCGCTTCTTGCGGAGCCTCCCTCTGCTGCCTCTGCCTCAGGGATGGTAGGGTGCAGGTCCACCAATCTATCTCCCTCTCACACTCCCTGATACTCCTCAACCTTTCCCCTTCCTCCTTCAGCTCTGCCACCAGGCCGAGCAGATCATCTACCCGGTCACGTCTCACACAAGAGGTGTCCCTGCTGCCCTCCGTCATCAGTGATAGACTCAGGCACTCCCTGCAGCCAGAGACCTGGACAGCTGCACATTTACACGGGACCTCTGTCTGTGTCGCCACATTTTTCCTAGCAATGGCTTTTAGCCGAGTGGCAGCCATATCAGGGTCTCCTTCTGAGGCCGATGCCCACCGCTTCAGTGGCCTTCTCGAGCTGGGAAGAGAGGGGGGGTCGCACCCTACCCGCACGAACTGCCACGCAAACTGCTGCACCACACCCTTTCTGACACACCACACCCTGTTTGCTGTGCTCTTGGTTGCTGGCACTTCTCAGGGCCATTTAAATCCCCCACGGTTGCCCCTGGCAACGCCCACGCCGCGTCAGCCTCTCTCGCGAGAGCTGCCAGCTCTGCACCGTCCCTCTGCTCTTCCCCGGGGCTCCTGGGCCTCGGGAACCTCCCGGTCCGCCTCAATCTAGCGCTTAGCCACCAACTTAACGTCGCGTCTGCTGGCCTCGCTGCTCATTGATGTGATTTTAATAACTACATTGTTATTGCATTTAATGAGCTAGTTTCCTACCTAGTTTAGAGGCACACGTATCTTTTCCTGTCTATGACTCAGAAAAATTAAGTTTAATTCCCTACCCGGTCACATTGCCGATGCAATAGTTGTAGCTGTAGTACAGGAGCAGGTATCGTCATTGCCAGTAAGGGTCGCTTTCTCTGTTTGAGGTCTCACTTGCTGTAAATTTAAGGCAGGTAAGAACACTGCTGCTGCTCCTCCAGCTGACTTTATAGCTTCTGGTGGTTTGCCCTTCCCCTTTCCCAGGTGATTGTGCTAATGGTGGTGGGCGGAGTCTCGGGGTATTTGAGCCACAGCCTCTGCTGAGGGAGCTCATTGTGCTTCTGGGTTTCTCTGGTGTTGGTGCTCAGCTCTTCCTTGAGTCCTTTGCAGCTTTTGAGCTGGCTCAGCCCTTTGGGAAGAGGTGTCTGCCTGAGGTAAGAGCTTCAGGACCAGTCAAGGTTCAGCAGCATGTGTGGTAGAAAGTAACACTTGTATGCATATTTTTTTTTTTCTTTCTTTCTTTTTTTCAGGTCAGTAATTTTGTTTTGAGTCTTCAGGGGTAGAAAGATGGTTTAATAGTATGCATTGTTTAGGTGTGGTTTTGTTTTTTTTTTTTTAATTCTTGATGCATTGTGTTTTCCTGGAATTCCCCACTTTATTGAAAACAGAACCTTGTTTTTTTCACCAGTTCTGCTGTATGCTGTGTAAGTTGCTGATATCTCTCTTAACAGGACTGATGGTGACATTGTTTAGCAGGGGTTAGGGTGAGCATCTTGTATGCATCTGTATATAGAGTTTTAGCATTTGTCAAGAAAACAGCAGGGCCGTGAGGCACAGTGGCTGCTACGGAGGTTGGACTGTGACATGCACCACTATGAAAGCTAAGTATCAGCTTGAAAATCTATGTATGGTGGGGATGGTGTGTGTTAAAGCGTTGCTGTAATGGAAGTATAGTTTGTGGGGAGCTTGGAAGGAGGTTGGGCTGGGGCTGGGGGTTTTGCAGGCAGGGTGATTTTTTGAGGCCCCGGGTGCTGTGCGTAAGGGGCGATGGCCCCTTGATGCCCTTTTGTGGCGGGATGGGTTAGTTGAGAGTGAGGGCTAGTGTGTGTGTTATCTGAATGAGTGGTGTGTTGTGAATGTGTGTAACCTTGTAGGGTTATGGGGTTTAGCTTTTTAGTGGTCTGTTGCAGGTTTGATATAGAGATGTTAGTAAGTTAATTAGAAAAAATAAAATACAATTAGAATAAAAAAAACCCAGTCGGCGGATTGTTTTTTCCCCCTGGCTGGTTTTTTTTTTTTTCCCTGGTCCCAGCCGCTCCGTGAGGTGATGTTCATCGCCAATGTTCAGATGGGGGTCAGGCTTGGCCCAGGGTTTTGGCAGATGGCGATTTTTTTTTTTTTTCAAGGCTCCCAGGAAGGGCGTGGCTGTGGAGCACACCCCTGGAATGTGGCAATTGCCACTTGGCGCAGGGAGTTATGTTGATCAGCAGATGGTCTTTGGAAGACTGTTGAGGATGGTGTGGGCGAAGGGTGGGAGGAGTTGGACTAGATGGCCAGCATTGAGGAGGCCAGGGTTGTAAAGTGTGTGGGTGTAACTGTATTTTTCATGGGGGGTTTGTAAAATCTCTGGGTGCTCCTTGTAGGTTGTGATGTAAAGATGTTTTTGAATTTTTATTTTTGTACCTAGGTGTGGAAGTGGACAGTCTGGGAGGATGAGCAGAGCTTACTCGTTTTCTGCTTGGGAAAAGGGATCGTGGAGGTAATGTCACCTCGGGGCAGAAAACTTCTGGACGTGCAGTGACGTCCATAATTGCAGCGAGGAACGTGGAAAATGCTCTGTAAAACTTGGAAAATGCTTTGTAAACTCGGAAATTAAATAAAATAAAAGTAGTAGAATATGGCACCGTCTGGGGCTGTAAGAAATAAATAAAAAAATTTAATACCACAGCAGCAGTCATTGTGTAGTGCAACTTTTGAAGTTGCTATTGTAAAAATGTATTGTAAAACTTGAAGGTGCTATTGTAAAAAAATTTAAAACAAAAAAGCAGTAGCAGATGCCTCAGTCTCTGGGAGTAAAGAGTTAAAAAAAGTTAAGAAATTTACTCTCAGTGTAGAAGCTATTTTTCTACTGCAATGTTGCAGTACAGATGTGCTTAACTAGGGCAAAGGTAATGGGGCTCAGAAGCCACAGGTCACAGGGGCCAGGTGTCATAGCTCACCAGGTCATAGGTCAAAGGTAAGTGGGGTTGGGGCAAAGTTCAGAGGTCAAAGGTCACCGGGTACAAGGGCCAGAGGTCAAAGGTCACTGGGTAAGGGGGCCAGAGGAAAAAGGTCAAGTTGGTCAGAGTTCAAAGGTCACCCCGAGGTCAAAGGTCACAGAGGGGTCAGAGGTCGCCCCCGGGGTCAAAGGTCAAAGGTCACCGAGGGGTCAGAGGCCAAAGGTCATTCCAGGTCAAAGGGCACCGAGGGTTTAGAGGTCAAAGGTCAACCGGGGTCAAAGGTCACCCGGGGTCAGAGGTCAAAGGTCATTCAAGGGTCAAAGGTCACCGAGGGGTCAGAGGTCAAAGGTCACCGAGGGGTCAAAGGTCACCCGGGTTAGAGGTCAAAGGTCACCGAGGGGTCAGAGGTCAAAGGTCACCGAGGGATCAAAGGTCACCGAGGGGTCAAAGGTCACCCGGGGTCAAAGGTCATCCGGGGTCAGAGGTCAAAGGCCATTCCGGGGTCAAAGGTCACCGAGGGGTCAGGGGTCAAAGGTCACCGAGGGGTCAGAGGAAACCGAGGGGTCAGAGGTCAAAGGTCACCGAGGGGTCAAAGGTCACCCGGGGTTAGAGGTCAAAGGTCACCGAGGGGTCAGAGGTCAAAGGTCACCCGGGGTCAAAGGTCACCCGGGGTCAGAGGTCAAAGGTCGCTCCGGGGTCAAAGGTCACCGAGGGGTCAGAGGTCAAAGGTCACCCGGGGTCAAAGGTCACCCGGGGTCAAAGGTCACAGAGGGGTCAGAGGTCAAAGGTCGCTCCGGGGTCAAAGGTCACCGAGGGGTCAGAGGTCAAAGGTCACCCGGGGTCAAAGGTCACCCGGGGTCAAAGGTCACCGAGGGTCAGAGGTCAAAGGTCACCCGGGGTCAAAGGTCACCCGGGGTCAAAGGTCACTCGGGGGTCAGAGGTCAAAGGTCATTCCGGGGTCAAAGGTCACCGAGGGGTCAGAGGTCAAAGGCCATTCCGGGGTCAAAGGTCACCGAGGGGTCAGGGGTCAAAGGTCACCGAGGGGTCAGAGGTCACCGATGGGTCAGAGGTCAAAGGTCACAGAGGGGTTAGAGGTCAAAGGTCGCTCCGGGGTCAAAGGTCACCGAGGGGTCAGAGGTCAAAGGCCATTCCGGGGTCAAAGGTCACCGAGGGGTCAGAGGTCAAAGGTCGCTCAGGGGTCAAAGGTCACCGAGGGGTCAGAGGTCAAAGGTCACTCCGGGGTCAAAGGTCACCGAGGGGTCAGAGGTCAAAGGTCACCGAGGGGTCAGAGGTCAAAGGTCACCGAGGGGTCAGAGGTCAAAGGTCACCCGGGGTCAAAGGTCACCCGGGGTCAGAGGTCAAAGGTCGCTCCGGGGTCAAAGGTCACCGAGGGGTCAGAGGTCAAAGGTCACCCGGGGTCAAAGGTCACCCGGGGTCAGAGGTCACAGAGGGGTCAGAGGTCAAAGGTCACCCGGGGTCAAAGGTCACCCGGGGTCAAAGGTCACTCGGGGGTCAGAGGTCAAAGGTCATTCCGGGGTCAAAGGTCACCGAGGGGTCAGAGGTCAAAGGTCGCCCCGGGGTCAAAGGTCACCAGGGGTCAGAGGTCAAAGGTCGCTCCGGGGTCAAAGGTCACAGAGGGGTCAGAGGTCAAAGGTCACCGGGGTCAAAGGTCGCTCGGGGTCAGAGGTCAAAGGTCACCGAGGGGTCAGAGGTCAAAGGTCACTGAGGGGTCAAAGGTCACCGAGGGGTCAGAGGTCAAAGGTCACCCAGGGGTCAGAGGTCAAAGGTCACCCTGGGGTCAAAGGTCACAGAGGGGTCAGAGGTCAAAGGTCACCCGGGGTCAAGGTCACCCGAGGTCAAAGGTCATTCCAGGGGTCAGAGGTCACCCGCAGGGGTCAGAGGTCAAAGGTCACAGAGGGGTCAAAGGTCACCAGGGGTCAGAGGTCAAAGGTCGCTCCGGGGTCAAAGGTCACCGAGGGGTCAGAGGTCAAAGGCCGCTCCGGGGTCAAAGGTCACCGAGGGGTCAGAGGTCAAAGGTCACCCGGGGTCAAGGTCACAGGGGTCAAGGTCATCCGGGGTCAGAGTCAAAGGCCACCGGGGGTCAGAGGTCAAAGGTCACCGGGGTCAAAGGTCACCGATGGGTCAGAGGTCAAAGGTCACAGGGGTCAAAGGTCACCAGGGGTCAGAGGTCAAAGGTCGCTCCGGGGTCAAAGGTCACCGAGGGGTCAGAGGTCAAAGGCCATTCCGGGGTCAAAGGTCACCGAGGGGTCAGGGGTCAAAGGTCACCGAGGGGTCAGAGGTCACCGATGGGTCAGAGGTCAACGGTCATCGGGGTCAAAGGTCGCCGGGGTCAGAGGTCAAAGGTCATTCCGGGGTCAAAGGTCGTTCCGGGGTCAAAGGTCACCGAGGGGTCAGAGGTCAAAGGTCACCGAGGGGTCAAAGGTCGCCGAGGGGTCAGAGGTCAAAGGTCACCGAGGGGTCAGAGGTCAAAGGTCACCCGGGGTCAGAGGTCGCTTCGGGGGTCAAAGGTCACCGAGGGGTCAGAGGTCAAAGGCCACTCGGGGGGTCAGAGGTCAAAGGTCACCGGGGTCAAAGGTCACCGATGGGTCAGAGGTCAACGGTCATCGGGGTCAAAGGTCGCCGGGGTCAGAGGTCAAAGGTCATTCCGGGGTCAAAGGTCATTCCGGGGGTCAGAGGTCACCGAGGGGTCAGAGGTCAAAGGTCACAGAGGGGTCAAAGGTCACCAGGGGTCAGAGGTCAAAGGTCGCTCCGGGGTCAAAGGTCACCGAGGGGTCAGAGGTCAAAGGCCATTCCGTGGTCAAAGGTCACCGAGGGGTCAGGGGTCAAAGGTCACCGAGGGGTCAGAGGTCACCGATGGGTCAGAGGTCAAAGGTCACAGAGGGGTCAGAGGTCAAAGGTCGCCCGGGGTCAAAGGTCACACGGGGTCAGAGGTCAAAGGTCGCCCCGGGGTCAAAGGTCACCGAGGGGTCAGAGGTCAAAGGTCATCGGGGGCAAAGGTCACTCGGGGTCAGAGGTCAAAGATCATTCCGGGGGTCAAAGGTCGCCGGGGTCAGAGATCAAAGGTCATTCCGGGGTCAAAGGTCATTCCGGGGTCAAAGGTCATTCCGGGGTCAAAGGTCACCGAGGGGTCAGAGGTCGTTCCGGGGTCAAAGGTCACCGAGGGGTCAGAGGTCAAAGGTCACCGAGGGGTCAAAGGTCACCGAGGGGTCAGAGGTCAAAGGTCACCGAGGGGTCAGAGGTCAAAGGTCACCCGGGGTCAGAGGTCGCTTCGGGGGTCAAAGGTCACCGAGGGGTCAGAGGTCAAAGGCCACTCGGGGGGTCAGAGGTCAAAGGTCACCGGGGTCAAAGGTCACCGATGGTCAGAGGTCAACGGTCATCGGGGTCAAAGTCGCCAGGGTCAGAGGTCAAAGGTCATTCCGGGGTCAAAGGTCATTCCGGGGGTCAAAGGTCGCCGGGGGTCAGAGGTCAAAGGTCATTCCGGGGTCAAAGGTCATTCCGGGGTCAAAGGTCATTCCGGGGTCAAAGGTCACCGAGGGGTCAGAGGTCGTTCCGGGGTCGAAGGTCACCGAGGGGTTCAAAGGTCACCGAGGGGTCAAAGGTCACCGAGGGGTCAGAGGTCAAAGGTCACCCAGGGATCAAAGGTCATCGAGGGATCAGAGGTCAAAGGCCATTCGGGGATCAGAGGTCGAAGGTCGCAAGGCGTCAGAGGCCAAAGGTCACCGATGGGTCAGAGGCCAAAGGTCGCCGAGGGGTCAGAGGTCAAAGGCCACCCAGGGGTCAAAGGTCACAGAGGGGTCAGAGGCCGGTCAAAGGTCACTCAGGGGTCAGAGGTCAAAGGTCACCCGAGGTCAAACGTCAGGGGTCACCGGGGGTCAGAAGCCAAAGATCACCCGTGGTTCAGAGGTCAAAGGTCACCGAGATGCCAGAGGTCAAAGGTCATTCGGGGTCAGGGGTCAAAGGTCACAGGGAGCAAAAGGTCTTCTTCTGAGGCCAATGCCCACTGCTTCAGTAGCCTTCTCGAGCTGGGAAGAGGGGGGGGGCTGCGCCCTACCTGCATGAACTGCTGTGCCACGCCCTTTCTGACACACCACGCCCTGTTTGCGCCCGGTTGCTGGCACTCCTCAGGGGTGTTTAAATCTTCTGCAGTTGCCCCTGGCAACGCCCACGCCGCGTCAGCCTCTCTCGCAAGAGCTGCCGGCTCTGGATGGTTGCTCTGCTCTTCCCTGTGGCTCCTGGGCCTCGGGAGCCTCCCAGTCCGCCTCAATCTAGCGCTTAGCTGCCGACTTACTGGTGCATCTGCTGGCCTCGCCGGTGACTGATGTGATCTTAATAACTACGTTGTTATTGCATTTAATGAGCTAGCTTCTTACATAGTTTAGAAAGACATCTATCTTTTTCTCTCTACATCTCAGAAAAATTAAGTTTAATTCCCTACCCGGTCACATTGCTGATGCAATAGGTGTAGCTGTAGTACAGGAGCAAGTAGTGTCATTTCCTGGAGGGGTCACTTTCTCTGTCCAGTACCTTGCTTACTGTAAATTTAGGACAGCTGAGAACAGTCCTGCTGCTCCTCCAGCTGACTTTATAACTTCTGGTGGTTTGCCCTTCCCCTTTCCCAGGTGATTGCACTAAGGGTGGTGGGCGGAGGCTCGGGGTATTTGAGCTACAGCCTCTGCTGAGGGGGCTTACTGTGCTCCTGGGTTTCTCTTGTGTTGGTGCTCAGCATTTCCTTGAGTCCTTTGGGAAGAGGTATCTGCCTGAGGTAAGAGCTTCAGGACCAGTCAAGGTTCAGCAGCATGTGTAGTAGAAAGTAACACTTGTATGCAGATTATTTTTTTTTCCCCTTCTTTTTTTTCAGGTCAGTAATTTTGTTTTGAGTGTTCAGGGGTAGAAAGATGGTTTAATAGTATGTGTGTTTTTGGTTGGTGGTGGGTTTTTTTATTTTTTTAAAAACTCTCAATGCATTGTGTTTTCCTGGAATTTCTGACTTTATTGAAAATGGAACCTTGTTTCTTTCACCAGTTTTGCTGTATGCTGTGTAAGTTGTTGATACTATCTCTCTTAACAGGACCAATGGTGATATTGTTTAGCAGGGGTTAGGGTGAGCGTCTTGTATGCATCTGTATATAGAGTTTTAGCATTTGTCAAGAAAGCAGCAGGGCCATGAGGCACAGTGCCTTTCAGGGTCTGGGATGCCTCGTCGCCTTTCCTCATTGCCCACAGAATGCCATGTTGTCCCTAGAACCTTTGCAGCTTGTGGCAGGCCCCTCGTAGATTACAAGCCTTGGGACTTGACTTTATTTTGTGGGCATGTGGCAGAGCTCAGAGTCTCTGGGATGTTGTGAGTTAGGAGGTGCCCCCAGAATTTGGGATGTGGCTCAGAAGAGCGTCTCCTGAGGAGTAGCTACTGAAGGGGGTTCAGGGGTGCAAATCGAGGGCAGGAGGTGTCGGGAAGCAGTGGGGTTCCTTTCCTGACACTTGAGGTGGTGAGGCAGTTGTCGGCTGGGTCAGTGTTGAATAGCATTATGTGGCTGCTCGGTTAAGCATTTAAATTCCGTTTTGGAGGTGCTGTGTGGGCCACCTTTGGAATTGGATGAGCATTTGAGGAGAGCTGTGGATTAGCGAGGAGGAGCATGGGGCCGATGACTTCTCATGAGCGCCATGCTAATTTGGCATGTCTTGGTACCTTAGGTACCACAAGTGACAACGGCCACAGGGTCTGACTCTGGAATGAGTGGGGAAGTGAACACTGTGGTGCATGTGAGGAGGATGGGAGTTGTGGAAGTAGTTGGTGTTGGCTGATGGGATGCTTACTCCCTTTTCTGGTTTGTGTTTATTTATGTTTTTTTCATTGCAGATGTTGAAGAGCAATGTGTCACCTTGAGGAACATCCCAGTTAGCCCATGTGGTTTTGTGGAGGATGGATTCGGACCCTCGGCCCTCTGAAAGCTAAGTTGAGGGACCAGGGCTGGGGAGAGGCTGGGAGGAAGGGACGAAGCTGGGAATTGCAGGGAGGGGTTTTAAAGTTAGTGCAGGAGAGAGGGCTGTCCCAAAGCAGTCCCCTTTGCGCAGGCGAAGGGAGCGGGTTGCTTTTCAGCACGAGACCTGCGTGTGCCGGGCAGGGCAGTTCCAGCCTGTGTCTGTGGTGGTGTGTAGTTTGTGTAGTGTGTCTTCTGTGCTTAGACCTTCCTCGGGTCTCGATGTCCTCGTCGTGTTTTGCGCCGGAGGAGCGTGGCATGAGCTTCAGGCACCGTCCCTAGGGTCTCAAACGCCCATACTCATTGACAAGGTGCCAATGGGGTGCTTCTTTTCTTGTGTTCAGAGCTCTAAAGCGTGGATCGGTCTCGGCAGGTTCCAGTCGGTCCTCTTTGGCAGTGTTCTTCCGGGCTGCGTTGGCAGCTCTGCTCTCTAGCTGTCTCTTTTCTCAGACTGGGACTTCTTCCCCACATCCTGATGTCCTTAGGTCTCGACGCCAGGCTTCTGGCGCACCCGTCGTCTGGGTTTTGACAGTGCCGTCTTGTAACGGGCTGTTACGTTTGACTCCTCGAGGTCTGCTGTAGAGCCTCCTGGCCTCACGGTTGCGGCCCCGTAGGTCGTCTTGCCCGATGGCGCCTCCCATCCGGGGGTCATTCTTTTTGCTGAGAGTTTTCTCTCTCTGAATCACCTTGTTGGTAGCGTTCCGCGTGGCGACGTTCTGCGCACGGGTGTGTTACGGTGCTGTAAGGAGGTAGGTCTGTGAGTGGAGTCGGAGGGAAGAGGCGGCTGGTGGCTCTGTGAGATTGCTTTGCTTTGTGGTTTTTTGCATTGTATTGGTCTGTATTTGCCTTTGTCTTGTGTTGTTTTGCTCTGTATTTGTATTGACTGCCATGTGAGACTGTCTTGCATTGTATGGCCCTTTATTGTGTTTTTTCTGGCATTGTAGTGCTCTGTACTTGTATTGACTGTCATCTGAGACTATCTTGCATTGTATTGCTCGATATTGGTTTGTGTTCTACTGCTCTGTACTTGCATTGTCTGTCATCTGAGACTGTCTCACATTGCATGGCCTTGCATTGTGTTTTGTATTGCAGTGCTCTATACTTGTATTGAGTGCCATCTGATAGTGCCTTGCATTCTATGGTTCTGTATTGGTTTTGTATTGTTTCAGGCTGTACTTGTATTGACTGTCATCTGAGAGTCTCTTGCATTGGCCCTGTCCTGTTTTGTCTGGTAGGGCAGTGCTCTGAGTTGTTTTGTCTTGACTGAGTGTCGTGGTTTAACCCCAGCCAGCAACTAAGCACCACGCAGCCGCTCACTCACGCCCCCCCCCACCCAGTGGGATGGGGGAGAAAATCGGGAAAAGTAGTAAAACTCGTGGGTTGAGATAAGAACGGTTTAATAGAACAGAAAAGAAGGAACTAATAATGATAATGATAACACTAATAAAATGACAACAGCAATAATAAAAGGATTGGAATGTACAAATGATACGCAGTGCAATTGCTCACCACCCGCCGATCGACACCCAGCTAGTCCCCGAGCGGCGATTCCCCGCCCCCCTCTCCCCAGTTCCTATACTAGGTGGGACGTCCCATGGTATGGAATACCCTGTTGGCCAGTTTGGGTCAGCTGGCCTGGCTGTGTGCTGTGCCAACTTCTTGTGCCCCTCCAGCCTTCTCGCTGGCTGGGCATCAGAAGCTGAAAAATCCTTGACTTTAGACTAAACACTACTTGGCAACAACTGAAAACATCAGTGTTATCAACATTCTTCACATACTGAACTCAAAACATAGCACCATACCAGCTACTAGGAAGACAGTTAACTCTATCCCAGCTGAAACCAGGACACTGAGATAAGAGTACTGCCTTGTATAGCATTATATTTGCATGTCAATTGCATGGCTCTATGTGTGTGTATTGTATGGCATTGTAGAGACAGCATAGAAGGCTTAATGACTTTGGGTTCTTGGCATGCAAGGAGTTGAGTGGATCGCAATTGGACTGTGAACTAGCATAGAGTAAGGCAGTAACTGGGCAATGGTGTTCATATTGTTTATGCAGATGCTTTGTGGCAAGCCTCTAGAAATGGTCAAGGCCTTGAGGTCTGCGTAGCAGCGTGACGGGCCTCGGAGCGATCGGTAACTTTGGGACAGCTCTGTGTTTGTGATGCTCTGGTTTTTCAAGTGCCACGGAGGACACTGACTGTGAGGATGTGTTATTTTTGGAATAGGTGGGAAGCAGGGGAGGGGAGCGGTGGAGGACTTCTCTCTCAAGGATGAAGTGTCTAATAAAAAGCTTTATGTGTTGTTTTTGCAGGTGATGACAGGGCACGAGGTGCTTGAAGGAACCTTGCATTCAGGTGACATGGCTGCTATGGAGGTTGGACTGTGACATATGGCACTGTGAAAGCTAGGTACTGGGTTGAAAATCCACGGATGGTGGAGATGATGGTGTGTGTTGAAACATTGGTGTAACGGAAAGGTAGTTTGTGGGGAGTTTGGAAGGAGATCGGGCTCGGGCCAGGTTTTTTGCAGGTAGGGTGATTTTTGAGGCCCCCAGTGCCACAGGCATGGGGTGATGGCCCCTCGAGGCCTGTGGGTGGTAGGATGGGTGAGTTGAGAGTGAGGACTGGCGTGCATGTGATCTGAATGAGTGGTGTGTTGTGAATGTGTGTAACCTTGTAGGGTTATGTGGTTTAGCCTTTTTATGTTTTTTTCTTTTCAGGTTGGATGTAGAGTTGAGATGTTTTTCAGGGAATTAGAGGAAAAAAAAAAAAAATTAGAATAAAAAACCCCAGCTGGGATATGGGTTGGTTTTTGGTCCCCCCTTCCCCCCCCCCCCCCCGTTTTTTTTTTTTTCCTCTGGTCCCAGCTGCTCCATGAGGCAATGTTGATCGCCAATGTTTGGACCGGGGTCCGGCTCAGGCCAGGGTTTTCATAGGCAGGGCAATTTTTTTTTTTTCAAGGCTCCCAGAAATGGCATTCCCATGGAGCGCTGCCCTGGAATGTGGTAATTGCCAGTCAGCGCAGGGAAATATGTTGTTCAGTGGATGGTCTTTGGAAGACAGTTGAGGATTTTGTGGACAAAGGGTGGGGGGAGTTGGACTAGATGGCCAGCATTGAGTAGGCCAGGGTTGTAAAGTGCGTGAGTGTAACTGTATTTTTCTGTGGTGGGTTTGTAAAATCTTTGGGTGGTCTTTGTAGTTTGTGATGTAATGATATTTTTCAATTTTTATTTTTGTGCCTAGGTGTGGAAGTGGACACTCTGTCAGGATGAGCGGAGCTCACTTGTTTTCTGCCTGGGAAGAGGGATCGTGGAGGTAACGTCACCTCGGGCAGTAAAACTTCTGGACGTGCAGCGAGGGATGTAATGGGAGCGAGGAATGTGGAAAAGACCACTCCGCAGAGAATTGCAGGCACTAAATAGTGGCAGTTCTTCTTAAGGTAATACTAAATTTTTGGAGTTTAAATGTATTTGTGAAAATAATGATTAAAAGAGGAATAAAACTAATAGTGGCAAATATTTGACCATTGAGGCCATAACTCTTTCCTATACATTGTAGTAAAAGTACATTGTAGAATTGGACTGTGTAAATACTGACATAGCTGAATGTACGTGGAATCAGTAATGGACCAAATGAAACAATAAAAATAAAATGAAAAAAAGACAGGTAATTAGGTCTCTTTGTGAGAATCACAGTACTAATGGCAATTACAAAGGCAAGTGCAGAGCGAAGCATGAGTGTTTAGTGCCTGTAAACTTAGCTGTTTAAGTACATGAAAGTGTCTGTTAGAATTAGGCATGCAAGGGAGAGTTGTAGATACCTCGGGGTAAATGTAGCTGTGGATGGGTTAATAGAAAGGGTGCACATTACTGGCTCTAGTAATTGCACAACTTTGAAATTGGCTCTGTAGCTATGTAACTGGGAAAGGGGCTCGGGCGCGGTGCGGCGCGGAAAGGGGCTCGGGCGCGGTGCGGCGCGGAAAGGGGCTCGGGCGCGGTGCGGCGCGGAAAGGGGCTCGGGCGCGGTGCGGCGCGGAAAGGGGCTCGGGCGCGGTGCGGCGCGGAAAGGGGCTCGGGCGCGGTGCGGCGCGGAAAGGGGCTCGGGCGCGGTGCGGCGCGGAAAGGGGCTCGGGCGCGGTGCGGCGCTGACTTTGAAAGGGGCTCGGGCGCGGCGCGGCGCTACTTTGAAAGGGGCTCGGGCGCGGCGCGGCGCTACTTTGAAAGGGGCTCGGGCGCGGCGCGGCGCTACTTTGAAAGGGGCTCGGGCGCGGCGCTACTTTGAAAGGGGCTCGGGCGCGGCGCTACTTTGAAAGGGGCTCGGGCGCGGCGCTACTTTGAAAGGGGCTCGGGCGCGGCGCTACTTTGAAAGGGGCTCGGGCGCGGCGCTACTTTGAAAGGGGCTCGGGCGCGGCGCTACTTTGAAAGGGGCTCGGGCGCGGCGCTACTTTGAAAGGGGCTCGGGCGCGGCGCTACTTTGAAAGGGGCTCGGGCGCGGCGCTACTTTGAAAGGGGCTCGGGCGCGGCGCTACTTTGAAAGGGGCTCGGGCGCGGCGCTACTTTGAAAGGGGCTCGGGCGCGGCGCTACTTTGAAAGGGGCTCGGGCGCGGCGCTACTTTGAAAGGGGCTCGGGCGCGGCGCTACTTTGAAAGGGGCTCGGGCGCGGCGCTACTTTGAAAGGGGCTCGGGCGCGGCGCTACTTTGAAAGGGGCTCGGGCGCGGCGCTACTTTGAAAGGGGCTCGGGCGCGGCGCTACTTTGAAAGGGGCTCGGGCGCGGCGCTACTTTGAAAGGGGCTCGGGCGCGGCGCTACTTTGAAAGGGGCTCGGGCGCGGCGCTACTTTGAAAGGGGCTCGGGCGCGGCGCTACTTTGAAAGGGGCTCGGGCGCGGCGCTACTTTGAAAGGGGCTCGGGCGCGGTGCTACTTTGAAAGGGGCTCGGGCGCGGCGCTACTTTGAAAGGGGCTCGGGCGACGGTGCTACTTTGAAAGGGGCTCGGGCGACGTGCTACTTTGAAAGGGGCTCGGGCGACGTGCTACTTTTCTCAAAGGGGCTGAGGTACTGTGTAACTCTGAAATGGGCTCGGTTACTGGATAATATGTGTATAATATCTGGGTTTTTTTCATTCTATATCTCACTGTCCCCGTTCTCCTTCCTGTTCTTCTGTTTCTCTGGCCCTTTGTGGTGCTTCCTACTCTTTTTATTCATGTCTTCTATCTCTCTGCAGGGGTCCTTCTCCAACCTCCTGTGTTTCTCACACTCTCTCTCTCTCTCTGTCATTATTCTCATCTGTCACTCTGTCTTACTTTCTGTCCCATCGTATCATGTTGTATCTGTTCCTCCTGCTTTTTTCTGCATCTGTCCAGATGCCAGTCCCTTTTTTCTTCTATTGCTGTCTCTCTGTCCTGCTTCCTCTTGCTATCTTTTCTGTATTTCTCTCTGTTCCATTCCCTCTTCCATCCTTTCTAACTGTATCCCCCTGTCCAGCTAGCTGTCCCTTCTCTCTTTCTTTTCTGTCTTCCTCCGTATCTCTCTCATTGCCTATCAATCACAGTTGTTTTTTTCCTCTAGTGCTGTCCTGCTCTGTCCCTTTTTTCTCACTCTCATTCTGTCATGTTCCCTGTGTCTTTTTAACTCCTCCATCTCTGTCCTGCAGCCTATCACTATTTTTTCCTCTTCCATCCTTTTGTCCTTCTTGCAGTCCTTGTCTCTCTCCCTCCCTTCCTTTTTTCCTTTCTTGCTACATCTCTGTTCTGCTCCCTAGAATAGTATCAAATCGAATCAAATCATGAAATTTGGAAAGGACCTCTAAGATCATTAAGTCCAACCATCAACCCAACACCACCACGCCCACTAAATCATGTCCCAAAGTGCCACATCTATGTGTTTTTTAATACCTCCAGGGATGGTGACTCCATCACTACCCTGGGCAGCCTCTTCCAAGGCCTGACAACCCTCTCAGTAAAGAAATTTTTTCTGATATCCAATCTAAACCTCCCCTGCTGCAACTTCAGGCCATTTTCTCTCATCCTACCTCTAGTTACTTGATAGAAGAGACCAGTACCCACCTCAGTACAATCGCCTTTCAGGTAGTTGTAGAGAGCGATAAGGTCTCCCCTCAGCCTCCTTTTCTCCAGACTAAACCACCCCAGTTCCCTCAGCTGCTCCTCATAAGACTTATGCTCCAGGCCCCTCACCAACTCGCTTGCCCTTCTCTGGACACGTTCCAGCAACTCAATGTCTTTCCCGTAGCGAGGGGCCCCAAACTGAACGCAGTACTCAAGGTGCGGCCTCACCAGTGCCGAATACAGGGGAACAATCGCTTTTCTGCTCCTGCTGGCCACACTATTTCTGGCTCATATTCTGCCACCTATTAACCAGCACCCCCCACAGGTCTTTTTCCGCCGGGCAGCTTTCCAGCCGCTCTTCCCCAAGCCTGTAGCGCCGCACAGGGTTGTCGCGACTGAAGCGTGGGAACGGGTACTTGGCCTTGTTGAACGTCATGCAATTAGCCTCGGCCCATCGATCCAGCCTGTCCAGATCCCTCTGTAGAGCCTTCCTACCCTCAAGCAGATCAGCCCTCCCTCCCAACTTGGTGTTGTCTGCAAACTTACCGAGGGTACACTCAAGCTCCTCATCTAGATCATTGATGATAAAGATACTAAAGAGAACTGGCCCCAAAACTGAGCCCTGGGGAACACCACTTGTGACCATTAGTCAACCAGATTTAACTCTGTTCACCACAACCATCTGGGCTCGGTCATCCAGCTAGTTTTTTTACCCAGCAAAGAGTACACCTGTCTAAGCCACAAGCTGCCAGCCTCTCAAGGAGTATGCCATGAGAGACAGTGTCAAAGGCCTTGCTGAAGTCAAGGTAGATAACATCCACAGCCTTTCCCTCATCCACTAGGCGGGTCACCTGGTCATAGAAGGAGATCAGGTTGGTCAAGCAGGACCCGCTTTTCATGAACCCACGCTGGCTGGGCCCAATCCCCTGGTTGTCCTGCACGTGCCACGTGAGCGCACTCAAGATGAACCGCTCCATAATCTTCCCCGGTACCGAGGTCAGGCTGACAGGCCTGTAGTTCCCTGGATCCTACCCACCCTGGCCCTTTTCTGTGTCCTTCTCCTTGTCTCCCTCTGCAGTTGTTCTCTGATGCTCTGTCCTGCTCCCTGTCACTATCTTTTCTCACTCTGTCTATGTCCTGCTCCATGTCTTTTAATTTTGCCTGTCTTTCACTTTGTGCTGTTTCCCTGGCCCTCTGTATCACCTTGTCTCGCTCACTGTTCCTGTCTGACACTGTGTCCTGCTCCTTGTCCTTCTTTCCCCCTCACCCTATCCCGCATTCTTCTTTCTGTCTTTTTTCTCTTTCTAGCCTTCTTCCCCAATGCTTCTTTCTCCACCGTTGTCCTGCTGCCTGCCCCTTGTTTCCTCTCACTGTTCCTCTGTTTTGCTTCCTGTCCCCATCTTTTTCCATCTTTATTTCTCTATCCTGCTGCCTGCCCAGTTGTTTCTTGCTATATCTCCCTGTCCACCTGGCTCTCCCTTTTTTCCTTTCTCTCCTCCTCTGTCCTGCTCCCTGGCCCTTTTTTCCTCCCCCTCTCTGTTCTCTAGCCCATTGCTTTTTTTTTCCCCTTCTTGGTCTCTTTGTACAGATCTGAACCTTTCTTTCTTTCCCATTCCCTGTCCTTTTTCTGTCTCTGTCTGTATGCCCTGTGCTCTGTCATAGTGGTCATTCCTCCTTTGTTCATTCTCTCTTTCTACCCCCATCTCTGTCCTGTTTACCGATGCGACATCTTCTTGTTCCATCTCTCTTTTTCTTGATTTCTCTATCTCTCTGACCTTTTCTTTTGACCTTTGCTCTCTCTTTGCTCCTCGGTCTTCTCCCTTGTCTTATTTTTCTCTTTCTAGTCCTCTGTCCCACTCCCCATCACTGTATTTTCTTTCTCCATTTCTCTGCCCCACTCCCCCTCCCTCTCTTTCTCCATCCCACCGTGCTGCTGTCTGTCCCTCCTTCCCTCTCTCCCTCCCTTTCTCTGTTGTTATCCTCGAGTCCTTTGTTGTCTCTCCACCCCTCTGTCCCATTCCCCGACCCTAATTTTCCTAATTTTCCATTTCCTTTTCTCTGTCCTGCTTTTGGTCCCCGTTTTTCCTCTGGCTCCGTCTCCCTGTCATTCTTCCTGTTGTTCTCTCTCTATCCCAGTGTCCTTCTTCCCATCCCTCTCTTTTTCTCTGTATCCCATTTTCTTACACCCTGTCCCTCGCTTGTTTTCTGTATCCCTACCTCCTTCCTCTTGTCCTTCCTTCCCTGTGCCACCTCTGCCTCTGGCCTGCTGCTCGTCACTGGTTTTTCTTTCTCCCACTCTTTGTCCAAGTTCTGTCATTCTCTTTTGCTCTCTGTCCTTCCTCCAACCTGTATTTTCCTCCCTCTGCCCCTAATGCTTCCTTCTCCATTTCTCAGCACTGCTCCCTGCCCCTTTTTTTTGTCTCACTGTCCGTCCTGCTTCCTCTCACAGTTTATTCTGCCTTTATCCCTCTGTCCCGCTGCCTGTCTCCTTGTTTCTAGTTCTAGCTGCCTGTCCAGCCAGGTGTCCCTTTTTTCTTTTCTCTTTTCCCTACTCTACCCCTATTTTCCTTCCTCCATCTCTCTCTGTTTTTTTTCCCCTCCATCTCTTTGTCTTAATCTGCATCTGGTTCCCTCTGCTGCTGCCAGTCCCTCAGTCCCATTTCTTGTCCTGCTTTTTCTCTCTCCGTGTCTCTCACTGTATCCCCATTACTTTCTCTCTCCCTCTTTCCTTTTTTCCTCCTTCTTATTCTCTATATCCTTTGTCCTGTTGCTCATCAGTATTTTTTCTTTCCATTCCTCTATCCTGTTCCCTGACCCTCATTTCTCTGTCAATTCCTCTGTCCTGTTGCCTATTGTTATTTTTGCTGTCTGCATCCCACTGCCCTGTTTACCATTCATCTCTTTTGGCTCTATTCTCCCATCCTGCTCCCCACCAGTATTTTGTCTTTCTCCAGCTCTCTGACCTGGTCCCCATCCCCCTTGTTTCCTCTCTGTCATTCTTTCTGCTTCCCTGTACCTCTCAGTCTGTTATCTTGCGTCCCATGTGCCATTCCTCTCTGTTTACTCCCCACTCTCTCGGTCTCCTCCCCCTCTTTGCCTCTCTATCCCTCTGTCCTTGTCTCTGTTTTTTCTTTCTCTGTGTCTCTGTCCTGCTGCCCATGTCTGTCCAGTTCCCTTTTTTACCCCTTCTCTGTTGATTACTCAGCATTTCTTCCTCTCCCTATTTTTTCTTTCTTCATCCCTCTGTCCTGCTGTGTGTTCCCTCGCTCTCACTCCCCCAGTATCTTGCTGTGTGTTACCCATCCTTCTCCCCATTGATTTTTTCCTCTTGCTCTGTCCCTTTGTCTTGCTCCCTATTTTTTAATTTTCTGTATTTCTGTTCTTCTGCACGTTGCTATTTTTTCTTTCTCCATCTCTCCTGCTCCCTATTCCCTGCTTTCTCTCGTGTCATTCTTTCTTCCCTGTACCTGTGTTGTGCCTTATCCTTGCATCCCTCTCCCTCCCTATCACGCTGTCTCACTCCCCATCCCTCTTTTTTTCTTTCTACCCTTCTGACGTGCCCTGGTCTTTCTCTCTACATCTTTCTGTCATAGTCCTTATTTTGCTTTTCCTGCTCTTTCCCTCTCTCTTCCTCTATCCTGCTGCCCATCGCTATTTCTTCATTTTCCATCCCTTTATCCCGCTCCCTGTCCTTGTCAATCTTTCCCTTTGTTCTGCCTCCAGTCTTTGTTTTCTCTGTCTCTGTCCTTTTTCTCTCTGCTGCTCAGTCCTTCTCCCTCATCTTATTTTTCCCTTTTTGCTCTCCCTCTCTTTTTCTCTGTGACCCTCTGTGCTGTTCCTTTCATTTTCTTTCTCTAATGATCTGTTGTCTTACCTGTCCCCCTCTCACTGTTTCTCTTCCTCTGTCCTGCTCCCTGGCCCTATTATTTGTTGCTTCACTTCTCTGTCCCACTCTCCGTCCCCATTTTCTCTGTCGCTCTCGTTGCCTCCCTATGCCAGCGTCCCGATCCCCATCCCGCTCTCTTTTGCAGTATCCCACTTTCTGGCTCTCTGTCTCTTACCTGTTTTCTATATCCAGCTGTCCTTCCTCCTGTCTTTCCTTGTCCCTCTGGCCTGCTACCCATCACCAAGTTTTTTCTTTCTCCATCTCTCTGCCTCGGTCTTGTCACTCTCCGTCTCTCCCTGTCTCTAATATTCCTTTCTCCATCTATGCTCTGTCCCTTTTCTCTTATTCTCTCTGTCTTCCACCCTCCCCTTAACTTTTTGTCTGTACGTGCCCATACCACTGCCCGTTCCATCGTTTCTTGCTATATCCCCCTGCCCAGCTCGCTGTTGCATTATACCCCTCTGTCCTGCTCCCTGGCCTTTTTTCTCATCCTGCAGCCCGGAGCTGGTTTTTATCTCTCCATCCCTTTGTCACGATTGCTGTCTCGTTTTTCCTCAATCCTTCTGGCCTGTTTCCTACCTTCTTTCTCTCTCCCTCTGTCCTACTCCTGCGCGTACCGCACGAGGGAGCGAGACTACGTGTCTAGGAAGTTTTGTCTTGTAACAGCTTTGAGACACCCATGTATTCTCTTAGGTGGAGGACAGCCAAGCGACCGGAGTTAACAGAAGAGGAAGGGAGGAGAGGAGAAAGAAGCAGCTGAACTGGCAAATTCTCCCGGCAGCGTCAAGAGCGAAAGCTGCGCTGAGTCCCGGGCCCTTGGGGCCCCGTCGCCCCTCTTGGGCATCCCGGGCCCTCCCTGACCCCATCTTTTTTCCATGCTGCTGTGCTTTTCTTTTTTTCCTCCCCTGTACCTCCTTTTTCCATTTTGCTCTGAGCAGCTCCCTGTCCCCACCATTCAGGTCTTCTCTGTCTCTGACCTGTAGCCCATAGCTAACTCTTTCCTTCTCTGTCTTGCTCCCAGCCACTATTTTTGCATTCTTCCCTCTCTGTCCTGCAGCTTGTTGGTATTTTTGCTGTTTCTGGCTCACTCTGTCTGGCTCCCTGTCATTCAAGGTCTCCCTTCTTGGCTCTGTAGCATGTCATGCATCTTTTTCTTTCTCCGTCTGTCTTTATCCTGCTCCCAGGCCTTCATTTTGAATTCCCTCCTCTCTGTCTTGTTGCCCATTGGTATTTTTTCCTTTCTCCATGTCACTCTTGCTTCCTGTCCCTGTTTTTCTAAGTCTTCCCTTTCTGCCCCCTAGACCGTCACTATATTTTTCTATCCCCATCTCGGTTTGTCTGGCTCCCCATCCCTCTTTCTTCATTCCGCCCTATCTGCCACATTGCCTGTTGCTTCTTTCCTTTCTCCCTCCTTTCTGTCCATCTCACTGTCCCCATTTCTAAACTCTTCTCCTCTGCCTGATAGGTCGTTGCAGCCTTTTTTCTTTCTCCGTCTCTCTCTGTCCAACTCCCCTCTCTCTAATTTTTATCCCCCCCCCCCCGCCTGTCAGGACTTTTGCCCCTTTCAGTCTCTCCGTCTGCCTCCCTGTCCCTGTTTTTTGATTCCTCCATCTCTGCCCTGTTACCCATCACCATTTTAATTTTTTTTCTCTCTCTCTGTCAAGGTCAAGATCCTGATTTATTTTTTAAAATTCCTCCCCCTCTGCCCTGTAGAGCACCGCTTTTCAAGTTGTCTTTCTCCGTCTCTCTCTCTAGCTCCCTGCCCCGGTTTTTGCATTCCTCCCTCTCTGCCCTAGAGCAGCTTTTTTCCCCGTCTGGCTCTCTCTTTCCAGTTCCCAGGCCCTGTTTTTCAATTTTCTCTTTCTTTGGCCTGTGCCACATTGCGATTTCATTTCTTTTCCTCTCTCTCTCTCTCTGGCTCACTACCAGGATTTTTAAATTCCTCCCTGTCTGTCTTGTAGCCCATTGCTCTCGGTCCCTATTTTTCAGTTTCTCCCTCTCCGCCTTGTAGCACAATGTTGTTATTGATCTTTCCTCATTTCTCTCTTGTCCAGCTCCCTGTCCCTGTTCTGTAATTCCTCCCTCTCCGCCCTGCGCCCCGTTGCTATTTTTGCATTCTCTATCCTGCTCCCTGGCTTGAGGCTTTAATCACTCCCTCTCTGCCCTGTAGGGCAGGGTGGTTTGTTTTTTTTTTTCTTTCTTTCTCTGTTGCTCTTTGTCCAGCTTCCTGTCCCTACTTTTTAATTCTTCCCTCACTGCCCTGCAGCCCATCGCTATCTTCCCTTTCTCTGTTTCTCTCTGCATGGCTCCCGGTCCCTTCCGTTTTGAAATTCTCCCTCTCTGTCTTGGTGCTCATCGCATTTTTGTCCTTTCTCTGTATCTCTACCTGGCTCCCTCTTACTGTTTTTCAATTTTTTTTTCCTCCGTCTCTCTGTCCAGCTCTGGATACCAATTTTTTTAATTCCTCCTTCTCTTCCCCGCAGCCTGTCTTTCTTCCCCCTGCCCCTAATTTGTCTCACCACCACCACCACCTCTGCTTCCCTGTCGCCATTTTAATTCCTCCCTCTCCACCCTCTGGCTGTTGCTATACATCCCGTGTGTGTCGCCCTGCATCTGGCCCCCTGCCCCTATCTTTTCATTCCTCTCTCCTCCCTGTAGCCCGTCGCTATAACTTTCTTGTGCTGTCTTTCTCTGTGTTTGGCTCTGGATCCCTGTTTTTTCCTTCCTCCCTCCCCTCTCTCTGCCCTGTTGCCCCTGGCTATTTTCTCTTTCTCCATCTCTCTCTGCCCACCTCCCGATCTCTATTTTTTAATTCTTTCCTCTCTGTCCCTTAGCCCATCGGTATTCTTTCTCTCTCTTGCTCCCTGTCCCTGTTGTTCAGTTTCTTCCTTCTCGGTTCTGCAGCATGTTGCAATTCTGTTTCTTTCATTGACTCTCCTTTCCCAGTCCCTCACTTTTAATTCCTCCCTCTCTGTCCTGTTGCCCCTTGGGTTCCCCCTCACCCTTCTCCATCTCACTCTTTCTTGCTTCCTGGCCCTGTTTTTTAATTCCTCCCTCTCTTCCGCATAGCTTGTTGCTTTTTTCTTTTCTCCATCTCTCTATGTCAGTCTCCCTGCCCCCATTTTTCAAATTCTTCCTCTCTGCCCTGTACCATGCCAATATTTTTGCCTTTCTCCAACCCTCTCTGTCCAGTTCCCTGTCCCTATTTATTAATTCCTCCTCCTTCCTGCACCCAGAGCTATTCCCCGCGATTTCCATCTCTCTCTGTCTGGCTCCCTGTCCCCAGTTCTTAATTCCTCCCTCTGGCCCCCCATAGCATGTCTAGATCCCCCCCCGGCTCCCCCTGTCTCGGTTGGGCTCCCTCTCTCTTTGTTGCCCCCCCACCTCTGTTGGGCTCCCCCTCTCTCTGTTGGGCTCCCTCTCTGCATTTTAACTCCACAGTCTCTGTCTCATAGCCCCACAGTATTTGTCTGTCTTTTTCGATCTCTCTTGCCTGGCTCCCTGCCACTAGTTTTTTACTTCCTCCCTACATGTCTTTTAGCCCATTGCTTCCCCCCCCTGCTTTCTCTATGTCTCTGTCCGGCTCCCACTCCCTGTTCTTGAATTCCTTCCTCCTCCCTGTAGCCCACTGCTGGTTTTTTCTGTTCTCTATCATGCTCTGTCTGGTCTCCTGTCCTTTATTTATCAATTCCTCTCTCTCTGCCCTGTGGCCTGTTGCTTTTTCCCATTTTACTTCTGCCTCTCTTTCTGTCCAGCTCCCTGTCCCTGGTTTCTTAATTCCTCCCTGTCTGCCCTGTCACACGTGAGGTCTTTTGCCTTTCTCCACCTCTCTCTGGCAAGCTCTCTGTTCCTCTTTCTTAATTCCTCCATGTTACTCCTTCTTAATTCTTCCCTCTCTGCCCTGTAGTGTGTGTAGCTATGCAGTCAGTTTTGTGTTGTTTCCCACCCCCCTGCCCCTTCCCTCCATCATTTGCTGTCCCGACTCCCTGTTGTTTCATTCCTCCGTCTGTGCCCTGCTCCTTGTCACTTTCTTCTCTTTCCTCATCCTCTCAGTCCAACTCCGCACCCTTGTTCTTTTTAACTCCCTCTCTGTCATGCTGCCTATACCAGGTTTTTTTTCTGCATCTCCGTCCTGCTCCCCATCCTTCCTTGTCAGTCACTGTCCCGCTCTCTCTTCCTCCTCTCCCTGCTGCATCTTCCTCCATCCCTGTCAGGCTCCCTGTCCCTGTCCTCTCGCTATCCCATTCTCTGCCTCATGCTTTCTGATTATACCCCCACTCTCCAGCAGGCTGCCACTTTTCTCCTCTCTTCTAGTGTGCTGCACCCTGATCATCTTTGGCAGCCTCCACCGCTGCCCAGGAGCCAACCAGACTGCCAAGGAGTCCCAGGGGCAGGGGGAGCGTTGGGGGCCCTCAGCCCCTGAGCAGACTCACTCCCAGAACTTATTACATGCATGACTGAATAAACACTCACCATCTCCTTTGCGCTCCCTCTGCAGGGAGCGAGGGTCTGTGAGGGAGTCCAGGGGAGGAGGTGATGCATTGTGGGGGTCAGGTGATGGCCCCCTGGTGGTCCTGCTGGGCTCCAGCTGTGGGCCAGGGCTGGAGGAGCCCCAGGTGCAGGCAGTGAGGATGATGGTGACAGCCCCTCCCTCTAACGGGGCAGCTGCCTGCAGAGGGGCCGAGGGAGGAGCAGAGCAGTTGCTGAGCACTGCTGGGCTGCGACTGCGCCGAGGGAGAAGGCGAGCTGGGCCGTGTGATGCTTTCCGACTCTGTGTTTCTTCTGCCACGTCCCTGCAGGGCTCCTCATCCCTGTTTTATTGATTTCTCCATCTCACTGTCCTTTTCCCTTGAAGTTGTGAAAAGCCAAAATCAGGACTCAATAGTCAAAAGACTATTAAGCAGGTATCCTTTCTTGCAGCGCTGGGCATACAGGGCATTTCTCCTCTTTTTGTATGTACCTGGTCAGGCTAATTGTATATTTTATATACAGGTTCTATATACGTATTCATCAGATTTCCGAGAAAAGTTTTACATATTCATTACTTTTCTGGGAACTCATTATCATATGTAAATGTCCTTCGCGCAGGCGTACTCGAGGTCTCCGGTGGTCTTCAGGAGTCCTCTGGCGGTCTTCAGTAGTCTTCCTCGCTTGTCCGCCGTTTGACCCTTCTCGGATGATTCTGCGCAGTGCAATCTTCTGCATATTTGATACATCTTATCCTAAAGAGTGCTCGTTAGCGCTTCTATTATCTATGCTTACCCTTTGACATAATCCATATGGATACTTCTAAGCTAAGTTATCGGAGAGGGCTAAAGTCCTGATCTTCTTCAGAAACTGCAAGGCCATCCAAAACCAATTTCTCCTACGTTTTGTAACATACAGAACTTTTATCTACCACCTGCTAGTAAATAATTTGGTCAAGAAATAGCAAGGTCATTGTATTCAGAAAAGCATCTTTGCATCACCCTGTACCTTTCTTTCTCTGCTCCTCAGCCTTTCTCCCTCATTTTATTTTTCCCTTTCTGTTCCTGTATTGGGTCTGGCTGAGATGGAATTAATACTCCCCATAGCAGCCCTCATAGTGCTGTGCTCCGCATCGGTAGCTAGAAAGGTGTCGATAACACTCCAGTGTTTTGGCTACCGCTGAGCAGCGCCGGCATAGCATCGAGGCTGTCTCTCCAACGTTTTTGCCCCCCTCAATGGCAGGCCGGGGCCGGGCAAGATCTCGGGAGGGGACGTAGCCAGGACAGCTGACCTAAACCAACCAAACAGATATTCCATACCATATGACATCACCTTAGATATAAAAGCTAAGTAAAGGGAGACGGAAGGGGGCGTTTTCGTCTTCCAGAGCAACCGCTACGCCTACCGAAGCCCTGCTTCCCGGGAGGCGGCCAGACATCGCTTGCTGATGTGAAGTAGAGAATAACATCATTTGTTTTTCTCTGCTTTTGCACGTGACCTTTGCTTTCACTTTATTAAGCTCTCCTTATCTTGACCCGTGAGCCTTTTGTTATGTTTTCTCTCCCCTGTCCAGCTGAGGAGGGGGAGCAATAGAGCGGCTTTGGTGGGCACATGGCACCCAGCCAGGGTCAACCTACCACAGTCCTTTTTGGTGCCCAATGTGGGGCAACGACAGCAGCAGCAGTTTTGCATTAAGCATTCTATAGCCAGTTATTAAGCAGCAAGCTCCCGCGCAGGTCACGGAGTTTGTTGGCTGCTTGCTCATCTCTATCTTGCTGAGTTTGGGAACACGGTAGTACAAATGACGGCTATGTGCTTTGCCCTGGCACCAATGGCTTTACTGTGCTGTGGGAGCATGCTAATACAAAAAGTGGCTATGTGCTTTGTCCTGGCACTGATGGCTTTGCTGTGCTGTGGTAGCTATCTTGTGGAGGAGATGAGCGAATACATCTGCCTAACCCTACTGGGCATTGATGTGAATGGTTTTACTATGCAGGCTCCCGAGGTCCTTGTTCACCCTTACGTGAGCTGTTCAATACTAATAATTAATACTGGTGGTATATTATGGGTATTGTGGATTCTGGTCTCGTCCTGGTATAAGAGAAGACAAGTTTTGGGTGAGGCAATACTGAAACGTGCTCTCAAGCGACCGGTCCCTGGGTGGCAGGGTATACGGAAGGATTTGGGCAGATTTCTAGGATAGTTATCGCCTCCCATAACCTGGGACTTCACACCCGAACAGGCAAGCAACCCTGGCAAACTGATGCACCACCCAATAGAAGGCTGCCTCGCCTATCCCAATGAAAAGCAGCTGCTTCTCGCGCCGTACCGGGGCCTGGCCTACGCCTACCGAGCCATAGCTCAACACTGTCAGAGGACTATGGTTGAGATAGGGACCCAAACAACAACAACAAGTACAGTAATTACCCCAGTAGCGAAAAAGAAAGAGTGGACAAGGAGATCAACGGGTCTATATCATCGATTAGTAAGGGAAGAAGAAGAGGAGGAAAGGTTTGATCTAGAAGCCGGTCCTTCGACCAAGAAATTGGAGGAAGGAGTGAGAGAACTTAGGAAGCAGAAACTAACCGGTCCCTGACCTCCTCGGAACTTCGAGACGTGCGGCAAGACTACAGCCGCCAGCCAGGCGAGCGGATCGCTGCCTGGCCGCTCCGACGCTGGGAGAACGGGGCCGACAGTCAGCAACTGGAAGGCAAGGAAGCCCAACAGCTGGGATCCCTCGCTAAAAACCAGGGAATTGAAAGAGGAATTGGAAAAGAGGCAGCAATTGCAGCCTCTGGAGCCGGCTCCTCTCAAGTGTGAGGGCAAGATATCCATTCAAGGAAGATCTTGTGAACTCTTCAGGAAAGTGGACTACCACAGATGAAGGCATCCCGTACCTGAGAGAGTTAGCAGTGCTGGGAGTCATCTACAGTGATCTAGACGATGAGGAGGTCTCCAAAGATCCAGAGGATGTCCTGTGCACACAGGCCACCTGGAGAAAGGTGATTCAAGGTGCCCCGGCGTCATATTCTAACAGCTTGGCAGCAATGTATTGCTCAGATATCGACCCTGCCTCCCAACTTGGTGTCGTCTGCAAACTTGCTGAGAGCGCACTCGATCTCCTCTTCCAAATCATCGATAAAGATATTAAAGAGAACCGGGCCCAACACCGAGCCCTGGGGAACACCACTAGCGACCCGCCGTCAACCGGATTTCACCCCATTCACCACTACCCTGTGGGCTCGTCCAGCCAGCCATTTTTTCACCCAGCAAAGAGTACACTCGTCCAAGCCACGAGATGCCAGCTTCTCAAGGAGTATGCCATGAGAGACAGTATCAAAGGCCTTGCTGAAGTCAAGGTAGGTGACATCCACAGCCTTTCCCTCATCCACTAGGCGGGTCACCCGGTCATAGAAGGAGATCAGGTTGGTCAAGCAGGACCCGCCTTTCGTAAACCCATGCTGACCAGGCCCAATCCCCTGCTTGTCCCGGACTTGCCACGTGAGCGCTCTCAAGACAAACCGTTCCATAATCTTCCCCGGTACCGAGGTCAGGCTGACAGGCCCGTAGTTCCCCGGATCCTCCCTCCGACCCTTCTTGTAAATGGGCGTCACACTGGCAAGCCTCCAGTCCTCTGGGACCTCCCCCGTTGACCAGGATCGCCGATAGATGATGGAGAGCGGCTCGGCAAGCACCTCCGCCAGTTCCCTTGGTACTCTTGGATGGATTCCATCTGGTCCCATAGATTTGTGAGTGTCCAGATGGCGTAGTAGGTCACTAACTACTTCCTCCTGGCTTAAGGGGGAGTATACTCTGCTCTTCATCCTCACCTTCCAGCTCAGGGGGTGGAGTACCCTGAGGATAACTGGTCTCCCTATTAAAGACTGAGGCAAAGGCGGCATTAAGTACCTCAGCCTTCTCCTCATCTCTGGTGGCAACGTTCCCTTCTGTATCCATTAAAGGATAGATATTCTCCTTGGGATTCTTTTTACCGTTAACGTATTTGTAAAAACATTTTTTGTTGTCTCTTACGACATCGACCAGATTTAGTTCTAGCTGAGCTTTTGCCTTTCAAACTTCCTCTCTGTATGACCTAACAAGATCCCTGTACTCCTCCCGAGTTGCCCGCCCTTTCTTCCAGAGATGATAAACTCTCCTTTTTTTTTTTGAGTCCTAGCAAAATCTCCCCGTTGAGCCATGCCGGTCGTTTTCCTCGGCGGTTTGACTTGCGGCACGGGGGAATAGCCTGGTCCTGAGCCGTAAAGATTTCCTTCTTAAAGAACGTCCATCCCTCCTGGACCCTTTTGCCCTTCAGGACCGTCTCCCAAGGGTCTCTCAACCTCACCGTCTCTCAACCAGTGCCTCGAAGAGGCCAAAGTTTGCCCTCCGGAAGTCCACGGCGGTGGTTTTGCTACCCCCCTTCCTTGCCTCACCAAGAATTGAGAATTCTATCATTTCACAGTCGCTAAGCCCAAGATGGCCTCCGACCATCACATCTCCCACCAGTACTTCCCTGTTCGTAAACAACAGATCTAGCAAGGCTCCTCCCCCAGTTGGCTTACCTATCAGCTGTGTCAGGAAGTTATCTTCCACACACTCCAGGAACCTCCTAAACTGTTTACTCTCTGCTGTGGCGTATTTCCAGCAGACGTCTGGAAAGTTGAAGTCCCCCACGAGAACAAGGGCACACGATTCTGAGACTACCGCCAGCCGCTTGTAGAACGATTCATCCGTCTCTTCAACCTGGTCGGGCGGCCTATAACAGACTCCCAGCACAATATCTGCCTTATCGGCCTTCCCTCTCATCCTCACCCATAAGCACTCCACCTCGTCATCACAATCGTGTAGCTCTGTACAGTCCAAACCCTCCCCGACATAGAGAGCCACTCCACCACCTCTTCTACC
This sequence comes from Necrosyrtes monachus, assembly GCA_037953605.1. Lineage (NCBI taxonomy): Eukaryota > Metazoa > Chordata > Aves > Accipitriformes > Accipitridae > Necrosyrtes > Necrosyrtes monachus. Next base: position 13,197 of record JAZGTQ010000393.1, on the reverse strand, counting down.
TTGCCTATCCCTTCTGAAGAGCTTATAGCCATCCACTGCAGCACTCCGGTCACGGGAGTCATCCCACCATGTTTCCGTGATGGCGACTAAGTCATATCTATCCTGCCGCACGATGGCTTCCAGCTCCTCCCGTTAATTGCCCGTGCCGCGTGCATCGGCATAGATGCATTTGAGCCGGCCTATCGAATCCAACCGTAACATTGGCACACTGCCCCCAGGCTCATCTCTGGTGCACCTAGTCTTATCCCTTACCCCCTTCAAACCTAGTTTAAAACCCTCTCTACGAGCCCCGCCATTTCACGAGCGAGGATTCTTTTACCCCTTTGAGATAGCTGGATACCATCTGTCACTAGCAAGCCCGGTGCCGTGTAAACCTCCCCACGATCAAAAAACCCCAAACGCCACCGACGGCACCAGCCTCTGAGCCACGTATTAACCAGGTGTGTTTTCCTGCTCCTTCCAGTATATTTCCCTGCCACTAAGGGATTGAGGAAAACACTACCTGCGCTCCTTCCACTAATCGCCCCAGTGCCCTGAAGTCCCTTTTGATTGCCTTTGGATTTCTCCCTGCAATCTCATCACTGCCAACCTGCACAACCAGCAATGGGTAATAATCAGAGATCCGAACCAGACCAGGGAGTTCCCCGGTAATGTCTTTTACCCGGGCCCCAGGGAGGCAGCAGACTTCCCTGTGGGATGGGTCAGGTCTGCATATCAGGCCCTCTGTCCCCCTCAGAAGGGAGTCGCCTACAACAATTACCCTCCTTTTTCTTTTTTCAGAGGCTGTGAGAACACATGGGGCTGCCCAACTGAGCCTAGGCACCTCCCTAGATAGGGCTTCACCTACACCCTGGTCTTCATTGACCTGGTCCTCAAGTTCCAGAGCCCCACACCTGTTGCGTAGGGGCAACTGGGAAGGCAAGGGAGACCAGGAGGGGACTCGCCTGTCTCCCCGAGCAGGGACCTGTATCCATTCCCCTCCATCTCTTAGGTCCCCTCCTGCCCGGTGGCAAGGGGGCAGGGGAACCTCCGCTTCTTGCGGAGCCTCCCTCTGCTGCCTCTGCCTCAGGGATGGTAGGGTGCGGGTTCACCAATCTCTCTCCCTCTCACACTCCCTGATACTCCTCAACCTTTCCCCTTCCTCCTTCAGCTCTGCCACCAGGCTGAGCAGATCATCTACCCGGTCACATCTCACACAAGAGGTGTCCCCGCTGCCCTCCGTCATCAGTGATAGACTCAGGCACTCCCTGCAGCCAGAGACCTGGACAGCTGCACATTTACATGGGAGCTCTGTCTGTGTCACCACATTTATCCTAGCAATGGCTTTCACCTGAGTGGCAGCCATATCAGGCTCTCCTTCTGAGGCCGATGCCCACCACTTCAGTAGCCTTCTCGAGCTGGGAAGAGAGAGGGGGCCGCACCCTACCCGCACGAACTGCCACGCAAACTGCCGCATCACGCCCTTTCTGACACGCCACATCCCGTTTGCCGTGTTCTCGGTCGCTGGCGCTTCTCAGGGCCATTTAAATCTCCCACAGTTGCCCTAGTAACACCCACGCCGTGTCAGCCTCTCTCGCGAGAGCTGCCAGCTCTGCACGGTCCCTCTGCTCTTCCCCGGGGCTCCTAGGCCTCGGGAACCTCCCGGTCCGCCTCAATCTAGCGCTTAGCCACCAACTTACCGTTGCATCTGCTGGCCTCGCTGCTCATTGATGTGATTTTAATAACTACATTGTTATTGCATTTAATGAGCTAGTTTCCTACCTAGTTTAAGAGGCACACATATCTTTTCCTGTCTATGACTCAGAAAAATTAAGTTTAATTCCCTACCCGATCACATTGCCGATGCAATAGTTGTAGCTGTAGTACAGGAGCAGGTATCATCGTTGCCAGTAAGGGTTGCTTTCTCTATTTGGGGTCTCACTTACTGTAAATTTACAGCAGGTAAGAACACTCCTGCTGCTCCTCCAGCTGACTTTATAGCTTCTGGTGGTTTGCCCTTCCCCTTTCCCAGGTGATTGCACTAAGGGTGGTGGGCGGAGGCTCGGGGTATTTGAGCCACAGCCTCTGCTGAGGGGGCTCACTGTGCTTCTGGGTTTCTCTGGTGTTGGTGCTCAGCTCTTTCTTGAGTCCTTTGCAGTTTTTGAGCTGGCTCAGCCTTTTGGGAAGAGGTGTCTGCCTGAGGTAAGAGCTTCAGGCCCAGTCAAGGTTCAGCAGTATGTGTGGTAGAAAGTAACAGTTGTATGCAGATTTTTTTTTTTCTTTTTTTCAGGTCAGTGATTTTGTTTTGAGTCTTCAGAGGTAGAAAGATGGTTTAATAGTGTGCATTGTTTAGGTTTTTTTTTTTTAATTCTTGATGCATTGTGTTTTCCTGGAATTCTCCACTTTATTGAAAATGGAACCTTGTTTTTTTCACCAGTTCTGCTGTATGCTGTGTAAGTTGCTGATATCTCTCTTAACAGGACTGATGGTGACATTGTTTAGCAGGGGTTAGGGTGAGCATTTTGTATGCATCTGTATATGGAGTTTTAGCATTTGTCGAGAAAGCAGCAGGGCCGTGAGGCACAGTGCCTTTCAGGGTCTGGGATGCCTCATTGCTTGTCCTCATTGCCCACAGAATGCCATGTTGTCCCTAGAAACTTTGCAGCTTGTGGCAGGCCCCTCGTAGATTACAAGCCTTGGGACTTGACTTTATTTTGTGGGCATGTAGCGGAGCTCAGAGTCTCTGGGGAGTTGTGAGTTAGGAGGTGCCCCCAGAATTTGGGATGTGGCTCAGAAGAGCAGCTCCTGAGGAGTAGCCGCTGAAGGGGGTTCAGGGGTGCAAATCGAGAGCAGGAGGTGTCAGGAAGCAGTGGGGTTCCTTTCCTGACAGTTGAGGAGAAGAAAAGGGGTTTCTAAAGTTTTGGGACTGGTGGGGAAGGGGAGGAGGGTTCACCAGCCTTTCTCAGATCAGTTTTGCAGTTGGATTTGGATGTCTCAGAATCATAGAATGGTTTGGGTTGGAAGGGACCATAAAGATCCTCTAGGTCCAACCCCCCCCCCCCGCAATGGGTAGGGACACCTTCTGTGAGACCAGATTGCTCAAAGCCCCATCTGACCTGGCCTTGAATGCTTCCAGGGAGGGAGCATCCGCAGGTTCTCTGGGCAACCCGTTCGAGTGCCTCACCACCCATAGTGAGAAACTTCTTTGTAACTCCTAAAGTAAAGGTACCCTCCTTAGGACTAAAGCCATTAGCGCCTTGTCCTATTGCTGTACACACTTGTAAAAAGTCCCTCTGCAGGTTTCTTATAGGCACCCTTTACGTACCATGAAGTCTGCTATAAGGTCTTCTGCAAAGCTGCATGCCAATGAGCGGTCCGAGAAGGTGAGGCGGTTGTCGGCCGGGTCAGTGTTGAATAGCAAAGTATTATGTGGCTCCTCGGTTAAGCATTTACCTTCCATTTTGGAGGCGCTGTGTGGGCCACCTTTGGAATTGGATGAGTGTTTGAGGAGAGCTGTGGATTAGCGAGGAGGAGCATGGGGCCGATGACTTCTCATGAGTGCCATGCTAATTTGGTGTGTTTTGGTACCTTAGGTACCATGAGTGACGACGACCGCAGGGTCCGACTCTGGAATGAGTGGGGAAGTGAACACAGTGGTGCTTGTGAGGAGGGGAGAGTTGGGGAAGTACTTGGCATTGGCCAGCAGGATGCTTACTCCCTTTTCTGGTTTGTTTTGTTGTTTGTTTGCTTTACTGCAGATGTTGAAGACCCGTGTGTCACCTTGAGGAACATCCCAGTTAGCCCGTGTGGTTTTTGTGGAGGATGGATTCAGCCCCACGGCCCTCTGAAAGCTAAGTTGAGGGACCAGGAGGGCTGGGGAGATGCTGGGAGGAAGAGACGAAGCTGGGAATTGCAGGGAGGGGTTTTAAAGTTAGTGCAGGAGAGAGGGCTGCCCCAAAGCAGTCCCCTTTGGGCAGGCGGAGGGAGCAGGTTGCTTTTCAGCACGAGAGCAGCGTGTGCCGGGCAGGGCAGTTCCAGCCTGTGTCCGTGGTGGTGTGTAGTTTGTGTAGTGTGTCTTCTGTGCTTAGACCTTCCTCGGGTTTCGATGTCCTCGTTGCGCTTTGCGCCGGAGGAGCACGGCACATGCTTCGGGCGCTGTCCCTAGGGTCTCGAATGCCTGTACTCATCGGCCCGGTGCCAGTTGGGTGCTTCTTTTCTTGTGTTCGGAGCTCTAAAGCGTGGGTCAGTCTCAGCAGGTTCCAGTCGGTCCTCTTTTGCAGCATTCTTCCGGGCTGCGTCAGCAGCTCAGCTCTCTAGCTGTCCGTTTTCTCGGACTGGGACTTCTTCCCCACATCTTGATGTTCTTAGGTCTTGATGACAGGCTTCTGGCGCATCCATCGTCTTGGTTTTGACAGTGCCATCTTGTGACAGGCTGTTACGTTGGACTCCTCAGGGTCTGCTCTACAGCCTCCTTGCCTCACTGTTTTGGACGCTGTAGGTCATCTTGCCAGATGGCACCTCCTGTCTGGGAGTCATTCTTCTTGCTGAGAGTTTTCTATCTCTTTGAATCACCTTGTTGGTAGTGTTCTGTGTTGTCTTGGTCTGTGCACAGGTGTGTTTGGCTTGGAGCTGCTCTGCCCGGGGATGTAGAGTCAGGGGTAGGTGGAAGAGCAATAAGAGTCTATGGGTGAACAGTTGATTTGCCTTAATTGTTTAGGCAAGGGTTGTAATGTCATCTGAGATTGTGTAGCCATTGGTGGGCTCTGTGGACAGCCACATTGATAGTGTTTTATGGGACTGATTGTAGCCATGTGGCAGAGGCTGTTGAGGGGTGGTGAAGCGGATTTGAGTCTCTAAGTTGTTGAGGCTTGCATGTGATGGGCTTAAAGTTTGGCCCTGTTTTTTTTTCTTTTTTTTTTTTTTAAAATGGCTGGCTGTAGCTGGAGCACTGGTATTCCTAGATGGAATCAAGATCTCTGGAGTTAAGCTCTTGCTCTGCACCCAGGTGACTCGTTCAATATGGTTTTTTTTTTTTTCAGATGTGGAGAGACAAGATGCATGCCCCAGAGTGACGGAGGAGGGGAGCGAAGTGCCGTAAGGAGGTGGGTCTGTGAGTGGAGTCAGAGGGAAGATGCAGCTGGTGGCTCTACGACTAGCTCATAGGGGTTCTTTTGTTCTTTTATTTTGAAGGTGCGGAGCAAGGAGCGAAGTGGGCTATCAGCACCAGAGGTGACTTGGGCAAGGTGAGCCGTGACTAATGGGTTGAAGCAACCATTTCTTTGGTGGTGTTGTATTGTTAGCAGAGTTGGAAGCATCCCTTGTCATTTGTGTTTTGCAGGTGGCACGCAGGCCTTGACGTGGTAAGCTGTTGACGGCAGAGGTGGGGCGTGTGAGTGGCTGAGGTAAAGGAGTGGGAGATGGGATTCGGTGCGGGCGGGCTGAGGTTTCGGGCGGCATCTCAGCATGCGTCTTCCGCTTTGGTGTTTGCAGGTGGCACACGTGGCCTCGGAGGGGCGAAGCCGCAGGCCGATGAGGAGTCCGAGAAGGTGAGGCGGTTGTTGGCCGGGTAGGTGTTGAATAGCTACGTGGCTGGTTAGTTAAACATTTACCTTTTTCTTTTGCAGGTGCTGTGTGGGCTACCTTTGGAATTGGATGAGCGTTTGAGGTGAGCTGTGGATTAGGGAGGAGGAGCATGAGGCCGGTGACTTCTCATGAGTGCCATGCTAATTTGGTGTATGTTAGGTATGATGAGCGATGACAGCCGCAGGGTGTGACTCTGGAAAGTGTGGGTAAGTGTAACACCGTGGTGTGTGTGATTAAGTGGGGACTTGGGAAAGTAACTGGTATTGTCCAATGTGATGCTTACTCTATTCTCTGGTTCTGTTGTTGTTTGTTTGGGTTTTTTTTATTGCAGATGATGAAGTATGTGTTGCCTGGAGGACCATCCTGGTTTACCTTGTGTGGGTTTTGCTGAGGATGGATTCGGACCCTCGGTGCTCTGAAAGTTAAGTTGAGGGACCAGGCCTGTGGAGAGGCTGGGAGGGAGGGACAATGTTGGGAATTGCAGGGAGGGGTTTTAAAGTTAGCGTAGGAGAGAGGGCTGTCCAGGAGCAGCGCCCTTTGGGCATGGGAAGGGAGCGGGTTGCTTTTCAGCACGAGACCTGCGTGTGCCGGGCAGGGCAGTTCCAGCTTCTGTCTGTGGTGATGTGTAGTTTTGTGTAGTCTGTCTTTTGCATCTTGGACCTTCCTCGGGTCTCGATGTACTTGCCGCTCTGTGTGCTCAAGGAGCCGCGGCATACGCTTTGGGCAGCGTTCGTAGGGTCTCGAATGCCCTTACTTGTTGGCATGGTACCAATCAGGTGCTTCTTTTCTTGTGTTCGGAGCTCTAAAGTGTGGATCGGTGTCAGCATTGTTCTGGCCCGTTCTCTTTTGTGATGTTCTTCCAGGCTGCTTTGGCAGCTCTGCTCTCTAGCCATGTGTTTTCTTCGACTGGGAGTTCTTCCCTGCATCTTGATGTTCTTAGGTCTTGAGGACAGGCTTCTTAAGCATCCCTCATCTTGGTTTTGACAGTGCCATCTTGTAACAGGCCGTGACTTTCGACAGCTCTTCTTTGGGGCTGTGGTAGAGCCTCCTTGCCTCATTGCTTTAGACACTCTAGGTCATCTTGCCGGATGGCAACTGCTGTCCAGGAGTCATTCTTCTTGCTGAGAGTTTTCTCTCTCTCTTTTTGAATCACCTTGTTTGTACCATTCTGTGTTGTACTGTTGGTGTGTGCATGGGTGTGTTTGGCTTGGAGCTGCTCTGCCTGGGGATGTAGAGTCAGGGGTAGGTGGAACAGCAATAGGAGTCTATGGGTGAAATGTTGATATGACTTAATCATTTAGGCAAGGGTTGTACAGTCATCTGGGATCGAGTAGCCATCGGTGGGCTGTGTGGACAGCTGTGCTGACAGTGTTTTACAGAGATGATTGGAGCTGTGTGGCAGGGGCTGTTGAGGGCTAGTGAAGCAGATTGGAATCTCTAAGGTGTTAAGACTTGCATGTGATGGGCTTAAAGTTTGGCCTTTTTTTTTTTTTTTTAATGGCAGGCTGTAGTTGGACTCTCGATGGTCTTCCTAGATGGAATCAAGACCTCTGGAATTGTGAAGCTCTTGCTCTGCATCCAGGTGACTTGTTCAATATTGGTTTTTTTCAGATGCGGAGGGACCAGATGCGTGCCCCAGAGCGACGGAGGAGGGGAGCGGAGCGCCGTAAGGAGGTAGGTCTGTGAGTGGAGTCCGAGGGAAGATGTGGCTGGTGGCTCTATGACTAGCTGATAGGGTTCTTTTTTCTTTTATTTTTAAGGTACGAAGCAAGGAGCGAAGGAGGGTCTTGGCACCAGAGGTGACTCGGGCAAGGTGAGCTGTGACTAATGAGTTAAAGCAACAGTTCCTTTGGAGGTGTCATATTGTTGGCAAAGTTGGAAGCATCCCTTGTCGTTTGCATTTTGCAGGTGGTACGCAGGCCTCGATGTGGCAAGCTGTTGATGGAAGAGGCGGGGCATGTGAGTGGCTGAGGTAAAGGAGTGGGAGATGGGAATCGGTGTGGGCGGGCTGAGGTTTCGGGCAGTGTCTCAGCATGCGTCTTCCGCTTTGGTGTTTGCAGGTGGCGCACATAGCCTCGGAGGGGCGAAGCCGCAGGCCGATGAGGTGTCTGAGAAGGTGAGGCGGTTGTGGGCTGGGTTGCTGCTGAATATCAAGTATTACATGGTCGCTTGGTTAAGCATTTACCTTTTGTTTTGCAGGTGATGTGCAGGCACCTTTGGAATTGAATGGGCGTTTGAGGTGAGCTGTGGATTAGGGAGGAGGAACGTGGGGCCGGTGACTTCTCACGACTGCTGTGCTAATTTTGTGTGTCTTGCCATCTCAGGTACCATGAGTGATGATGGCCGCAGGGTCTGACTGTGGAATGAGCAGGTAAGCATAATGCTGTGGTGTGTGTGAGTAAGTGGGGGGTTGGGAAAGTAGTTGGTGTTGGCTGATGGGTTACTTACTGCCTCTTCTGATTTTGTTGCTTTTTTTGTTGTTGTTGTCTTCACTGCAGATGATGAAGAGGAACCTGGCAACTGCCAGACCATCCCAGTTAGCCCGTGTGATTTTTGTGGAGGATGGATTTGTACCCTTGGCCCTCTGACAGTTAAGTTGAGGGACCCGGTCTGGGGAGAGGCTGGGAGGGAGGGACAATGTTGGGAATTGCAGGGAGGGGTTTTAAAGTTAGTGTAGGAGAGAGGGCTGTCCAGGAGCAGCGCCCTTTGGGCATGGGAAGGGAGCAGGTTGCTTTTCAGCACGAGACCTGCGTGTGCCGGGCAGGGCAGTTCCAGGTTCTGTCTGTGGTTATGTGTAGTTTTGTGTAGTCTGTCTTTTGCATCTTGGACCTTCCTCGGGTCTCGATGTACTTGCCGCTCTGTGTGCTCAAGGAGCTGCGGCACATGCTTTGGGCAGCGTTCGTAGGGTCTCGAATGCCCGTACTTGTTGGCATGGTACCAATCAGGTGCTTCTTTTCTTGTGTTCGGAGCTCTAAAGTGTGGATTGGTGTCAGCATTGTTCTGGCCCGTTCTCTTCTGTGATGTTCTTCCAGGCTGCTTTGGCAGCTCTGCTCTCTAGCCATGTGTTTTCTTCGACTGGGAGTTCTTCCCTGCATCTTGATGTTCTTAGGTCTTGAGGACAGGCTTCTTAAGCATCCCTCATCTTGGTTTTGACAGTGCCATCTTGTAACAGGCCGTGACTTTTGACAACTCTTCTTTGGGGCTGTTGTAGAGCCTCCTTGCCTCATTGCTTTAGACACTCTAGGTCATCTTGCCGGATGGCAACTGCTGTCCAGGAGTCATTCTTCTTGCTGAGAGTTTTCTCTCTCTTTTTGAATCACCTTGTTTGTACCGTTCTGTGTTGTACCGTTGGTGTGTGCACGGGTGTGTTTGGCTTGGAGCTGCTCTGCCTGGGGATGTAGAGTCAGGGGTAGGTGGAACAGCGATAGGAGTCTACGGGTGAAATGTTGATATGACTTAATCATTTAGGCAAGGGTTGTACAGTCATCTGGGATCGAGTAGCCATCGGTGGGCTGCGTGGACAGCTGTGCTGACAGTGTTTTACGGAGATGATTGGAGCTGTGTGGCAGGGGCTGTTGAGGGATAGTGAAGCAGTTTGGAATCTCTAAGGTGTTAAGACTTGCATGTGATGGGCTTAAAGTTTGGCTTTTTTTTTTTAATGGCAGGCTGTAGTTGGACTCTCGATGGTCTTCCTAGATGGAATCAAGACCTCTGGAATTGTGAAGCTCTTGCTCTGCATCCAGGTGACTTGTTCAATATTGGTTTTTTTCAGATGCGGAGGGACCAGATGCGTGCCCCAGAGCGACGGAGGAGGGGAGCGGAGCGCCGTAAGGAGGTAGGTCTGTGAGTGGAGTCCGAGGGAAGATGTGGCTGGTGGCTCTATGACTAGCTGATAGGGTTCTTTTTCTATTTTGAAGGTGCGAAGCAAGGAGCGAAGGAGGGTCTTGGCACCAGAAGTGACTCGGGCAAGGTGAGCCGTGACTAATGGGTTAAAGCAACAGTTCCTTTGGAGGTGTCGTATTGTTGGCAGACTTGGAAGCATCCCTTGTCCTTTGTGTTTTGCAGGCGGTACACAGGCCTTGATGTGGCAAGCTGTTGACGGCAGAGGCGGGGCATGTGAGTGGCTGAGGTAAAGGAGTGGGAGATGGGAATCAGTGTGGGCGGGCTGAGGTTTCGGGCGGCGTCTCAGCATGTGTCTTCCGCTTTGGTGTTTGCAGGTGGCGCACATAGCCTCGGAGGGGCGAAGCCGCAAGCCGATGAGGTGTCTGAGAAGGTGAGGCGGTTGTGGGCTGGGTTGCTGTTGAATATCAAGTATTACATGGTCGCTTGGTTAAGCATTTACCTTTTGTTTTGCAGGTGATGTGCGGGCCACCTTTGGAATTGGATGAGCGTTTGAGGTGAGCTGTGGATTAGGGAGGAGGAACGTGGGGCCGGTGACTTCTCATGACTGCTGTGCTAATTTTGTGTGTCTTGCCATCTCAGGTACCATGAGTGATGATGGCCACAGGGTCTGACTGTGGAATGAGCAGGTAAGCATAACGCTGTGGTGTGTGTGATTAAGTGGGGGGTTGGGAAAGTAGTTGGTGTTGGCTGATGGGTTACTTACTGCCTCTTCTGATTTTGTTGCTTTTTTTTTTTTGTTGTTGTTGTCTTCACTGCAGATGATGAAGAGGAACCTGGTAACTGCCAGACCATCCCAGTTAGCCCATGTGACTTTTGTGGAGGATGGATTTGTACCCTTGGCCCTCTGACAGTTAAGTTGAGGGACCCGGTCTGGGGAGAGGCTGGGAGGGAGGGACGTAGCTGGGAATTGCAGGGAGGGGTTTTTAAAGTTACAGTAGGAGGGCAGGGCTGTCCAGGAGCAGTCCTGTTTGGGCAGATGAAGGGAGCGGGTTGCTTTTCAGCATGAGACCAGCATGTGCTGGGCAGGGCAGTTCCAGCCTGTGTCCGTGGTGGTGTGTAGTTTGTGTAGTCTGTCTTCTGTGCCTTAGATCTTCCTCGGGTCTCGACGCCATCATAAGCCTTTGCGCTCAGGGAGCGCGGCGTGTGCTTCGGTCACCGTCCCTAGGGTCTCAAATGCCCTTAGTCATCGGCTCCGTGCCAATCGGGTGCTTCTTTTCTTGCGTTCGGAGCTTGAAAGCGTGGATCGGTGTCGGAAGGTTCCCGCTGGTTCTCTTTTGCGGCGCTCTTGCAGGCTGCTTTGGCAGCTCCGCTCTCTAGCCGTGTGTTGTCTTGGACTGGGAGTTCTTCCCCGCATCTTGATGTTCCTAGGTCTTGATGACAGGCTTCTTAAGCATCCATCATCTTGGTTTTGACAGTACCATCTTGTAAGGGGCCGTTACTTTTGCCTCTTCTTCTTTGGGGCTGTGGTAGAGCCTCCTTGCTTCATGGTTTTGGACGCTGCAGGTCACCTTGCCGGATGGCACCTCCCATCCGGGAGTGATTCTTCTTGCTGAGAGTTTTCTCTCTTTGAATCACCTTGTTGGTAGTGTTGTGTGTTGTGTGTGTTTGTGCACGGGTGTGTTTTGGCTTGGAGCTGCTCTGCCCGGGGATGTAGAGTCAGGGGTAGGTGGAAGAGCAATAAGAGTCTATGGGTGAACTGTTTTGCCTTAATTGTTTAGGCGAGGGTGGTGCAGTAATCTTGGCTTGAGTAGCTGTTGGCAGGCTTTGTGTACAGCCGTGCCAATAGTGTTTTATGGAGATGATTGGAGCCGTGTGGCAGGGGCTGTTGAGGGGTAATGAAGCAGATTTGAGTCTCTAAGGTGTTGTCTTGCATGTGATGGGCTTAAAGTGTGGCCTGTTTTGTTTTTAAGAAGGTAGGCTGTAGTTGGACTCCAGATGGTCTTTGTAGATGGAGTCAAGACCTCTGGAATTGTTAAGCTCTTGCTCTGCATCTTGGTGACTCGTTCAATATGGTTTCTTTCAGATGCAGAGGGACAAGTTGCGTGCCACTGAACGACGGAGGAGGGGAGCGGAGCAGCATAAGAAGGTGGGTCCGTGAGTGGAGTCAGGGGGAAGATGTGGCCAGTGGCTCTATGACTAGCTGATAGAGTTCGTTTTTTTTTTTTTTCCTTTATTTTAAAGGCCTGAAGCAAGGAGCGAAGCGGGCCATCAGTACTGGCGGTGACTTGGGCAAGGTGAGTTGTGACTACTGGGTTAAAGGAACTGTTCCTTTGGACGTGTGGTATTGTTGGCAAAGTTGGAAGCATCCCTTGTCATTTTTTTTTTGCAGGTGGAGCATGCAGCCTCGGAGCGGAGAAGTTGCAGGCCCATGAGCAGTCTGAGAATGTGAGCTGGTTGTGGGCCGGGTTGGTGTTGAATATCAAAATTAATGTGGTTGCTCTGTTAAGTGTTTACCTTCTTGTTTTGCAGGTGCTGTGCAGGCCACCTTTGGAATGGGATGAGCATTTGAGGTGAGCTGTGGATTAGGGAGGAGGAACTTGGGGCCGGTGACTTCTTGTGCCTGCTATGCTAATTTTGTGTGTGTCTTACTGTCTTAGGTACCATGAGAGATGATGGCAGCAGGGTCTGACTGTGGAATGAGCAGGTAAGCATAACGCTGTGGTGTGTGTGATTAAGTGGGGGGTTGGGAAAGTAGTTGGTGTTGGCTGATGGGTTACTTACTGCCTCTTCTGATTTTGTTGCTTTTTTTTTTTTGTTGTTGTTGTTGTCTTCACTGCAGATGATGAAGAGGAACCTGGCAACTGCCAGACCATCCCAGTTAGCCCATGTGATTTTTGTGGAGGATGGATTTGTACCCTTGGCCCTCTGACAGTTAAGTTGAGGGACCCGGTCTGGGGAGAGGCTGGGAGGGAGGGACGCAGCTGGGAATTGCAGGGAGGGGTGTTTAAAGTTAGCATAAGAGGGCAGGGCTGTCCAGGAGCAGTCCTGTTTGGGCAGATGAAGGGAGCGGGTTGCTTTTCAGCACGAGACCAGCATGTGCTGGGCAGGGCAGTTCCAGCCTGTGTCCGTGGTGGTGTGTAGTTTGTGTAGTCTGTCTTCTGTGCCTTAGATCTTCCTCGGGTCTCGACGCCATCATAAGCCTTTGCGCTCAGGGAGCGCGGCGTGTGCTTCGGTCACCGTCCCTAGGGTCTCAAATGCCCTTAGTCATCAGCTCCGTGCCAATCGGGTGCTTCTTTTCTTGCGTTCGGAGCTCGAAAGCGTGGATCGGTGTCGGAAGGTTCCCGCTGGTTCTCTTTTGCGGCGCTCTTGCAGGCTGCTTTGGCAGCTCCGCTCTCTAGCCGTGTGTTGTCTTGGACTGGGAGTTCTTCCCCGCATCTTGATGTTCCTAGGTCTTGATGACAGGCTTCTTAAGCATCCATCATCTTGGTTTTGACAGTACCATCTTGTAAGGGGCCGTTACTTTTGCCTCTTCTTCTTTGGGGCTGTGGTAGAGCCTCCTTGCTTCATGGTTTTGGACGCTGCAGGTCACCTTGCCGGATGGCACCTCCCATCCGGGAGTGATTCTTCTTGCTGAGAGTTTTCTCTCTCTTTGAATCACCTTGTTGGTAGTGTTGTGTGTTGTGTGTGTTTGTGCACGGGTATGTTTTGGCTTGGAGCTGCTCTGCCCGGGGATGTAGAGTCAGGGGTAGGTGGAAGAGCAATAAGAGTCTATGGGTGAACTGTTGATTTGCC
>JAZGTQ010000414.1:0-18854 GCA_037953605.1 Necrosyrtes monachus | reverse complement strand
TAACCCTAACCCTAACCCTAACCCTAACCCTAACCCTAACCCTAACCCTAACCCTAACCCTAACCCTAACCCTAACCCTAACCCTAACCCTAACCCTAACCCTAACCCTAACCCTAACCCTAACCCTAACCCTAACCCTAACCCTAACCCTAACCCTAACCCTAACCCTAACCCTAACCCTAACCCTAACCCTAACCCTAACCCTAACCCTAACCCTAACCCTAACCCTAACCCTAACCCTAACCCTAACCCTAACCCTAACCCTAACCCTAACCCTAACCCTAACCCTAACCCTAACCCTAACCCTAACCCTAACCCTAACCCTAACCCTAACCCTAACCCTAACCCTAACCCTAACCCTAACCCTAACCCTAACCCTAACCCTAACCCTAACCCTAACCCTAACCCTAACCCTAACCCTAACCCTAACCCTAACCCTAACCCTAACCCTAACCCTAACCCTAACCCTAACCCTAACCCTAACCCTAACCCTAACCCTAACCCTAACCCTAACCCTAACCCTAACCCTAACCCTAACCCTAACCCTAACCCTAACCCTAACCCTAACCCTAACCCTAACCCTAACCCTAACCCTAACCCTAACCCTAACCCTAACCCTAACCCTAACCCTAACCCTAACCCTAACCCTAACCCTAACCCTAACCCTAACCCTAACCCTAACCCTAACCCTAACCCTAACCCTAACCCTAACCCTAACCCTAACCCTAACCCTAACCCTAACCCTAACCCTAACCCTAACCCTAACCCTAACCCTAACCCTAACCCTAACCCTAACCCTAACCCTAACCCTAACCCTAACCCTAACCCTAACCCTAACCCTAACCCTAACCCTAACCCTAACCCTAACCCTAACCCTAACCCTAACCCTAACCCTAACCCTAACCCTAACCCTAACCCTAACCCTAACCCTAACCCTAACCCTAACCCTAACCCTAACCCTAACCCTAACCCTAACCCTAACCCTAACCCTAACCCTAACCCTAACCCTAACCCTAACCCTAACCCTAACCCTAACCCTAACCCTAACCCTAACCCTAACCCTAACCCTAACCCTAACCCTAACCCTAACCCTAACCCTAACCCTAACCCTAACCCTAACCCTAACCCTAACCCTAACCCTAACCCTAACCCTAACCCTAACCCTAACCCTAACCCTAACCCTAACCCTAACCCTAACCCTAACCCTAACCCTAACCCTAACCCTAACCCTAACCCTAACCCTAACCCTAACCCTAACCCTAACCCTAACCCTAACCCTAACCCTAACCCTAACCCTAACCCTAACCCTAACCCTAACCCTAACCCTAACCCTAACCCTAACCCTAACCCTAACCCTAACCCTAACCCTAACCCTAACCCTAACCCTAACCCTAACCCTAACCCTAACCCTAACCCTAACCCTAACCCTAACCCTAACCCTAACCCTAACCCTAACCCTAACCCTAACCCTAACCCTAACCCTAACCCTAACCCTAACCCTAACCCTAACCCTAACCCTAACCCTAACCCTAACCCTAACCCTAACCCTAACCCTAACCCTAACCCTAACCCTAACCCTAACCCTAACCCTAACCCTAACCCTAACCCTAACCCTAACCCTAACCCTAACCCTAACCCTAACCCTAACCCTAACCCTAACCCTAACCCTAACCCTAACCCTAACCCTAACCCTAACCCTAACCCTAACCCTAACCCTAACCCTAACCCTAACCCTAACCCTAACCCTAACCCTAACCCTAACCCTAACCCTAACCCTAACCCTAACCCTAACCCTAACCCTAACCCTAACCCTAACCCTAACCCTAACCCTAACCCTAACCCTAACCCTAACCCTAACCCTAACCCTAACCCTAACCCTAACCCTAACCCTAACCCTAACCCTAACCCTAACCCTAACCCTAACCCTAACCCTAACCCTAACCCTAACCCTAACCCTAACCCTAACCCTAACCCTAACCCTAACCCTAACCCTAACCCTAACCCTAACCCTAACCCTAACCCTAACCCTAACCCTAACCCTAACCCTAACCCTAACCCTAACCCTAACCCTAACCCTAACCCTAACCCTAACCCTAACCCTAACCCTAACCCTAACCCTAACCCTAACCCTAACCCTAACCCTAACCCTAACCCTAACCCTAACCCTAACCCTAACCCTAACCCTAACCCTAACCCTAACCCTAACCCTAACCCTAACCCTAACCCTAACCCTAACCCTAACCCTAACCCTAACCCTAACCCTAACCCTAACCCTAACCCTAACCCTAACCCTAACCCTAACCCTAACCCTAACCCTAACCCTAACCCTAACCCTAACCCTAACCCTAACCCTAACCCTAACCCTAACCCTAACCCTAACCCTAACCCTAACCCTAACCCTAACCCTAACCCTAACCCTAACCCTAACCCTAACCCTAACCCTAACCCTAACCCTAACCCTAACCCTAACCCTAACCCTAACCCTAACCCTAACCCTAACCCTAACCCTAACCCTAACCCTAACCCTAACCCTAACCCTAACCCTAACCCTAACCCTAACCCTAACCCTAACCCTAACCCTAACCCTAACCCTAACCCTAACCCTAACCCTAACCCTAACCCTAACCCTAACCCTAACCCTAACCCTAACCCTAACCCTAACCCTAACCCTAACCCTAACCCTAACCCTAACCCTAACCCTAACCCTAACCCTAACCCTAACCCTAACCCTAACCCTAACCCTAACCCTAACCCTAACCCTAACCCTAACCCTAACCCTAACCCTAACCCTAACCCTAACCCTAACCCTAACCCTAACCCTAACCCTAACCCTAACCCTAACCCTAACCCTAACCCTAACCCTAACCCTAACCCTAACCCTAACCCTAACCCTAACCCTAACCCTAACCCTAACCCTAACCCTAACCCTAACCCTAACCCTAACCCTAACCCTAACCCTAACCCTAACCCTAACCCTAACCCTAACCCTAACCCTAACCCTAACCCTAACCCTAACCCTAACCCTAACCCTAACCCTAACCCTAACCCTAACCCTAACCCTAACCCTAACCCTAACCCTAACCCTAACCCTAACCCTAACCCTAACCCTAACCCTAACCCTAACCCTAACCCTAACCCTAACCCTAACCCTAACCCTAACCCTAACCCTAACCCTAACCCTAACCCTAACCCTAACCCTAACCCTAACCCTAACCCTAACCCTAACCCTAACCCTAACCCTAACCCTAACCCTAACCCTAACCCTAACCCTAACCCTAACCCTAACCCTAACCCTAACCCTAACCCTAACCCTAACCCTAACCCTAACCCTAACCCTAACCCTAACCCTAACCCTAACCCTAACCCTAACCCTAACCCTAACCCTAACCCTAACCCTAACCCTAACCCTAACCCTAACCCTAACCCTAACCCTAACCCTAACCCTAACCCTAACCCTAACCCTAACCCTAACCCTAACCCTAACCCTAACCCTAACCCTAACCCTAACCCTAACCCTAACCCTAACCCTAACCCTAACCCTAACCCTAACCCTAACCCTAACCCTAACCCTAACCCTAACCCTAACCCTAACCCTAACCCTAACCCTAACCCTAACCCTAACCCTAACCCTAACCCTAACCCTAACCCTAACCCTAACCCTAACCCTAACCCTAACCCTAACCCTAACCCTAACCCTAACCCTAACCCTAACCCTAACCCTAACCCTAACCCTAACCCTAACCCTAACCCTAACCCTAACCCTAACCCTAACCCTAACCCTAACCCTAACCCTAACCCTAACCCTAACCCTAACCCTAACCCTAACCCTAACCCTAACCCTAACCCTAACCCTAACCCTAACCCTAACCCTAACCCTAACCCTAACCCTAACCCTAACCCTAACCCTAACCCTAACCCTAACCCTAACCCTAACCCTAACCCTAACCCTAACCCTAACCCTAACCCTAACCCTAACCCTAACCCTAACCCTAACCCTAACCCTAACCCTAACCCTAACCCTAACCCTAACCCTAACCCTAACCCTAACCCTAACCCTAACCCTAACCCTAACCCTAACCCTAACCCTAACCCTAACCCTAACCCTAACCCTAACCCTAACCCTAACCCTAACCCTAACCCTAACCCTAACCCTAACCCTAACCCTAACCCTAACCCTAACCCTAACCCTAACCCTAACCCTAACCCTAACCCTAACCCTAACCCTAACCCTAACCCTAACCCTAACCCTAACCCTAACCCTAACCCTAACCCTAACCCTAACCCTAACCCTAACCCTAACCCTAACCCTAACCCTAACCCTAACCCTAACCCTAACCCTAACCCTAACCCTAACCCTAACCCTAACCCTAACCCTAACCCTAACCCTAACCCTAACCCTAACCCTAACCCTAACCCTAACCCTAACCCTAACCCTAACCCTAACCCTAACCCTAACCCTAACCCTAACCCTAACCCTAACCCTAACCCTAACCCTAACCCTAACCCTAACCCTAACCCTAACCCTAACCCTAACCCTAACCCTAACCCTAACCCTAACCCTAACCCTAACCCTAACCCTAACCCTAACCCTAACCCTAACCCTAACCCTAACCCTAACCCTAACCCTAACCCTAACCCTAACCCTAACCCTAACCCTAACCCTAACCCTAACCCTAACCCTAACCCTAACCCTAACCCTAACCCTAACCCTAACCCTAACCCTAACCCTAACCCTAACCCTAACCCTAACCCTAACCCTAACCCTAACCCTAACCCTAACCCTAACCCTAACCCTAACCCTAACCCTAACCCTAACCCTAACCCTAACCCTAACCCTAACCCTAACCCTAACCCTAACCCTAACCCTAACCCTAACCCTAACCCTAACCCTAACCCTAACCCTAACCCTAACCCTAACCCTAACCCTAACCCTAACCCTAACCCTAACCCTAACCCTAACCCTAACCCTAACCCTAACCCTAACCCTAACCCTAACCCTAACCCTAACCCTAACCCTAACCCTAACCCTAACCCTAACCCTAACCCTAACCCTAACCCTAACCCTAACCCTAACCCTAACCCTAACCCTAACCCTAACCCTAACCCTAACCCTAACCCTAACCCTAACCCTAACCCTAACCCTAACCCTAACCCTAACCCTAACCCTAACCCTAACCCTAACCCTAACCCTAACCCTAACCCCTAACCCTAACCCTAACCCTAACCCTAACCCTAACCCTAACCCTAACCCTAACCCTAACCCTGACCCTGACCCCTAACCCTAACCCTGACCCTAACCCTAACCCTAACCCCTAACCCTAACCCTGACCCTAACCCTAACCCTGACCCCTGACCCTGACCCTGACCCTAACCCTAACTCTGACCCTAACCTGACCCCTGACCCTAATGACCCCTGACCCTAACCCTAACCCCTGACCCCTGACCCTAACTGACCCTAACCCTGACCCTGACCCTTGACCCCTGACCCTAATGACCCCTGACCCTACACAGCTGGGGGGTGGGGCACCTGGTGGGTGTGGCTGTAACTCTAATTGGTTACTCTGGAATTGGTTCCAGGTAACCTTAATTAGCACATTGGGGGTGTGGCTGGGTGGGGTAATTAGGGGTGGAGGTGCTAATTGGGGGTGGGTGTGGCTGACAGGGGGTGGGGCCTGCTGGAGGAGCTAATTAGGGGTGGGGCTACTGACCTAGGGGTGGGTGGGGCTGTTAATTAGGGGTGTGGTCTCCTGGGGAGCTGATTAGGGGTGGGGCTACTGACCTAGGGGTGGGTGGGGCCTGCTGGGGAGCTAATTAGGGGTGGGGCTACTGACCTAGGGGTGGGTGGGGCCTGCTGGGGAGCTATTAGGGAGTGGGGCTACTGATCTAGGGGTGGGTGGGGCTGCTTATCAGGGGTGGGGTCTGGGGAAGGGTTATGTGGGTGGGGAGGGGTGCTCATTGGGGGTGGGGTTAGTGGGAGGTACTACCTCATTAGAGGCATGTGTGTGGGGATATGTATATACTGTATAAATAAAAATATTAAAAATATAAAGTTTGGTGCAGCAGTAGAAATTGGCTTCCTCCCCAGGAGCAAATTTTTTTATTTGTAATTTTTTTTTTTTTCTTTGCTCCTGAGGAGTCTACCATTCTCTACTGCTTTTTTTTTTTTAAATTTTTTACTTTTAAACTTAGGTTTAGGTTTAAAAGTTTAAGCACAGCAGTACTGCAAAATCTAAGTTTTAAGCACAGCAGTACTGCAAAATCTAAGTTTTAAGCACAGCAGTACTGCAAAATCTAAGTTTTAAGCACTGCAGTACTGCAAAATCTAAGTTTTAAGCACAGCAGTACTGCAAATGTTAAAGTTAACCACAGCAGTACTGCAAAATCTAAGTTTTAGGCACTGCAGTACTGCAAAATCTAAGTTTTAAGCACTGCAGTACTGCAAATGTTAAAGTTAACCACAGCAGTACTGCAAAATCTAAGTTAAGCGCTGCAGTACTGCAAAATCTAAGTTAAGCGCTGCAGTACTGCAAAATCTAAGTTTTAAGCGCAGCAGTACTGCAAATGTTAAAGTTAAGCGCAGCAGTACTGCAAAATCTAAGTTTTAAGCGCTGCAGTACTGCAAAATCTAAGTTAAGCGCTGCAGTACTGCAAAATCTAAGTTTTAAGCGCTGCAGTACTGCAAAATCTAAGTTTTAAGCGCTGCAGTACTGCAAAATCTAAGTTTTAAGCGCTGCAGTACTGCAAAATCTAAGTTTTAAGCGCTGCAGTACTGCAAAATCTAAGTTTTAAGCACAGCAGTACTGCAAATGTTAAAGTTAACCACAGCAGTACTGCAAAATCTAAGTTTTAAGCGCTGCAGTACTGCAAAATCTAAGTTTTAAGCGCTGCAGTACTGCAAATGTTAAAGTTAAGCGCAGCAGTACTGCAAAATCTAAGTTTTAAGCACTGCAGTACTGCAAAATCTAAGTTTTAAGCGCTGCAGTACTGCAAAATCTAAGTTTTAAGCGCTGCAGTACGAAAATGGCTTCTGCCCTAGGAGTAAGTTTTTTTACATTTTTTACCTCTTTACTCCCAGAGACTGAGCCACCTGCTACTGCTCTTTGGTTTTACCTTTACAGTTTTACAACAGCGGCAACCTTTACAGTTTTACAACAGCGGCAACCTTTACAGTTTTACAACAGCGGCAACCTTTACAGTTTTACAACAGCGGCAACCTTTACAGTTTTACAACAGCGGCAACCTTTACAGTTTTACAACAGCGGCAACCTTTACAGTTTTACAACAGCGGCAACCTTTACAGTTTTACAACAGCGGCAACCTTTACAGTTTTACAACAGCGGCAACCTTTACAGTTTTACAACAGCGGCAACCTTTACAGTTTTACAACAGCGGCAACCTTTACAGTTTTACAACAGCAGCTTCATAAATTGCAATACAAAATGGCTTCCACCATGGTAGTAAATTTTTTATTTTTTTTACTTAACTACACCCAGGGACAGTGCCTTATTCTACTGCTTTTTGTATTTATTTCACATTTTATTTAATTGCAAAACTTACAGAGCATTTTCCACACTTACAGAGCATTTTCCACACTTACAGAGCATTTTCCACACTTACAGAGCATTTTCCACACTTACAGAGCATTTTCCACACTTACAGAGCATTTTCCACGCTTACAGAGCATTTTCCACACTTACAGAGCATTTTCCACACTTACAGAGCATTTTCCACATTAGTCGCTGCCATTCCATCCATCGCTGCACATCCAGAAGTTTTCCTCCCCGAGGTGATGTTACCTCCACAATCCCTGTTGCCAAGCAGAAAACGAGTGAGCTCCACTCCTCTTCACAGACTGTGCACTTCCACAACTAGGCACAAAAAAAAGAAAAATATCATTACATCACAAACTACAAAGAGCACCCAAAGATTTTACAAACACACCATGGAAAAATACAGTTACACCCATGCACATCACAACCCTGGCCTCCTCAATGCTGGCCACCTAGTCCAACGCCCCCCACCCTTCATCTGCAAAATCCTCAACTGTCTTCCAAAGACCATCCGCTGACCAACATAATTCCCTGCGCTAAGTGGCTATTACCACGTTCCAGGGGAGCGCTCCACAGGAACACCATTCCCAGGAGACTTACAAAAGTCACCCTGCCTGCCAAAACCCGGGCCCGAGCCTGACCCCCGTCCAAACATTGGTAATGAACATTGCCTGACGGAGCGACCGGGACCGGGGAAAAAAAAAACCCAGCCGGGGGAAAAAAAAAAAAATCCCCCGGCTGGGGTTTTTTTTATTCTAGTTGTATTTTTTTTATTTCTAATTCCCTGACAAACATCTCAACTGTACAACCTGAAATGAAAAAATATTAAAAAGCTAAGACACATAACCCTACAAGGTTACACACATTCACAACACACCACTCATTCAGATCACACGCACACTAGCCCTCGCTCTCAACTCGTCCATCCAACTGCCTGCCACCCTCAAGGGGCCACCGCCCCATGCCTGTGGCACCGGGGGCCTCAAAAAAAAAAAAAAAATCACCCTGCCTGCCAAAACCCCGGGCCAAGCCTGACCCGTGTCCAAACATTGGCGATGAACATCGCTGCATGGAGCGGCCGGGACCATGGAAAAAAAAAAACCAGCCAGGGGAAAAAAAAAAAATCCCCCCAGCTGGGGTTTTTTTATTCTAATTGTATTTCTTTTTTTTTTTTAATTGCCTGACAAACATCTCTACATCCAACCTGCGAGAGACCACTAAAAAGCTAAACCACATAACCCTACAAGGTTACACACATTCTCAACACACCACTCATTCAGATCATATACACACTAGCCCTCACTCTCAACTAACCCATCCTGCCACCAAAGGGCATCAAGGGGCCATCGCCCCTTACGCGCAGCACCTGGGGCCTCAAAAATCACCCTGCCTGCAAAACCCCCAGCCCCAGCCCAACCTCCTTCCAAGCTCCCCACAAACTATACTTCCATTACAGCAACACTTCAACACACACCATCTCCACCATACATAGATTTTCAACCTGACACTTAGCTTTCATAGTGACATATGTCACAGTCCAACCTCCGTAGCAGCCACATCGCCTAAACACGAGGTTCCTTCAATCGCCTCGTGCCCCGTGATCACCTGCAAAACCAAACACACAAAACTGTTGAATAGACACTTCACCCTCATCATAAAAAAATCCTCCACAGCTCCAAACTCCTGCTTCCCACCTATTCCAAAAACAAAAACCTCAATGCCTTAACCATTTCTAGATTACCACAAAATATCCACAAAAACAATAACACCCATGCCCACTTACAGCCTTACTATATTCTACCTCACAACCCACTTGCAATCCACTCCACTACTCACATGCAATAACTCAAAAATCATTTAACCCTCAAAGCTAACAACCTAGGCAAATCAACAGTTCACCCATAGACTCTTATTGCTCTTCCACCTACCCCTGACTCTACATCCCCGGGCAGAGCAGCTCCAAGCCAAAACACACCCGTGCACAAACACACACAACACACAACACTACAAACAAGGTGATTCAAAGAGAGAGAAAACTCTCAGCAAGAAGAATCACTCCCGGACGGGAGGTGCCATCCGGCAAGGTGACCTGCAGCGTCCAAAACCATGAAGCAAGGAGGCTCTACCACAGCCCCAAAGAAGAAGAGGCAAAAGTAACGGCCCCTTACAAGATGGTACTGTCAAAACCAAGATGATGGATGCTTAAGAAGCCTGTCATCAAGACCTAGGAACATCAAGATGCGGGGAAGAACTCCCAGTCCAAGACAACACACGGCTAGAGAGCGGAGCTGCCAAAGCAGCCTGCAAGAGCGCCGCAAAAGAGAACCAGCGGGAACCTTCCGACACCGATCCACGCTTTGGAGCTCCGAACGCAAGAAAAGAAGCACCCGATTGGCACGGTGCCGATGACTAAGGGCATTTGAGACCCTGGGGACGGTGACCGAAGCACACGCCGCGCTCCCTGAGCGCAAAGACTGATGATGGCGTCGAGACCCGAGGAAGATCTAAGGCACAGAAGACAGACTACACAAACTACACACCACCACGGACACAGGCTGGAACTGCCCTGCCCGGCACACGCTGGTCTCATGCTGAAAAGCAACCCGCTCCCTTTCCCTGCCCAAACAGGACTGCTCCTGGACAGCCCTGCCCTCCTACTGTAACTTTAAAAACCCCTCCCTGCAATTCCCAGCTACGTCCGTCCCTCCCTCCCAGCCTCTCCCCAGACCGGGTCCCTCAACTTAACTGTCAGAGGGCCAAGGGTACAAATCCATCCTCCACAAAAATCACACGGGCTAACTGGGATGGTCTGGCAGTTGCCAGGTTCCTCTTCATCATCTGCAGTGAAGACAACAACAACAAAAAAAGCAACAAAATCAGAAGAGGCAGTAAGTAACCCATCAGCCAACACCAACTACTTTCCCAACCCCCCACTTAATCACACACACCACAGCGTTATGCTTACCTGCTCATTCCACAGTCAGACCCTGCGGCCATCATCACTCATGGTACCTGAGATAGCAAGACACACAAAATTAGCACAGCAGTCGTGAGAAGTCACCGGCCCCACGTTCCTCCTCCCTAATCCACAGCTCACCTCAAATGCTCATCCCATTCCAAAGGTGGCCTGCACAGCACCTGCAAAACAAGAAGGTAAACACTTAACAGAGCAACCACATATTAATTTTGATATTCAACACCAACCCGGCCCACAACCACCTCACGTTCTCAGACTGCTCATGGGCCTGCAACTTCACCGCTCCGAGGCTGCGTGCTCCACCTGCAAAAAACAAATGACAAGGGATGCTTCCAACTTTGCCAACAATACACCACCTCCAAAGGAACAGTTCCTTTAACCCAGTAGTCACAACTCACCTTGCCCGAGTCACCGCCAGTACTGATGGCCCGCTTTGCTCCTTGCTTCAGACCTTCAAAATAAAAGAAAAAAAAAAAAAAAGAACCCTATCAGCTAGTCATAGAGCCACCGGCCACATCTTCCCCCTGACTCCACTCACGGACCCACCTTCTTATGCTGCTCCGCTCCCCTCCTCCGTCGTTCAGTGGCACGCAACTTGTCCCTCTGCATCTGAAAGAAACCATATTGAACGAGTCACCAAGATGCAGAGCAAGAGCTTAACAATTCCAGAGGTCTTGACTCCATCTACAAAGACCATCTGGAGTCCATCTACAGCCTGCCATCTTAGGGATAAAACAAACAAACAAAAAACCCCAGTCAAACATGAAGCCCATCACATGCAAGACTTAACACCTTAGAGACTCAAATCTGCTTCATTACCCCTCAACAGCCCCTGCCACACGGCTCCAATCATCTCCATAAAACACTATTGGCACAGCTGTACACAAAGCCTGCCAACAGCTACTCAAGCCAAGATTACTGCACCACCCTTGCCTAAACAATTAAGGCAAATCAACAGTTCACCCATAGACTCTTATTGCTCTTCCACCTACCCCTGACTCTACATCCCCGGGCAGAGCAGCTCCAAGCCAAACACACCCGTGCACAAACACACACAACACACAACACTACAAACAAGGTGATTCAAAGAGAGAGAAAACTCTCAGCAAGAAGAATCACTCCCGGACGGGAGGTGTGTCGTGGTTTAACCCCAGCCAGCAACTAAGCACCACGCAGCCGCTCACTCACTACCCCCCCCACCCAGTGGGATGGGGGAGAAAATCGGGAAAAAGAAGCAAAACCCGCGGGTTGAGATAAGAACGGTTTAATAGAACAGAAAAGAAGGAACTAATAATGATAATGATAACACTAATAAAATGACAACAGCAGTAATGAAAGGATTGGAATGTACAAATGATGCGCAGTACAATTGCTCACCACCCGCCGACCGACACCCCGCTAGCCCGGAGCCGCGATTCCCCCGCCCCCACTTCCCAGTTCCTAAACTAGATGGGACGTCAGATGGTATGGAATACCCTGTTGGCCAGTTTGGGTCAGGTGCCCTGGCTGTGTTCTGTGCCAACTTCTTGTGCCCCTCCAGCTTTCTCGCTGGCTGGGCATGAGAAGCTGAAAAATCCTTGACATTAGTCTAAACACTAAGCAACAACTGAAAACATCAGTGTTATCAACATTCTTCACATACTGAACTCAAAACATAGCACCGTACCAGCTACTAGGAAGACAGTTAACTCTATCCCAGCTGAAACTAGGACAGTATCCACCCCTTATTCTATACCATTGACGTCATGCTCAGTTCCCATACCTTTAGTTACATCCTGGTCAACCATCATCACCTTTTCCATCCCTTTGAGACATATGAACAATGATATATATATATCAGACACACACAGACATCATTCCTTTAGTTTATGGATTATGTTCATTAAATGTTCGTTGAGTTCATTTAGTTCCCGACTCTGGGCTCCATCTGTCATACCAGTCTTTCTGGGCAGGAGGGATGGTGCAAAGTCCTCTCAGTCGGTAGAGCAGAATTGGGCTTCAGTGCAGTGTGACGAGCAGGTGACATTTGACGCAGCAGGAGGATGGTGTGCACCGTTGGATTGTTGCATGCCGGAGTCAGTTCTGGTTCCATCACTACTGCGCTTTGCTCAGTTTTATCACAGTTCTTTCTTGCTCTAAGTGATTCTTACTATAGTACTATGGATATAGCATATAACAATTATAGTAATGATAGCATACAGTAGCAGGGTTATATAGCAACTAATATCATACAGTTTAATTCTGGCTATTCTCACCTAAAATCAAATCCCCTTGAGGCACACATCGGACTTCCCCATCTTTTCGCATCACCCACCAAGTGCACCCAGGCCCTTGAGCAAAAGCAATCCCACGAATGGGTTTACCTTTGCCTGAGGCAGGAGTAACCCAGACTGTCTTCCCTAACATATTTTTTATGTGCACTACAGGGACTTTATCCCCTTCTACAGTACGTAAAAATTCTGACTGGGCAGGGCCACCCCGATTGGCAGATCCTCTGGTGTTGACTAACCAGGTGGCTTTTGCTAAATGTGTATCCCAATGTTTGAAAGTTCCACCCCCCATTGCTCTCAATGTAGTCTTTAACAGTCCATTGTATCGCTCAATTTTCCCAGAGGCTGGTGCATGATAGGGGATGTGATACACCCACTCAATGCCATGCTCTTTGGCCCAGGTGTCTATGAGGTTGTTTCGGAAATGAGTCCCGTTGTCTGACTCAATTCTTTCTGGGGTGCCATGTCGCCACAAGACCTGCTTTTCAAGGCCCAGGATAGTGTTCCGGGCGGTGGCATGGGGTACAGAATATGTTTCCAGCCATCCGGTGGTTGCTTCCACCATTGTGAGCACATAGCGCTTGCCTTGGCGAGTTTGCGGGAGTGTGATATAGTCAATCTGCCAGGCTTCCCCATATTTATATTTCAGCCATCGCCCTCCATACCACAGGGGCTTTAACCGTTTGGCTTGCTTAATTGCAGCACATGTTTCACATTCATGGATAACCTGTGCGATAGCATCCATGGTCAAGTCCACCCCTCGGTCACGAGCCCATCTATATGTTGCATCTCTTCCCTGATGGCCTGAAGCATCATGGGCCCACCGAGCCATAAATAGCTCACCCTTATGTTGCCAGTCCAGGTCCACCTGAGCCACTTCAATCTTGGCAGCCTGATCCACCTGTTGGTTATTTTGATGTTCTTCAGTGGCCCGACTCTTGGGTACGTGAGCGTCTACATGACGTACTTTTACAACCAGATTCTCTAGCCGGGACGCAATATCTTGCCATAATGCGGCAGCCCAAATGGGTTTACCTCTGCGCTGCCAGTTGCTCTGCTTCCATTGCTGTAACCACCCCCACAGGGCATTTGCCACCGTCCATGAGTCAGTATAGAGATAGAGCACTGGCCACTTTTCTCTTTCAGCAATGTCTAACGCGAGCTGGATGGCTTTCACCTCTGCAAACTGACTCGATTCACCTTCTCCTTCAGCAGTTTCTGCAACTTGTCGTGTAGGACTCCATACAGCAGCTTTCCACCTCCGATGCTTTCCCACAATGCGACAGGATCCGTCAGTGAACAGGGCATATTGCCTCTCATTTTCTGGCAGTTTATTATACAGTGGGGCTTCTTCAGCACATGTCACCTCCTCCTCTGGCGACATTCCAAAATCTTTGCCTTCTGGCCAGTCCGTGATCACTTCTAAAATTCCTGGGCAACTGGGGTTTCCTATGCGAGCCCGTTGTGTGATCAGTGCAATCCACTTACTCCACGTGGCATCAGTCGCGTGATGTGTAGAGGAGACCCTCCCTTTGAACATCCAGCCCAGCACTGGCAGTCGGGGTGCTAAGAGGAGCTGTGTTTCAGTACCAACCACTTCTGAGGCAGCTCGAACTCCTTCATATGCTGCCAATATCTCTTTTTCAGTTGGAGTATAGCGAGCCTCGGATCCTCGATATCCTTGACTCCAAAACCCCAGGGGTCGACCTCGGGTCTCCCCGGGTGCCTTCTGCCAGAGGCTCCAGGTAGGGCCATTCTCCCCAGCTGCAGTGTAGAGCACATTTTTAACATCTTGTCCTGCCCGGACTGGTCCAAGGGCTACTGCATGAACAATCTCCCGTTTAATTTGTTCAAAGGCTTGTTGTTGCTCAGGGCCCCATTTAAAATCATTCTTCTTCCGGGTCACTTGATAGAGAGGGCTTACAATCAGACTGTAATTTGGAATATGCATTCTCCAAAAACCCACAACACCTAAGAAAGCCTGTGTTTCCTTTTTATTAGTCGGTGGAGACATAGCTGCTATTTTGTTGATCGCATCCATTGGGATCTGACGACGTCCATCTTGCCATTTTATTCCTAAAAACTGGATCTCCTGTGCAGGTCCCTTGACCTTACTTTCTTTTATGGCAAAACCGGCTTTCAGAAGGATTTGGATTATTTTCTTCCCTTTCTCAAAGACTTCTTCTGCCGTGTTGCCCCATACGATGATGTCATCAATGTATTGCAGGTGTTCCGGAGCTTCACCTTTTTCCAGTGCAGTCTGGATTAGTCCATGGCAAATGGTGGGGCTGTGTTTCCACCCCTGGGGCAATCGATTCCAAGTGCACTGGACACCCCTCCAAGTAAAGGCAAATTGTGGATGACACTCTGCTGCCAGAGGGATTGAGAAAAACGCATTAGCAATGTCAATTGTAGCATACCACTTGGCTGCCTTTGACTCTAGTTCGTATTGAAGTTCTAGCATATCTGGGACAGCTGCACTCAGCGGTGGCGTAACTTCATTCAGGCCACGATAGTCAACTGTTAGTCTCCACTCCCCATTAGACTTTCGCAGTGGCCATATGGGACTATTAAAGGGTGAGCGAGTTTTACTGATCACTCCTTGGCTCTCCAGTTGGCGAATTAACTTGTGGATGGGAATCAGAGAGTCTCGGTTGGTGCGATATTGCCGCCGGTGCACCGTCGTGGTAGCAATTGGCACTTGTTGTTCTTCAACCCTCAGCAACCCCACAATCGAAGGGTCTTGAGAGAGACCAGGCAGGGTAGACAGCTGCTCAGTGCCCTCCGTCTCCAAGGCAGCTATACCAAAAGCCCATCGATACCCCTTCGGGTCCTTAAAATACCCTCTCCTGAGATAGTCTATGCCAAGGATACACGGAGCCTCCGGACCAGTCACAATGGGGTGTTTCTGCCATTCATTCCCAGTTAGGCTTACTTCAGCTTCCAATACAGTTAACTCTTGGGATCCCCCTGTCACACCAGAAATACAAATGGGTTCTGCCCCTTTATAACTTGATGGCATTAGAGTACACTGTGCGCCGGTGTCTACTAGAGCCTTATACTCCTGTGGGTCTAATGTGCCAGGCCATCGAATCCACACAGTCCAATAGACCCGGTTATCCCTTTCCTCCACCTGGCTGGAGGCAGGGCCCCTCTAATTCTGGCCAGAGTATCCAGTATTCACTTCTCGTAAAATTGGCTCAGAAGTTCCTTCAAGAGGATCAGAGATAAGATCAGCCCTTCTACTCTGTTTGAAAACTGGAGCGGCATTTTTCCTAGTAGAATCTCCTTTTGTGGTGGTTTTTCCTCGCAGCTCACGTACCCGTGCATTTAGGACCGAGGTAGGTTTTCCATCCCATTTCCTCATGTCCTCTCCATGATCACATAGGAAAAACCACAGGGCACCTCGCGGTGTGTGCCTTCTATATTCTCTCTCTTGGGCAGAGGAGCGCTCGCTTCTAATAGCTGAGACATTAGTCCTTACAGGTGGGCAATAGGACATATCCTCTTTGAATTGCTGGAAATCCTCAGACAGCTTCTCCACAGCCGAAATGCAGGCTTGTAGGGAGGAGGAGAGATTTTCTTCGTATTGACAGAGTTGGCGAGCCACTTCATCCACTGTCGGTGCCTCTTCGTCTTTCCAGGTCATTAATGCCAGTGAGTTGGCATAGGATGATGGTGCACTCCGTACAAACTTCCGCCACATGGGTCGTGTGCATTGGACTTCGTCTGGATCTTTGGGTAATTGTGGGTTGTCCAGGTCATGATGAATCGTCTCTAGCACAGCTAATTCCCTCAGATATTGGATACCTCTTTCCATGGTCGTCCACTTGCTTGATTGACATATAACATCTTCCTTAAAGGGGTACCTTTCCTTCACACTTGACAGGAGTCGCCTCCAGAGGCTGATGGCTTGTGTTCCTTTTCCAATTGCCTTGTCAATGCCACCTTCCCTGGCAAGCGATCCCAGCTGCTTGGCTTCCCTACCTTCTAATTCCAAGCTATTAGCCCCATTGTCCCAGCATCGGAGGAGCCAGGTGATAATATGCTCACCTATACGGCGGCCAAAATCTTTTCGCATATCCCGCAGCTCACTCAAGGATAGGGACCGGGTTATTACCTCTGGTTCTGCCTCTTCCTCCTGTTCCCGTGATGACCCTGGTTCACCTTCATCCTTCGCTAAGCGAACTGATTTTTTTGTATATTTCTTTTTCTGTACAGGGGCAACTGATACTGGTGCAGGCTGGTCTGCTGGTTCAGTTGCAGTATCGCTCGCCGGGTTTTGGATAACCGCAGCGTCTGTCACCAAGGTTTGGGTAGCAGCAGTGCTCGTCGCTGGGGCTGGAGGGACCGCAGTGCCCGTTGCCAAGGTTTGGGTAGCTGCTGTGCTCCTTGCCGTGGCTGGAGGGGCTGCAGTGCCTGTTGCTGAGGTTTGGGTAGCCACAGTTCTCACCGCCGGGGCTGGAGGGGTCGCGGTGCCTGTCACCAAGGTCTGGGTGGCCGCAATGCTCGTCGCTGGGGCTGGAGGGGCTGCAGCGCCCATTGCCGGGGTTTGGGTGACCGCAGTGCTCATTGTTTTGTTGTTAGGTCCAGAGACCTTCTCTTCCCCTTGAGGGTACTGAGTTGTGTCGAACAGGGCTCGATAGGCATGGGCCAGGCCCCAGCATGTTGCAGTGATTTGTATCTCTCTGGAGCTGCCGGGGTGACAGCATACCTTTTCCAAATATTTTACCAGTTCTTCTGGATCCTGCACTTGTTCAGGGGTGAATTTCCAAAACATTGGAGGTGCCCACTTTTCTAGGTACTTGCCCATACTACCCCACACACCCTGCCATTCATAATTATCCAGCCTCGGGGCAGACCTCTGGGTGATCTTCTTAAATAGTTGTTTAACCTTAAATGAAAGCTGAACCACATTCAGGAGCATGCTAATTCCTA
This sequence comes from Necrosyrtes monachus, assembly GCA_037953605.1. NCBI lineage: Eukaryota > Metazoa > Chordata > Aves > Accipitriformes > Accipitridae > Necrosyrtes > Necrosyrtes monachus. Next base: position 1,119 of record JAZGTQ010000414.1, on the reverse strand, counting down.
GCAGTAGGGCTAGGACTGTGCTGGTCTCAACATCCCAAGAGTATTCAACTTTTTCAAAATTGCCAAACACCATTGTAACTGGACTGAAGGAGAAAGGAGAGGGGAAGAAAGGTACCCCACTCATAGACTGGTTTTCCAAGGAGGAAAGGTAAATCGTATAATTATTAATAGTTTCCCACAGATGGCTCCCGCAGTATAAGGGTGACAATGCTGAGTGCAAATACCAGATTAATCCCACAACCGATGACTTTATCATACCATAAACCAGTGTTATACCATACATCAAAGCGAAAACCTTAGTCCACCTCCCACGGATGATAAGCAGCAGAAGAGGGACTACATACAGCAAGCCAGGTGATACATAACAGAACTTCAAAAACCAGAGCAACAACTCTAAGAACACATAAATCAACATAATGATCAGCGACTATTAGACCAATATAATGAATGCTTATAACAAATTTGTTTTAACAAGCTCTGGTCAGGTTTGTTGTTATCTCAACCCTTCGTGCCCCACGTTGGGCGCCAAAATGGACTGTCGTGGTTTAACCCCAGCCAGCAACCAAGCACCACGCAGCCGCTCACTCACTACCCCCCCACCCAGTGGGATGGGGGAGAAAACCGGGAAAAAGAAGCAAAACCCGCGGGTTGAGATAAGAACGGTTTAATAGAACAGAAAAGAAGGAACTAATAATGATAATGATAACACTAACAAAATGACAACAGCAGTAATGAAAGGATTGGAATGTACAAATGATGCGCAGTACAATTGCTCACCACCCGCCGACCGACACCCCGCTAGCCCGGAGCCGCGATTCCCCCGCCCCCACTTCCCAGTTCCTAAACTAGATGGGACGTCAGATGGTATGGAATACCCTGTTGGCCAGTTTGGGTCAGGTGCCCTGGCTGTGTTCTGTGCCAACTTCTTGTGCCCCTCCAGCTTTCTCGCTGGCTGGGCATGAGAAGCTGAAAAATCCTTGACATTAGTCTAAACACTAAGCAACAACTGAAAACATCAGTGTTATCAACATTCTTCACGTACTGAACTCAAAACATAGCACCGTACCAGCTACTAGGAAGACAGTTAACTCTATCCCAGCTGAAACTAGGACAGGGAGG
>JAZGTQ010000051.1:0-20439 GCA_037953605.1 Necrosyrtes monachus | reverse complement strand
CTCCCTGCTCGTATTCGTATTCCTCACTGTCCTGAGGACCGTCCCAGTTTTTTATCTCCGTCCTGCCGCTGTCCTGATTTTTCCTTCTCTGCCATGTTCCCTGTCCCTCTTTCTGTCTCTTTTCCTCTGTCCCTGCTGCTTATTTCTCCATCTCTGTCCAGACCCCTGTCCCTTCCCCCCCACCCCGCCTCGCTGTCCCTCTGCCTTGCTTTCTTTCGCTACCTTTTCTGTCTGTCTTTCTCTGCCCCGTTCCCTCTCCCGTCCTTTCTAACTGTGTCCCCCTGTCCAGCTAGCTGTCTCTTCTTTCTTTTTTCTGTTCCTCAGTATTTTTTTTCTTTTTCCGTCTCTCTCTCCCACTGCCCATTGCAGTTGGTTTTTTCCCCTCCGATGCTGGCCTGCTCTTTGTCCCTTTTGTCTCTCTCTGTCCTTCTGTTGTGCTCCCTGTGTCTATTTAATCCCTTCATCTCTGTCCTGCAGCCCGTCGCTATTTTTTTTTCTCTTCCGTCCCTTTGTCCTGCTCCCCGTCCTTGTCTCTCTTTCCCTTGGTTCTGCCTCCCCTCCTTTTTTGCTTTCTTGCTCCATCTCTCTGTCCTGCTCCCTATCCCTCTCGCACTCTCTCTGTTTCTGTGTCCTTCTCCTTGCCTTTCCCCACGTTCTCTGTCTTGTTCCCTCTTTGGTTTTATTGTTTTCCAGGTGGCTGGGCCCGGCTACCTGCGGGGGTGCTTCGGCTGGGGGGTTTGGGGTGCGGGCCTGGCCGTGCCGGTGATGGCGGGGAAATAAAGCCTGAAACGGCAGTCATGAAGCGACGCCCTGCCTGTGCTGGGGCTGCCCCGCGGAGGCGTGGGGCCAGGCCCTCTGCAGGTCCCGAGCACTCCCCAAAACTGCGTGTGGGGCCCCGGGGGTGCAGGGCTGTGGGGTGGCTACGCTTGGCGTCACCCGTGGGCGCTGCAGGGTCAGAAATGGAGAACAAGTTTTCTGTTCCTGGGGCTTGACAACAGGCTCGCGTGGCTGATTTTGGGGCTCGGAAACAGACCGAGCTGCGCGGCTTTGGGCCCAGAAACAGAGGTCCGGCCCTGCCTTTTTGGGCCTTGAGAACAGGCTCGGCAGCCGGGTTTTTTGGCTCCCAAATGGGCCCTGAGTCAGCTGGTGTGGGGGCCAAAAGCGGAAGCCGGCTTGGCTGGTTTTGCAGGCGGGTGGGAGGGTGTTGGGGGCTGATGGGGGAAGCAGGGGGTGGGCAGGGTGCGTGGACCCTCCCCGGAGATGGGGTTCTGGTTGTGTCGGACGCCGAAGTTCGGGAGGCCGGCACGCGGCAGGCCGAACTCAACATCTGCGATGGTCTGTGGGGGGAAAGGCGCTTTTCAGAGCCCACGTGCCCTCTTTGAGTCCAGCTCTTCTTTCTGCGCTGCTCAGAATAGTTGTTAAGTAATTAATCGCACAAACTAACGAATATTTATACGGTGCGTAACTCTGATGTTTAATCCTAATGCTCCAGTTTTGACCACAGTTGATATACAACCTTATCGAAAGCCCAGACTGTTGCACGCAGCTGGAGCTTGTAAGGAAAAGCAGCTGAAATCAGCCAGAGCTTCAGTGAGCCAGAACTGTAGCAAGCGGGAGCTGGAATGAGGCGGGGTGTCCGCTGTCTGGAGCACGCATTAGCCAGAGGCAAAAGTACCTGCGGCTGTTAACGAGCTGGAGCGTCTTTTCGCTGGAGCGTCCGTCGGCCGGCCGGACTGCGCTCCCAGCACGGCCGAAGAGCAGCAAGCAGCTCCGAGCAGCAGGGAGGTGAGTTGTCCTTCTGCCAGCGGGGAGCCCAGCCTCTTCCCTCGGGGATGCAATCCACGCCATGCTCCTCTCTCTGCGTGGCGGGTCTCTCTCGGTCCGTTCCCGCGGGCAGAAGCGAGGTGGGGGTCCCCCGGCTCTCCCGGGGCAGCCCCCCCTGCGAGGGGGTGCGGGCGAGGTGTCGTCGTCCCCTCGGTACCGGGCAAAGGGGAGAGAAACCGGCCGGTGGGAGCTCCTGGGGTGCAGAGCCCTTCCGGCAGAATCCTCCCCTGTCTTTTCACCGTTGGCTGGGTGTGACAAGCAGGTTCATTTCTTTGTCTCCTCTTTTCCCAGCGTCACCTTCCGCGTCACACGAAGAAAATCCTGTGTGGTGAATTCCGCTTGCTGCTCAGGTAATCGCACGTATTGGGCTGGGGGAGCGGAGAGAAACACTTGCGAGTTCGAGGGCACTACAGATGCTCCACGTTAAACCCACAGAAAAGGCAAATTTGCTGCTAGTGCAGAAAAGCTGATGGAAAAATTGCTGTTAACAGATCGTGCCCTGTTCCTGAACTGGTCCCTTGATATGTTTTTGTTTCAGGTGAAAGAACGAAATTTCATGTCTGGTAAATTCAGAGCTGCCTGTTAGCTTCTTTAGGGTCGAGTGTTTCTCTTCTCTCTGTTCATACTGATTTTATGGGCAAGTTGGAAATAGCCTTTTATTTTTTTTTTAATGTATAACTGAATTTTTAGGAATATGTGGTGTCCCTGTAGTTCACTTTTGAGCACCTAGATGCCAGTAGAAATGTAATGAGTGAAACATGATGGAAACTGGTACTTAAACTTGATTTTTATTTGATTTTTTTTTTTTCCTTCCCTATTAAGAGTGTTGATGGCATGTTGTCCCGTGGCACAATCCCCATTCCGTTCAGCGGAGTCTTCAGTCTAGGACTTTTAAGTAAACAAGTTTGTCCTTCCAAAAAAGGACTAGTCATTCATAGGACCGAGGCATAGACTTGGAGAGTCACTTCAGTACGTGATCGGAATTAAAGCCAACTTTCAGTTAATGTTGCTGCTGTTGGTCTTTGCTTTCATTGATTTCTCCACCACTCCCTCATGGTTGGGAGCTCTGAATCGTAATTTTTTTCAGTCTCTAATGCATTTCCTGCCCACCCCCCAAAAAGGAGAGGCAGTGTCTAAAAGTTTCCTCACAAACGCGTGAGTAAATAAAATTTGAGTTATGATGATTAAAACCATAAAAATGACACCAGTTGATACCGAAAAGCTGGTCGAAGAAACTCTCTAAGACTCGTTTTGGAGTTTTAGAAAGCAGGCATTCTTTATTGCAGTGCTGGTTGCATGGGGGATAGTTCCACCTAGCGTGCATACCACAGCTTTAGCACAAAGAGGTTATATAGAATGACTAATTGCATATTAATCAGATTAGTGTACGTATACATAAAAATGATTGCAACTGATTATCACAGTACTGCCTACATCCGATCATGCACCATGAAGGGTCCATTTGAGTCGAAGGGCTGCTTTTGCGACCACCGACCCATTTGAAGTTCTTGTTGGCTGTCCTTGAAGTCTTTATTCTTGTCCTTGTTCTTTGATCTTGAAGCTTAAGGCAGTTTCAATCACATGTGGTCACTTTCAACATTGTTCTCATCTAGTGTACAGGAACATCTAGTCCTAAGAGCAAAGAACTGCAAAACTTATGAATAATTACTAGTTAATCACTTGACTACACTTTTGTAAGTATGTCCCCAGCTACCCTTTGTCTACTGTTTCAACCATAATGTTAATATATGATCATTTATCAAATCTCACTTATACAGTTATCTAGCAGCAAACCAGTTTTCATCAGTCTACCTTCTAAAGGATGTGTTGTATTGTGAGCTGACCTGTTTAGCTTGAGTCCTAATTAGGGCACCTGCTAGCCTCTCCCTTTGCTGGAATTCCTCTACTCATTTGGTGTTATTTTTTTAATATGCTGAAATACAATTTGTGATTTTAATTTTTCAGATGTGTTGTCTTAAGGGTGTGGTGATGCTCAGCAGATGCCCCATCCTGTGGGAAGCACCCCCTCCATGGGGCAGGCAGTGTGGATTATCTGGTGTTGGGTCAAGAACCCAGAGTGGAATTGCTGTTGCAGATTATCCCAGATGAGTTTACCTACTGTGGATTACCTGGGTGGAGCCCCTGGTGAAGGTAAACCTCATGCATGCCCCCCCGCTCCAGCCTGTGCATGTTCTTGAACACTTATCTTACCACCCCAAACTATCCATCTAACCCACCTTCCATGCGAGTTTTTTCCCATGCCAGTTGGTGGGGGCGTCACCCCCTTGCCCCCACCTGCTGTGTATCCCTGAAGTTCCATGTTTTCTTGATGTTACTTGTGCCTGCCACCCCTGTGTTAACTGCGGGGGGTGTGGCTTCTGCTGACCCTTTGCTGTGTGACTGCAGGGGTGTCGTTGCCCCCCCGCCCCAGGCCTGTCCTTGTGGGGCATGGCTGCTACCTGGTCCCCCCTGTGTATTTCCATGTTTTTTTGGTGTCTTTTGCGCTTTGGGACTCTTGTACCTCTGTTAAGGGAGTCAGTTGGAGACACGCTCAGGGTGACTCTGAATCATTGGCTATTCACAGTAAATAATTTATTTTACAACCAGAGATATTTTGGAGATGGAATTCTTAAGGGATCTAATTCTGCTTTTTGATTGATTCCTATTCAGAAGGTAGTTCTGGTAGAAGTTAGGTGGTATGCACAGTCTTGCTAGAAATGAAGCATAACCCCAGAGCGTTTTGGCTTTTTTATAGGAAACTAAAGCACATCAATTTTGATAACAACATTGTCATTGCATTTAATGAGCTAGTTTCTTACATAGTTTAGAAGGACATCTATTGTTTTTTATCTACACCCCAGAAAAATTAAGTTTAATTCCCTACCCGGTCACATTGCTGATGCAATAGGTGTAGCTGTAGTACAGGAGCAAGTAGTGTCATTTCCTGGAGGGGTTACTTTCTCTGTTCAGGGCTTTGCTTGCTGTAAATTTAAGGCAGGTGGGAAGAGTGCTGCTGCTCCTCCAGCTGACTTTATAACTTCTGGTGGTTTGCCCTTCCCTTTTCCCAGGTGATTGCACTAAGGGTGGTGGGCGGAGGCTCGGGGTATTTGAGCCACAGGCTCTGCTGAGGGGACTCACTGTGCTCCTGGGTTTTTCTGGTGTTGGTGCTCAGCTCTTCCTTGAGTCCTTTGCAGCTCTTGAGCTGGCTCAGCCTTTTGGGAAGAGGTGTCTGCCTGAGGTAAGAGCTTCAGGACCAGTCAAGGTTCAGCAGCATGTGTAGTAGAAAGTAACACTTGTATGCAGCTATTTTTTTTTTTTTCCTTTCTTTTTTTCAGGTCAATAATTTTGTTTTGAGTGTTCAGGGGTAGAAGGATGGTTTAATAGTATGCATTGTTTGTTTGTGGGTTGTTTTTTTTTTTTTTTATCATGCATTGTGTTTTCCTGGAATTCCCCACTTTATTGAAAACAGAACCTTGTTTTTTTCACCAGTTCTGCTGTATGCTGTGTAAGTTGCTGATATCTCTCTTAACAGGACCGATGGTGACATTGTTTAGCAGGGGTTAGGGTGAGCGTCTTGTATGCATCTGTATATGGAGTTTTAGCATTTGTCAAGAAAGTAGAAGGGCCACGAGGCACAGTGCCTTTCAGGGTCTGGGATGCGTCGTCGCCTTTCCTCATTGCCCACAGAATGCCATGTTGTCCCTAGAACCTTTGCAGCTTGTGGCAGGCCCCTCGTAGATTATAAACCTTAGGTCTTGTCTTTATTTTGTGGGCATGTGGCAGAGCTCAGAGTCTCTGGGAAGTTGTGAGTTAGGAGGTGCCCCCAGAATTTGGGATGTGGCTCAGAAGAGCAGCTCCTGAGGAGTAGCCACTGAAGGGGGTTCAGGGGGTGCAAATCGAGGGCAGGAGGTGTCAGGAAGCAGTGGGGTTCCTTTCCTGACAGTTAAGAAGAAAAGGGGTTTCTAAAAGTTTTGGGACTGGTGGGGAAGGGGAGGAGGGTTCACCAGCCTTTCTCAGATCAGTTTTGCAGTTGGATTTGGATGTCATAGAATCATAGAATGGTTTGGGTTGGAAGGGACCATAAAGATCCTCTAGTTCCAACCCCCCCTGCAATGGGTAGGAACACCTTCCATGAGACCAGGTTGCTCAAAGCCCCATCTGACCTGGTCTTGAATGCTTCCAGGGAGGGAGCATCCGCAGGTTCTCTGGGCAACCCGTTCCAGTGCCTCGCCACCCATAGTGAGAAACTTCTTCCTAACACCTAAACTAAATGTACCCTCCTTAGGACTAAAGCCATTACCACCTTGTCCTATTGCTGTACACCCTTGTAAAAAGTCCCTCTGCAGGTTTCTTATAGGCACCCTTTACGTACCGTGAAGTCTGCTATAAGGTCTCCTGCAAAGCTGCATGCCGGTGAGCGGTCCAAGAAGGTGAGGCGGTTGTTGGCCGGGTCGGTGTTGAATAGCAAAGTATTATGTGGCTGCTCGGTTAAGCATTTACCTTCTGTTTTGGAGGTGCTGTGTGGGCTATCTTTGAGTTGGATGAGTGTTTGAGGAGAGCTGTGGATTAGCGAGGAGGAGCATGGGGCCGATGACTTCTCATGAGCGCCATGCTAATTTTGTGTCTCTTGGTACCTTAGGTACCACGAGTGACGATGGCTGCAGGGTCTGACTCTGGAATGAGTGGGGAAGTGAACATGGTGGCACTTGTGAGGAGGGGGGAGTTGGGGAAGTAGTTGGCATTGGCTGGTGGGATGCTTACTCCCTTTTCTGGTTTTTGTGTTGTTTGTTTTTTTTTTTTTTTTCTGTTTGTTTGTTTGTTTTACTGCAGATGTTGAAGAGCAATGTGTCACCTTGAGGAACATCCCAGTTAGCCTGTGTGGTTTTTGTGGAGGATGGACTCAGACCCTCGGCCCACTGAAAGCTAAGTTGAGAGACCAGGGCTGGGGAGGGGCTGGGAGAAAGGGACGAAGCTGGGAATTGCAGGGAGGGGTTTTAAAGTTAGTGCAGGAGAGAGGGCTGCCCCAAAGCAGTCCCCTTTGCGCAGGCAAAGGGGGCGGGTTGCTTTTCAGCACTGTCGTGGTTTAACCCCAGCCAGCAGCTAAGCACCACGCAGCCGCTCACTCGCTCCCCTCCCACCCAGTGGGATGGGGGAGAAAATCGGGAAAAAGAAGCAAAACCCGCGGGTTGAGATAAGAACGGTTTAATAGAACAGAAAAGAAGGAACTAATAATGATAATGATAACACTAATAAAATGACAACAGCAATAATGAAAGGATTGGAATGTACAAATGATGCGCAGTACAATTGCTCACCACCCGCTGACGGACACCCAGCTAGTCCCCGAGCGGCGATTCCCCGCCCCCCCTTCCCAGTTCCTATACTAGATGGGACGTCACATGGTATGGAATACCCTGTTGGACAGTTTGGGTCAGGTGCCCTGGCTGTGTTCTGCGCCAACTTCTTGTGCCCCTCCAGCTTTCTCGCTGGCTGGGCATGAGAAGCTGAAAAATCCTTGACCTTAGTCTAAACACTACTTAGCAACAACTGAAAACACCAGTGTCATCAACATTCTTCACATACTGAACTCAAAACATAGCACTGTACCAGCTACTAGGAAGACAGTTAACTCTATCCCAGCTGAAACTAGGACAAGCACGTGACCAGCGTGTGCCGGGCAGGGCAGTTCCAGCCTGTGTCTGCGGTGGTGTGTAGTTTGTGTAGTCTGTCTTCTGTGCTTAGACCTTCCTCGGGTCTCGATGTCCTCGTCGTGCTTTGCGCCAGAGGAGCGCGGCATGCGCTTCGGGCACCGTCCCTAGGGTCTCGAATGCCCGTACTCATCGGCCCGGTGCCAATCGGGTGCTGCTTTTCTTGTGTTCGGAGCTCTAAAGCGTGGATCGGTCTCGGCAGGTTCCGGTCGGTCCTCTTTGGCAGTGTTCTTCCGGGCTGCTTTGGCAGCTCTGCTCTCTAGCTGTCCGTTTTCTTGGACTGGGACTTCTTCCCTGCATCCTGATGTCCTTAGGTCTCGATGCCAGGCTTCTGGCGCATCTGTTGTCTGGGTTTTGACAGTGCCGTCTTGTAACGGGCCATTACGTTCGACTCCTCGAGGTCTGCTGTAGAGCCTCCTGGCCTCACGGTTGCGGCCCCGTAGGTCGTCTTGCCCGACGGCGCCTCCTGTCCGGGCGTCATTCTTCTTGCTGAGAGTTTTCTCTCTCTTTGAATCACCTTGTTGGGAGCGTTCCACGTGGCGAGGTTCTGCGCGCGGGTGTGTTCAGCTTGGAGCTGCTCTGCCCGGGGATGTAGAGTCAGGGGTAGGTGGAACAGCGATAAGAGTCTAGAGGTGAAATGTTGATGTGCTTAGACTGTTTAGGCGAGGGTTGTACAGTCATCTCTGCTCGAGTAGCCATCGGCGGGCTGTGTGGACAGCCGTGCCGATAGTGTTTTACGGAGATGATTGGAGCCGTGCGGCAGGGGCTGTTGAGGGGTAGTGAAGCGGATTTAAATCTCTAAGGTGTTAAGTCTTGCATGTGATGGGCTTAAGGTTTGGCCCTGGGTGTGGTTTTTTTTGGTTTTTTTTTTTTTTTTTTTTTTTTTTAAATGGCAGGCTGTAGTTGGACTCCAGATGGTCTTCGTAGATGGAATCAAGAGCTCTGGAGTTGTTAAGCTCTTGCTCTGCATCCAGGTGACTTGTTCAATATGTTTTTTTTCAGATGCAGAGGCACAATACACGTGCCACAGAACGACGGGGGAAGGCGGCGGAGGGCCGTAAGGAGGTGGGTCTGCGAGTGGAGTTGGAGGAAAGATGCGGCCGGTGGCTCTATGACTAGCTGATAGGGTTTTTACTTTTTTTATTTTTATATTTTGAAGGTGTGAAGCAATGAGCGAAGCGGGCTATGGGTATGGGAGGTGACTTGGCAAGGTGAGGCGTGACTACTGGGTTGAAGCAACGGTACCTTTGAGGCGAGGTATTGTTGGCGAAGTTAGAAGCATCCCTTGTCGTTTGTTTTTTGCAGGCGGTACGTAGGCCTCGATGTGGCAAGCTGTCAAGGGCAGAGGCGGGGCGGGCGAGCGGCCGAGGTAAAGGAGAAGGAGATGGGAATCGGTGCGGGCGCGCTGAGGTTTTGGGCGGCCTCTCAGCATGCGTCTTCTGCTTTGGTTTTTGCAGGTGGCGCATGCAGCCGCAGAGGGGCGAAGGCACAGGCCGACGAGGAGTTTGAGAAGGTGAGGCGGTTGTTGGCTGGGTTGCTGTTGAATATCAAGTATTACATGGTCGCTTGGTTAAGCATTTACCTTTTGTTTTGCAGGTGATGTGCGGGCCACCTTTGGAATGGGATGAGCGTTTGAGGTGAGCTGTGGATGAGGGAGGAGGAGCGTGGGGCAGGTGACTTCTCACGAGTGCTATGCTAATTTTGTGTGTCTTGCTATCTCAGGTACCGTGAGTGATGATGGCCGCAGGGTCTGACTGTGGAATGAGCGGGTAAGCATAACAGTGTGGTGTGTGTGATTAAGTGGGGGGTTGGGAAAGTAGTTGGTGTTGGTTGATGGGTTACGTACTGCCTCTTCTGATTTTGCTTTTTTTTTTTTTTTTTTTTTTTTTCTTCTCTTCACTGCAGATGATGAAGAGGAACCTGGTGACTGCAGGAACATCCCAGTTAGCCCATGTAATTTTTGTGGAGGATGGATTCGTACCCTTGGCCCTCTGAAAGTTAAGTTGAGGGACCCGGGCTGGGGAGAGGCTGGGAGGGAGGGACGCAGCTGGGAATTGCAGGGAGGGGTTTTTAAAGTTACAGTAGGAGGGCAGGGCTGTCCAGGAGCAGTCCTGTTTGGGCAGATGAAGGGAGCGGGTTGCTTTTCAGCATGAGACCAGCGTGTGCCGGGCAGGGCAGTTCCAGCCTGTGTCTGTGGTGGTGTGTAGTTTGTGTAGTCTGTCTTCTGTGCCTTAGATCTTCCTCGGGTCTCGATGCCCTCATTGCTCTTTGCGCTCAGGGAGGACAGCATGTGCTTTTGTCACCGTCCCTAGGGTCTGGAATGCCCTTACTCATCGGCACTGTGCCAATCGGGTGCTTCTTTTCTTGCGCTTGGAGCTCTAACGCGTGGATCGGTGTCGGAAGGTTCCCACTGGTTCTCTTTTGTGGTGCTCTTGCAGGCTGCTTTGGCAGCTCTGCTCTCTAGCCGTGTGTTGTCTTGGACGGGGAGTTCTTCCCTGCATCTTGATGTTCCTAGGTCTTAATGACAGGCTTCTTATGCATCCCTCATCTTGGTTTTGACAGTACCATCTTGTAAGGGGCCGTTACTTTTGCCTCTTCTTCTTTGGGGCTGTGGTAGAGCCTCCTTGCTTCATGGTTTTGGACGCTGTAGGTCCTCTTGCCGGATGGCACCTCCCATCCGGGAGTCATTCTTGTTGCTGAGAGTTTTCTCTCTCTTTGAATCACCTTGTTGGTAGTGTTGTGTGTTGTGTGTGTTTGTGCACACGTGTGTTTGGCTTGGAGCTGCTCTGCCCGGGGATGTGGAGTCAGGGGTAGGTTGAAGAGCAATAAGAGTCTATGGGTGAAATGTTGATATGCCTAGATTGTTAGCATTGAGGGTTAAATGATTTTTGAGTTATTGTATGTGAGTAGTGGAGTGGATTGCAAGTGGATTGTGAGGTAGAATATCGTAATGCTGTAAGTGGGCACGGGTGTTAATACTGTTTTTGTGGATATTTTGTGGTAATCTTCTAGAAATTGTTAAGGCATTGAGGTTTTTGTTTTTGGAATAGGTGGAAGCAGGAGTTTGGAGCTGTGGAGGATTTTTTTTATGCCGAGGGTGAAGTGTCTATTCAACAGTTTTGTGTGTTGGTTTTGCAGGTGATCACGGGGCACGAGGCGATTGAAGGAACCTCGTGTTTAGGCGTTGTGGCTGCTACGGAGGTTGGACTTGTGACATGAGCTTCTATGAAAGCTAAGCATCCGGTTGAAAATCTATGTATGGTAGACTGGTGTGTGTTGAAGCGTTGCTGTAATGGAAGTATAGTTTGTGGGGAGCGTGGAAGGAGGTTGGGCTGGGGCCGGTGGTTTTGCAGGCAGGGTGATTTTTGAGGCCCTGGGTGTGGCGGGTAAGGGGCGATGGCCCCTTGATGCCCTTTTGTGGCGGGATGGGTTAGTTGAGAGTGAGGGCTAGTGTGTGTGTTATCTGAATGAGTGGTGTGTTGTGAATGTGTGTAACCTTGTAGGGTTATGTGGTTTAGCTTTTTAGTGGTCTCTCGCAGGTTGGATGTAGAGATGTTTGTCAGGCAATTAGAAAAAAATAAAATACAATTAGAATAAAAAAAAACCCCAGCTGGGGGATTTTTTTTTTCCCCCGGTCCCAGCCACTCTGTGAGGCCATGTTCATCGCCAGTTTTTGGATGGGGGTCAGGCTCGGGCCGGGGTTTTGGCAGGCAGGGCGATTTTTTTCAAGGCTCCCGGGAACGGCGTTCCTGTGGAGCGCTCCCCTGGAATGTGGTAATTGCCACTTAGCGCAGGGAATTATGTTGGTCAGCGGATGGTCTTTGGAAGACAGTTGAGGATTTTGTGGGCGAAGGGTGGGGGGAGTTGGACTAGATGGCCAGCATTGAGGAGGCCAGGGTTGTGAAGTGTGTGGGTGTAACTGTATTTTTCCATGGTGTGTTTGTAAAATATTTAAGTTCTCTTTGTAGTTTGTGATATAATGTTGTTTTTCAATTTTTATTTTTGTGCCGAGGTGTGGAAGTGGACAGTCTGTGAAAAGGAGTGGAGCTCACTCGTTTTCTGCTTGGGAACAGGGATCGTGGAGGTAACGTCACTTCGGGGAGGAAAACTTCTAGACGTGTAGTGATGGATGTAATGGGAGCGAGGCATGTGGAAAAGACTGATATGTTGGAAAATGCTCTGTAAAACTTGGAAAATGCTCTGTAAACTTTGAAGTTAAATAAAATATAAAATAAAAAGTAGTAGAATATGGCACTGTCTTGGGGTGTAATTAAGTAAAAAAATAAAAAATTTAATACCACAGCAGAAGTCATTTTATAGTGCAACTTTTGCAGTTGCTATTGTAAAAATGTATTATAAAACTTTGAAGTTGCTATTGTAAAACTTAAATTTAAAACAAAAAAGCAGTAGCAGATGCCTCAGTCTCTGATAGTAAAGAATTAAAAAAAGTTAAGAAATTTACTCTCAGGGCAGAAGCTATTTTCTACTGCAATGTTGCAGTACTGCTGTGCTTAACGAGGTCAAAGGTCATGGGGGCCAGGGGTCAAAGCTCACCAGCTCATGGGTCAAAGGTCATTGGGGTCAGGGCAAAGCCCAAAGGTCACCGGGGGTCAGAGCTCAAAGGTCACCTGGCCCGGGGGTCAAGGGTCACAGGGTCAGAGGTCAAAGGCAACCCGGGCAGGGGTTAAAGGTCGCAGGGGTCAGAGGTCAATGGGAGCAAGAGTCAAGGGTCACGGGGTCAGAGGTCAAAGGCCACCCAGGCAGGGGTCAGAGGACAAAGGCCACTGGTGTAGAGGTCAAAGGTCACCCGGGCCAGGGGTCAGAGGTCAAAGGCCACGGGGTCAGAGGTCACGGCATCAGAGGCCAAAGATTGGAGGTCACTGGGGTCAGAGGTCACCGGGAGTCAGAGGTCAAAGGTCATTGGGCCAGGGGGTCAGAGGCCACCGGGTCAGGGTCAAAGGTCACCGCGGGTCGCAAAGGTCACCGGGCCAGGGGCCAAAACGTCACAGAGCCAAAAAGGCCACAGGGTCAAAGGTCATGGTATGGGGTCATGGCATCAAAGGTCACAGTGTCAGGGATGACAGTGTCATGGCTCAGGACCAGGGGTCAGGGCCTGGGTTTAGGGGTCAACTTCCCCAGTTGATATACTGGGCAGGACATCATATGGTATGGAATACCCCTTTGGCTCATTTGGGTCAGCTGTCTGCACTCCCAGCCTCTACTGGCAGGGCAGTATGAGAAGCTGAAACATCCTCAACTTAGTATGAACACTGCCTAGCGACAACTAAAACATCACTGTTTTATCAATGTTATTGTCATGCTAAATGCAAACTGCAGCACTATACCAGCTACTAGGAAGAAAATTAACTCTATTCTGGCCAAAACCAGGAAATTCCCTCTGCTTTTTACCTCACTTCTTTTCAAAATTTCTATCTATGCCTCCCTCTATCTGGCTCCCTTTTCCTCTTCTTTATTTCTTCTCACTCTTTCCTTTACCCTGTCAGTTTTAAAATTTTCTTTATCTGTACGACTCTCTCCAGCTCCCCAGCCTTATTTTTAAATTTGCGTCCGTGTGAATCGTACCCCGTCGCTTTTTGAATTTTTTTTCTGTTTCTCCCTCTCTCTTCCTTCCTGTCCCTGGTTTCAAATTGTTTCCTGTGTTTCCCATACCCTGCTGCTTTCTAGTTTGTTTCTATGCATCCCCCAGTCCATCTCCCTGCCTTTATTTCTTAATGTTTTCCTATCTGTCTCATACCCTGTTGCTTTTTAAGTTTTATTTCTATGTCCCCCTCGATCCAGCTCACTGTCCCTATTTTTGAACCCCTCCCTTTAGCTGGGGAAGGGTCTGCCCAGGCACGACCACCTGAGGGAGCTTGTGGGAACATATTTAGCTAATGGTCACAAGAGCATTCCAGATGCTTTTAGAAGACCTTGAACAGAAGAAACAAGACAACAAAAAAAAGAAAGATGTCAATTAGAAGAACACAGGTGCGCATTCCACGATAAAGGGAACTTGGCACAAAGAACCTCAATTCAGCAGTTTATCTCGACCAATTAGACTGAGACAAGTTTCGCATGTTTTAGTTGGTATAACCAATTAAGTCCTATGTTTATGCGCGTGTACAGAGTTGATATAACCAATCATTAAGTGTAACTAGGCACGTGGACAGCGCGTGAATAATGTGTGTAACCAATAGTAAAATAGCCAAACGCATGTACGGATGTAACCAATGTATAAAAATGATGTCTGATGCTCTAGTAAAGGGTCTTCGACTATGATCATATTGAACTGTCGTTGAGTCCATTACTATGCTCCTGCAGGAGCTGACAAAGGTGAACTGTCCGAGGAGGGAATCCAAGGGGGTCCTACAGGCAGCCACATCCAGCAAGGAACAGCCAGGCCCCCCCGGCAAGGAAGCAGCCCTCTGAGCCATCCCTGACAGAGCGCAGCAGTAGCGCGCGGCGCCGGGAGCTCGGCACCTCTGTCGGCCGCGTGCACGAGCCACCGGGAAGCCTCGTGGGAGAGGAGCATTGAGGCGTCTGCCGCCGAGGCAGAGAGAAAAGCATCAGGGTGGTGAAGGTCTCCCGCCAGCGCTGGGAGCTGCGGAGAGTCACGCATTCTGTCATGTGCATCCCGCTCCATCTCTGCCGCCCTTCCCCAGTTCTCTGTCCGCCTCCCTGCCTGTCCCTCCTTCTGTTTCTCCCTCCACCGGCCCACCTGCCTGGCTCCCGAAAACTTGTTACTCTTCTGCCAACTCTGCCCTGTACCACTGCATCTATAAATTTTTTTTTTTCTATGTTTCCCTCTCTTTGGCTCCCTATTTTTTACTGCTTTCCCATGTTTCTTGTACCCAGTTGCATTTTAATTCATCTTTCTACATTTTTCCTAGCAATGGCTTTCAGCTGAGTGGCAGCCATATTGGGGTCTCCTTCTGAGGCCGATGCCCACCGCTTCAGTAGCCTTCTCGAGCTGGGAAGAGAGGGGGGCTGCGCCCTACCTGCACGAACTGCTGCGCCACGCCCTTTCTGACATGCCACACCCTGTTTGCTGCACTCCCGGTTGCTGGCGCTCCTCAGGGCTGTTTAAATCTTCCGCAGTTGCCCCGGCAATGCCCACGCTGCGTCAGCCTCTCTCGCAAGAGCTGCCGGCTCTGGATGGTCGCTCTGCTCTTCCCTGTGGCTCCTGGGCCTCAGGAACCTCCCAGTCCGCCTCAATCTAGCGCTTAGCCGCCAACTTACCATTGCGTCTGCTGGCCTCGCCGGTGACTGATGTGATTTTAATAACTACACTGTTATTGCATTTAATGAGCTAGTTTCTTACATAGTTTAGAAAGACATCTATCTTTTTCTCTCTACATCTCAGAAAAATTAAGTTTAATTCCCTACCTGGTCACATTGCCGATGTAATAGTTGTAGCTGTAGTACAGGAGCAGATATCATCACTTTCAGTAAGGGTCACTTTCTCTGTCCAGGACCTTGCTTGCTATAAATTTAGGGCAGGTGAGAACACTCGTGCTGCTCCTCCAGCTGACTTCATAACTTCTGGTGGTTTGCCCTTCCCCTTTCCCAGCTGATTGCGCTAAGGGTGGTGGGTGGAGGCTCGGGGTATTTGAGCCACAGCCTCTGCTGAGGGGGCTCATTGTGCTCCTAGGGTTTCTCTCGTGTTGGTGCTCAGCATTTCCTTGAGTCCTTTGGGAAGAGGTATCTGCCTGAGGTAAGAGCTTCAGGACCAGTCAAGGTTCAGCAGCATGTGTAGTAGAAAGTAACACTTGTATGCAGATTTTTTTTTTTTTCCTTCTTTTTTTTCAGGTCAGTAATTTTGTTTTGAGTGTTCAGGGGTGGAAAACTGGTTTAATAGTATGCGGTTTGTTTCTTTCTTTTTTTTTTTTTTTTTTGAATTCTCAATGCATTGTATTTTCCTGGAATTTCTGACTTTATTGAAAATGGAACCTTGTTTCTTTCACCAGTTTTGCTGTATGCTGTGTAAGTTGCTGATACTATCTCTCTTAACAGGATCAATGGTGACACTGTTTAGCAGGGGTTAGGGTGAGCATTTTGTATGCATCTGTATATAGAGTTTTAGCATTTGTCAAGAAAGCAGCAGGGCCATGAGGCACAGTGCCTTTCAGGGTCTGGGATGCCTCGTCGCCTTTCCTCATTGCCCACAGAATGCCATATTGTCCCTAGAACCTTTGCAGCTTGTGGCAGGCCCCTTGTAGATTGCAAGCCTTGGGACTTGACTTTATTTTGTGGGCATGTAGCAGAGCTCAGAGTCTCTGGGAAGTTGTGAGTTAGGAGGTGCCCCCAGAATTTGGGATGTGGCTCAGAAGAGCAGCTCCTGAGGAGTAGCCGCTGAAGGGGGTTCAGGGGTGCAAATCGAGGGCAGGAGGTGTCAGAAAGCACTGGGGTTCCTTTCTGACACTTGAGGAGGTGAGGCGGTTGTCGGCCGGGTCAGTGTTGAATAGCAAAGTAGTATGCGGCTGCTTGGTTAAGCATTTAACTTCCATTTTGGAGGTGCTGTGTGGGCCACCTTTGGAATTGGATGAGCGTTTGAGGAGAGCTGTGGATTAGCGAGGAGGAGCATGGGGCCGATGACTTCTCATGAGAGCCATGCTAATTTGGTGTGTCTTGGTACCTTAGGTACCATGAGTGACGACGGCCATAGGGTCTGACTCTGGAATGAGTGGGGAAGTGAACACTGTGGTGCCTGTGAGGAGGACGGGAGTTGTGGAAGTAGTTGGTGTTGGCTGATGGGATGCTTGCTCCCTTTTCTGGTTTGTGTTTATTTATGTTTTTTTCATTGCAGATGTTGAAGGCCAATGTGTCACCTTGAGGAACATCCCAGTTAGCCTGTGTGGTTTTGTGGAGGATGGATTCGGACCCTCGGCCCTCTGAAAGCTAAGTTGAGGGACCAGGGCTGGGGAGAGGCTGGGAGGAAGGGACGAAGCTGGGAATTGCAGGGAGGGGTTTTAAAGTTAGTGCAGGAGAGAGGGCTGCCCCAAAGCAGTCCCCTTTGCGCAGGCGAAGGGAGCAGGTTGCTTTTCAGCACGAGACCTGCGTGTGCCTGGCAGGGCAGTTCCAGCCTGTGTCTGTGGTGGTGTGTAGTTTGTGTAGTCTGTCTTCTGTGCTTAGACCTTCCTCGGGTCTCGATGTCTTTGTCACGCTTTGCGCCGGAGGAGCACGGCATGCTCTTCGGGCGCTGTCCCTAGGGTCTCGAATGCCCGTACTCACCGGCACGGTGCCAATCGGGTGCTTCTTTTCTTGCGTTTGGAACTCTAAAGCCTGGATTGGTCTCGGCAGGTTCCGGTTGGTCCTCTTTTTGGCAGTGTTCTTCCGGGCTGCGTCGGCAGCTCTGTTCTCTAGCCGTCTGTTTTCTCGGACTGGGACTTCTTCCCCACATCCTGATGTCCTTAGGTCTCGATGCCAGGCTTCCGGCGCATCCGTCGTCTGGGTTTTGACAGCGCCGTCTTGTAACGGGCTGTTACGTTTGACTCCTCGAGGTCTGCCGTAGAGCCTCCTGGCCTCACGGTTGCGGCCCCGTAGGTTGTCTTGCCTGACGGCGTCTCCCATCCGGGGGTCATTCTTTTTGCTGAGAGTTTTCTCTCTCTTTGAATCACCTTGTTGGTAGCATTCCGCGTGGCGACTTTCTGCGCACAGGTGTGTTACGGTGCCGTAAGGAGGCGGGTCTGTGAGTGGAGTCGGAGGGAAGATGCGGCTGGTGGCTCTATGAGATTGCTTTGCTGTGCTTTGTGGCTTTTTGCATTGTATTGGTCTGTATTTGCCTCTGTCTTGTGTTGTTTTGCTCTGTGCTTGTATTGACTGTCCTGTGAGACTGTCTTGGATTGTATGGCCCTTTATTGTGTTTTTTCTGGCATTGTAGTGCTCGCATTGTCTGTCATCTGAGACTGTCTTGCATTGCATGGCCTTGCATTGTGTTTTGTATTGCAGTGCTCTGTCCTTGTATTGAGTGCCATCTGATACTGCCTTGCATTCTATGGGTCTGTGTTGGTTTTGTATTGTTTTGGTCTGTACTTGTATTGACTGTCATCTGAGAGTCTCTTGCATTGGCCCTGTCCTGTTTTGTCTGGTAGGGCAGTGCTCTGAGTTGCTTTGTCTTGACTGAGTGTCGTGGTTTAACCCCAGCCAGCAACTAAGCACCACGCAGCTGCTTGCTCACTCACTCCCCCACCAGCCAGTGGGATGGGGGAGAAAATCGGGAAAAGTAGTAAAACTTGTGGGTTGAGATAAGAATGGTTTAATAGAACAGAAAAGAAGAAACTAATAATGATAACACTAATAAAATGACCACAGCAATAATAAAAGGATTGGAATGTACAAATGATGCGCAGTGCAATTGCTCACCACCTGCCGATCGACACCCAGCTAGTCCCTGAGTGGTGATTTCCGCCCCCCCTTCCCAGTTCCTATACTAGATGGGACATCACATGGTATGGAATACCCTGTTGGCCAGTTTGGGTCAGCTGGCCTGGCTGTGTCCTGTGCCAACTTCTTGTGCCCCTCCAGCTTTCTCGCTGGCTGGGCATGAGAAGCTGAAAAATCCTTGACTTTAGTTTAAACACTACTTGGCAACAACTGAAAACATCAGTGTTATCAACGTTCTTTGCATACTGAACTCAAAATATAGCACTGTACCAGCTACTAGGAAGACAGTTAACTCTATCCCAGCTGAAACCAGGACACTGAGATAAGAGTACTGCCTTGTATGGCATTATATTTGCATGTGAATTGCATGGCTCTATGTTTGTGTGTGTATTGTATGGCATTGTAGAGATAGCATAGAAGGCTTAATGACTTTGGGTTCTTGGCATGCAAGGAGTTGAGTGGATGGCAATTGGACTGTGAACTAGCATAGAGTAAGGCAGTAACTGGGCAATGGTGTTCATATTGTTTATGCGGACGCTTTGTGGCAAGCCTCTAGAAATGGTCAAGGCCTTGAGGTCTGAGTAGCAGCGTGACGGGCCTCGGAGCGATCAGTAACTTTGGGACAGCTCTGTGTTTGTGATGCTCTGGTTTTTCAAGTGCCATGGAGGACACTGACTGTGAGGATGTGTTATTTTTGGAATAGGTGGGAAGCAGGGGAGGGGAGCGGTGGAGGACTTCTCTCTCTCAAGGATGAAATGTCTATTAAAAAGCTTTATGTGTTGTTTTTGCAGGTGACGATAGGGCACGAGGTGCTTGAAAGAACCTTGTGTTTAGGTGACATGGCTGCTATGGAGGTTGGACTGTGACATGTGGCACTGTGAAAGCTAGGTACTGGGTTGAAAATGCACGGATGGTGGAGATGATGGTGTGTGTTGAAACACTTGCGTAACGGAAGGGTAGTTTGTGGGGAGTTTGGAAGGAGGTTGGGCTCAGGCCAGGGTTTTTGCAGGTAGGGCGATTTTTGAGGCCCCCAGTGCCGCAGGCACAGGTTGACGGCCCCTCAAGGCCTGTGGGTGGTAGGATGGATGAGTTGAGAGTGAGGGCTGGCATGCATGTGATCTGAATGAGTGGTGTGTTGTGAATGTGTGTAACCTTGTAGGGTTATGTGGTTTAGCCTTTTTATGTTTTTTCCTTTCAGGTTGGATGTAGAGTTGAGATGTTATTCAGGGAATTAGAGGGGGGGAAAAAAAAAATTAGAATAAAAAACCCCCGGCTGGGATATGGGTTGTTTTTTGGTGTTTCCCCCCCCCCCCCTTTTTTTTTTTTTTCCCTGGTCCCAGCCACTCCATGAGGCGATGTTGATCGCCAATGTTCAGACCGGGGTCTGGCTCAGGCCAGGGTTTTCACAGGCAGGGTGATTTTTTTCAAGGCTCCCGGGAATGGTGTTCCCGTGAAGCGCTGCCCTGGAATGTGGTAATTGCCAGTCAGCGCAGGGAAATATGTTGTTCAGCGGATGGTCTTTGGAAGACAGTTGAGGATTTTGTGGACGAAGGGTGGGGGGAGTTGGACTAGATGGCCAGCATTGAGTAGGCCAGGGTTGTGAAGTGCGTGAGTGTAACTGTATTTTTCCATGGTGGGTTTGTAAAACCTTTGGGTGGTCTTTTTAGTTTGTGATGTAATGATATTTTTCAATTTTTATTTTTGTGCCTAGGTGTGGAATGGACAGTCTGTCAAGATGAGCAGAGCTCACTCATTTTCTGCTTGGGAACAGGGATCGTAGAGGTAACGTCACCTCGGGGAGGAAAACTTCTGGACATGCAGCAACAGATGTAATGGGAGCGAGGAATGTGGAAAAGGCCACTCCGTAGAGAATTGCAGGCGCTAAATAGTGGCAATTATTCTTAAAGTAATGCTAAATTTTTGGAGTTTAAATGTATTTGTAAAAATAATGATTAAAAAAGGAATAAAACTAATAGTGGCAAATACTTGACCAATGAGGCCATAACTCTTTCCTATACATTGTAGTAAAAGTACATTGTAGAATTGGACTGTAAATACCGACATAGTTGAATGTACGTGGAATCAGTAATGCACTAAATGAAACAATAAAAACAAAATGGAAAAAAAGACAGGTCATTAGGTCTCCTTGTGAGAATCACAGTACTTAGAGCAATCACAAAGGCAAGTGCAGAGTGAAGCATGCACATTTAGTGCCTGTAGGTAAACGTAGCTGTTCAAGTAAGTGAAAGTGTCCGTTAGAATTAGGCATGCAAGGGAGAGTTGTAGATACCTCGAGGTAAATGTAGCTGAGGATGGGTTAACAGAACGGGTGCGCATTACTGGCTCTAGTAATTGCACAACTTTGAAATTGGCTCTGTAGCTACGTAACTGGTAAATGGGCTCGGGCGCGGTGCGGCGCCGAAAGGGGCTCGGGCGCGGTGCGGCGCCGAAAGGGGCTCGGGCGCGGTGCGGCGCCGAAAGGGGCTCGGGCGCGGTGCGGCGCCGAAATGGGCTCGGGCGCTGT
>JAZGTQ010000309.1:13355000-13631882 GCA_037953605.1 Necrosyrtes monachus | reverse complement strand
GCCAACTGAGAGATGCAGTGTGCCCGTGTCAGAGGAGATGCTCAGAGATTTCTTGGGAGCCCCTCAGACACAGCCTTAGCCTGGGGCTCCCGATGCGCCTGGCAGGGACGCAGCTGCAGGACGAGAGCCTGGGTTTTGGGGGCACAGTGGGGCACCACAGATAAATTTGGTGTTGGCGAGTTTTAGCAGTTCTTCCATGCAGCCCTCCTCCTGGCCTTTCACTCCCCGCTGCCCTCGGCTCCAGGACGGGGACGTGGCTTCCAAGGGCCCTGACCCCTCCGTGTGCTCCATCCCAACACGCCGGCAGTGGGACTTGGTGCTGGGGGTGTGAAGGTCCCCCCGCGCCACGGGAGCAGCCCAGAGCTGTGGCGGGGAGGACGCCCGGGCTGGGAGCTGCTGCTGCTCTCAAGCTGCATCCTTCATCCCCCCTTAGCACGCGACTCGTCCTCCTGAACGCCACGGACCGGGACGGGCAGACACCCCCGCCTGCGGCTGGCAGCGCTTCAGGGAACGAGACGCCGCTTGTTCCTCCTCTGCCGGCGGCGCTGCCCGACGGTCGGTGCTGCCGTGCCCGTCCCCGAGGGACGGCTGGCCCGGCTTTCGGAGGACCGCAGCCGGCGGTCCCGCAGCAGGCCGCTAGGCCTCGCCCCTGCGAGGGGCTGGGGAAGGGCCGCCCTCGGGACGCGGCCCCGCCCAAGGCCCGCCCCGCCCGGCAGCGCGGGGGTGGGCAGCGCCCCCTCGCGGCCGCCGCGGAGACCTGCGGGGGCGGGACCCACCGCCCCCACCGGCGGGACACCCTGGCACCCTCCGCAGCGGGTGCGGGGGGGGGGGGCACTTCTTCTGCTCCTCTGGGAGAGCGACCACCATGGCCGAGCGCAGCCCCCCGGGGACAGCACCCCTGGGTCAACGCCAGGGCCGCCCTCGCCCTGTGGCTCCCGGGAGCCGCGCACGTTCCTGTATTTTTCCGTGCTTGTTCTTGAATCGCCCAGATCCCTCCCTTTCTCCACCTTCGCTTCCTCTCTTGAACATCCCATAATAAGTTCTGTGCAACGCCCCCGCATCCCAAAACGTGTCCCATGCCCCCAGGCAGAAATAGCCCCCGCGGGCCCTGGGGCTGAGGCTCTGTCGGGAGAGGCCCGGACAGGGTGTCCCTTCCTCTGAGTCCCTGATTTGGGTTCCCACCTGCCCTTGTGCCTCTGGGCTCCTCCCGGCTTGTGCAGGTGGGACTCCATGGGCTGGTGGCTCCCGGGAGGGACCCAGCCGGTGGTTATCTGGGCTCTCCATCCCACCAGTGGTCTCCCCATGCTCCTCTGCAGGTGGGCAGAGGAGCTTTATTGCACATCCCACTGGTGGGAAGAGTTCCCGTCACCAGGAACAGGGCTTAATTTACTCAAGTGACAAGAAGCACTGTGTACTTCCAAAAGAGATGTCGCCCCCCCTCTGTCATCATCCCCATGAGCCCTCCCCATGGCCCAGGCTGGGTGCCCACCTTCTCCCTGTTCTGTCATCTTCTCCTCTGTCTCCTCCTCCTCCTGGGGAGGCTGGGCAGGCACGTCAAGGAGATGTCTCTCCTGCCATCAGCTCCCCCTGAAGAGCAGTGCTCATTCAGCCCCCAAGCCCACGCTTGCACACCCAAGCCACCCTCCTGCCTACAAGGAGCCACAGCAGTGGGTGCAGACCAGCTGAAATTACACCCGGTGCCAGCATGTCAGTGCTCAAGCCTCGGCACCTTCTCTAGCTGCCCTTGGGATCCCCATGGATGGCTCTCGGCACGGCACACACTGCCATGCCCCTGTCACATGCTGCTGGTGGTTTCTCACACCTCTCTGAGCCCAATGCCTCCGGGAACAACCTCCTACCCTCCCCAGGCATCTCTGCTCACCTGCCCCACACAGACATGGGCCTGGATCACTCTTGAGACAGGACTGGTGTCCTCCAGCATGCTGCTGCCTGCTGGCTTCTGTGGAGAGCTGGGACCATGTGGGTCAAGGGTTCCTGCAGGGGAAGGGACCAGCTTTCCTCCCAGAGGACTCGAAGCTCCTGCTCCCATCACATACGCATATTAGCTCGAAAACCAGCTTCTTGCACAGTAAGAAGTGGAACAGGCATCTGGGTCTGTCTTTGGGCCACCACCACCTAGGTGCCTTTTAAGGGCTCCAATATCAAGGGACAACCATGGGCACCTCAGCTGGGAGTGCAGAAGCAGGGTCTCACCGCATGGAGAGGTCTCGCTGGCAGAGCTTAAGTGTTGGGCACAGCTGTATGGGTTACCTGGACCCAGCCAGCTGTTGTAGCGTTTCTCATGTTTGTGCTGGACGCACTTACTGCAGCTTGTTAGGGCAAGGGCTCACTTCACCCACATTCCCACGCGGGAGGCACAGAAGACCTCATTGCTGCAAAGTGGTCTAATGCCAAGGATGGTCTCACCCATGGAGGGACGTACAAAGCCACTGTAATACAGCAAGGAAAAGCCCATGTCTGGTGTCCTCCCACATCGTGGCAGCTCAGCTCTCCACTGCCCACCATGAGGTTTCACCTCCCTGCCTCTGCCTCCACCTCCCCAAGCACCTCTGCCTCCTGCCGAGGGAAGAGGCCATTCCTTGGATGGCTCCATGTGCCCCGTGCTCTCCATGCTCAGCCTTCCCCAGGGCAGGTGAGAAGAATGAGGCCCTCCAGACCCAGCTCTCCATTCTCACCTCTCACCAGAGCCAGGACACCATGCTCTGGCTGTCCCAGCTGTGACTGTGGATGGGTCTGACCATGCTTTTGTCTATTGTCACACTGGAGCATCCCCTCCCCTGCTAGAGCTAATGCTGAACAGCTCATCCTGCCTGTCCCCTCGTGGCCCTGCTGTGGCCCCACGGCTTGGCTCTCTCCACATTGCCGCTACTCAGCATGCCAGGCAGATCTCCAGTACTAACATCAGGCCGCCAGAGCAGGGACCCCTGCTAGCAAGAGAGGTCAGCACCTTCCTCCATGCCAGACATTGAGCAGGACCACCCTGCCTCCATCTAAAGTGCCCTTTCTAGCTAGGTCCCATCAAGAGGCTCCCAGATAAATATTTTCCTCCTCTCCTAAGCTCCGCAGAGCACCACGGAAGCCAGCATTCCCACTTTGCAAACTTCCCTGCTGCTACACGACAGCCTTTCCCATTTCCAGTCCCAACAGCTTCTCACCTCCAGTGAGGACTGTAGGTCCTCTCTCCCTTCCAGCCAGCCCCTGTCCATGCACCCTCCCTCCAGTGCTGGGTGCCACCACCCATCTTATACAGGGCACTAGAGAGGGCTGCAGGAGCTTTCTTGTGTGGCAAGAGCTGAGACAACAGAGCAACCTCTGACCCCAAGAACTGAGACACAGCTGCAGGCAGACAGGCTCCCCATGAGCCCTGGAGATGCAGCGACTAAGTGGAGGAGGCTCAGACAGTTCTTCATTCATGCTGCAAGCAACAGAGACTGCAAAAAAAAGAAGTCAGAGACACACTTCACTTTAATAGTGCCTGCGTCTGCAGCACTTGCTGTATTTATGAGCTTTCAGGTGAGTCAGGCAGCTGACAGCAATAGAAAATGCAGCACAAAAACCCAAAGAGTCACACACACTCCACTTACACATGAAAAATTACAAAGGTATTTTGAACGGAGGTTGCAGGAGGATGGCTGGTAAAATCTGCGGCTGATCTAGGATCCATCCTGAGGTTTCTGAGCACTTGCCTCCATTGGGAGAGACCGGACCATGACTGCCGATGAAGGAAGAGCTCAGACATGCACAACAAGGGGGTGCAGAATTAATGATCACCAGAAATGCAGAGAAAAGCAAGCCCTCGGCCCTGAGTGAGGCTGACAGTGTGGACATGACCAAAATCCAGAGCTCAGCCCGGCTCCACGTGACACAGAAGTGGGGGCTGCAAGACTTGCAGCTTGGCTGCAGCTCAGAAACCACCTGAAGCCATTCATTCATTTTGCAGCCACTCCTGCCACTTCAGGGACACTATTCCCTTTGGAGGCATGGGACAGAGATCCTGGAGCAGCTGCCAGAAGTAATATGTCGAGGAATAGACAGGAAAGCTGTTCAGGGAGGGCAAAGACCTGAGCCACTGAGCACAGCAGCGCTGAGGGAGCCAGGGAGTCTTACTCAGTGCCAAGAACATAGGCCAAGTCTTGTGGCATGGGAGAGACAGGATCTCAGAGGCAAGGCAGGGATTAGCTAATTAAGATGGGCCTCTCCACACCACCTCCCTGCATGGGGAGCCTCAGCCCAGCACCCTGCTGCCTGTGCATGCCCATGCCAACAGGGACATGCTGGGGAGGGGAGGAGTGGTGCAGGGAAAGGGACATATGACCAGTCACAAGCGGATCCAGCTGACAAGCTGTAGGTTCCCTCTCCCCGTGCTAGGGGAGCAGAGAAGATGCCAACAGCGATTACTCCAAACACTTGTCTCTATGCCAACAGTTATTAAAAAGCTGCTTTTGAAAAGCTAATATAGCCTACAATCTCATGTGCCCAAGCGACAAGAGGATGCTTTGCCATCGCTTTTCTGAGGACAGGACTCCTGTCTCCACAGTGCCTGTGGGGCAAGAGTCCAGCCAAGCCCTGTAGGAGTGGGTGACGTCAGTGAAGAAGGGAGATAACATTAGGAGGGAAGGGAAACTGTGCTATGACTCGCAGAGGTTGAGGCAGGGCACCCAGAAAGGCATCTGACGGTTGTGGAAAAAAGGGAAGAGCTGTGCCCTGTGCATGAAGGGTCTCTCCCCAGGCTACAGTTTTGGTCAGCCTGGGTTTGCAGGGCATGCCGCATCCACACCACCCAGCTGTTCTGCACACCTTGCACCATCTCAGGGTGTTTCTGCTCAATGCAGGGTGCCTGGCAAGGCCAGGAGCCCCAGGAAGGTAGGGAAGGCACAGGCTGGTGTCACGGTATCACAGCTCAGCTCAGCTCTCATGGGGTGAAGCTGCAGGGGTGCACAAAAGGAGTGGAGTGGCTTGTGTGCTAATAGTGAGGGACAGGGGGCGTAGCTGGGTGCAAAGAGAAAGCAGGGCCAAAACTACTCCAGGATTAAACTACACCCGGGATTAAACACACAGATCTAAATGCATACAGAGGTCTGTGTGTGACATGCACACAAAGAAGAAAAAGTCAAAATGGGACAGAGGAGGGGAAAGGATGGAGAAGGGGAGGTGACCAAGGGGAAGAGGGAGGGAATCCAGCCCTTGCAAGCACAACTGCGGTGGAAAACATTGCAAGCAAAGTGTTGAGAAGCAAGCTGGGCTCGGTGTTTCCAGCCACAGCAGGAAAAGTGGCCGTTCACTTGGGTCTACAGCTTGTCTGATCTCTCAGACTCCCGATGCCACCTCCAGAGCCATAAGAGAGCATCACAGCACTCACAAGGAGACCAGCAGCAAAGAACAAGATATCACAGGCACTGGCAGCGTGGGATGGGAACCCCCCAGAGAAACAATAACCACCTGGCAGGAATCACACGCTCCCTCCTCCTCACGCCTCCAACAGCAGCCTGACAACAGGCTTTGCTCAGCTCAGGCACAAGCTGCCACCATCAATTGCTCTGTACAAGAAAATCTGCTACAGAAAAAAAAACCCAAAACCATCTGGAAGGGATGATCGTTAGTCTCCATCTTCATGTAAAGAATAGGTTGAACAAACATCTCTCAGGCTTTGACTAAGGTGATGTTGTCTGAAGGAAAGCAGTGAACTAGATCTTGATAGCCAGCTTGACCTTTCTGGCTTTCCAAGGACAGATTAAGTCACAGGAAATCCACCTTTCCCACCTGCCCAAAGGGCCAGTCCTCTCCCTGAGATCTGGAAAGCTTGAAACAACCTGGAATTGCACACCTCCAAGACAAGTTGCTCTTTCACACATTGCAGAAATCCTTCCAACTGTTTTGAAAGTCAGATTATTTTTTTTTAAATGTAAGGACTTGTGAATAAATTATAGAAAAGTCTGATTCTATCAGTCCTTTCTGATTTTTTGTGTTACTCTAGAAAAAGATCTTGACAGATGCTAGAGAAAAGGAAGTACCTCGTCTACACAGCACTATGGTTCACTTTAAAAACCTGCTCGAACCAAAGCAGCGAGAGAAATTAAATCAAGCCAAAGTAATCATTTCAATGCAGGAAAAGGGGCACACAGACACTTATTTTTTGACTGATCCAATGAAGTGTGATTTTGCTCGGGTCAGTTGTACTCTGCTTTGCACTGAAATACTGACGTGAGCTTTGGAGAACACAGGCTGCACCTTGAGTAGACAATAAGCATAATAAAAAGGCAGCTGGGTGTGAAAGGCAAAGCAGCCCACTCTTTCACTTCACTGCCAGGAGAGGGCCTGCAGGGAGCTTTCCTCTGATACTCCAACCCAGCGGCTAAAATTAAAATATATTGAGCCAACAAGCAGCCTCTGGTAGTTGTTTAATAATGACCACTTAAACCCCACAGTGTAGACAAAACACGCCTCTCCCTCCCCACGCACCATGCAGCGGCAAGACAAATCTCTGTAGGACACGTGCCTGCTGTAGCTCGTTCTCCTCCAGAGCTTGCAGCTCTGCTTTGCACACAGCCCAACATCCTTCCCAAACACACCTCCCGGCTACACAACCTCTGGCTGCTGGGACGGCAGCGTGGAAGACAGGCAGCACAGCCCACCCTCCCAGGCCAGAATGTCCCCTGCAGTCACATCAGGAGAATAACACTGTGTCCCCAGTTCATCACAAGCACTGGGATGGGACCAAGCCAAAGAGTTTGAGGTTTGCTGGCAAGGTTCTAGTTTGAAGTTATCATCACAGCCCAAATCTTCCTCGGTTGAGAGTGAAACCCATTCCTGGGGTCTGACTTCTCTGGTGGAAAGCTGCTCCCCCAGTCACATGACTGACTCATTTCTAGTTTTTCTTTTTCTGATACATTTACACTGGAATTTCTAATGGCTGCTGATTTGCGTCACGCAAGCCCTGCCAACTGCCCACAGCCTTTTCATCCACCAAGCCAACATTTCTGCAATTACCGTTTGTTTGCACAGTTTATTTAATGAGATGCCCAGAAGGCCCCTAGGGACTTTCAGCTGGCTCCTGCCCCCATGCAGACCACATCACTGGTAAGGTTGCAGGATTCCAGCCTGTTCAGCTGGAAGTTCAGCTGTCACTCAAAAAACCATCGCAAGCTCCAGTCTGCCCCAACAAAGCTCAAGAGAACCCAGCTATGTTGCTGCAGCTGATATAGTCAGAGCTGCTGGCCATGCACCAGGGACAGCACCAACCTCCGACTCTCACTGCTAGGCCCGCTCTGGTCCCCCCAAGAGTCTGACCTAGTCTGCGCCTGCTGCAGGCTCCTCCTGCCCTCCAGCCCCCCTCCATCTTCAGTTCTCGGCATTGCCCAGTCTGCCAGGCTCCCCTGTCCTAGTAACTAGAGCCCTCCTGTCCCAAGCTCTTTTGCACCCACAATTGCCCCTTCCTCTCCCTTCTCCTGTTGAGCTTCACTGCAAAGGCACCCCTCCGGTGCAAAGTGTAGGGACACTTTTGCACAGGGGAAATCCTCACAGCTCCCGGGAGATCACTGGCTTCCCTTTCTGCCTGTCCCCATGGGCCACCTCCTATTTCATCTGTGCATACCTGGTGGATGCATGACCCCCATTCCAGCTGGCCGGGCTCCTCAGCAAGCTCAGAGCACAAGCCCTGCACCAAATGCCAGTTTTTATTAAAAGATCAGTGACATTTTCATACATGTACATGTATATGGAAATTTGCTAGTTTCATTTATAAAAGGGCATATTCAAAGAACACTTGCTGAAGGCTTTCTCCAAAACACCTTTTATGAGCACCATTTTGTTCTGTCAGGCAAAGGAGGCTGCAAGTATGAAGGTGAAAAACTGCTAACAATATCTTACTTTGGAAGGATTACTTCTTTGGTTATAATAATTTTTTATTTTCAAATTTTGCTCTCTTGAGTTTCTGTAAGATTTTACACTATTCAGAGTTTTAACTAGCAAAACTAGTATCATTATGTAAACCTCACTGTGCCTCTGTGTAATCTCAACACTCAATACACCAAATCCTGCCATAAAAATGTGCTGAGCAGCGAGCACGAGTCGGGAACCTGATCTTCTAATCAGAAGAGTCCACTCTCTAACAGGATCTGCCTTTGGCATCATCTCAATCAGAAAGGTGTTTTGTTACTTTATTGATAAAAAGAATATTCTCTTGACCTTGTAACTCAATCCTGAAAAGGGTTTCAGAGACATGCAATTCAGCTATTAGCGATAAGCACAACAGAAACACCCACAAGGAAATTAAGTATCGCTTAGATAGCATGCAATAAACATACAGGGCCATGACGTGAATTATGATAAAAAAAAGAGATAGCAAGCGCTACATACTCACTGAACGCTTTTCATCCTGGGCACTGAGTGGGTCAATCTCTGTGAAAGGTGACTAGATCAATAAAGACCATGATAGTGCACACACCTCAAATCTGCTCCTCCAGAACTGGGCGTGTGCCTTCACAGCCATCACATCAAAAGCCTAAGTGGAGAACTGACTCATGCATAAGACACAACATCCAGCTCGAGGCCAAGGACACTGTGCTCTGCTTAACAGGCCATGCTATCTAATACACGCTCTTCTATCAAAAAGGAGGGGTAGCAGGTGAGGAAGGTGAGCAAAAATCCTTTTATAATTGAAACTGCCAGACACATTCAAGCTGCCAAATAGATCTAGGAATTACAACAAAGGTGAAGGAGGTACAAAGCTAGGAGTTTGGTTATCCCAGTGAAGGCTGGGACAGGATCAAAATGGCAAGAAGGGAGTGAGGAAGACAACGGAGCAGCAGGGAAGAGGGGGATGTTCTAACAATCACACACATTGCTGCAGCCATGAGTCTCACGTTCCCTGTGAAGGAGGAACGTGCAGAGCAAAAGGAGGAAGGCCAATTCCTATTTCATATTCTGCCTGTGAATTCTAACTTTACAGACACATTCAGACCTGCATGATCTCAGCCCGAGACTTTTCTTCCTATGCCTTGTGTTAGGAGCAGAGGAGAACACATGGAAATGTGACTCATGCACAAATCAACACAGCACTGTCAGTGTGCAGGTAGCCTCGCTTCTGTGAACTTAAGACAGGAACAAAAACAGGAAAAAAAAAAGTCTGAAAAAAGAACAGAAGAAACTGGGAAAAACTGGGTACACACATGCTTCCCCAGGAAGCAATGCAGTGTACTGCAATCAGAGATGGAACAATGAACTGTAGCTCAAATGAACAGCTTGAACAGTTCGAAGTTCAGCTGATGTGCAAATGTTATAATCTGCTCTCGTTGTCTGCAAACTGTCCAGCCCCAGCCAAAGTTCTGCTATGAACTAAGGAGAATGTGAGTTTTCAGTTGTATTCTTGAACAAAGAATCCTCCTGCTCATCACTGCAGAGCCAGAAATGTCATGAGCACACACAAGGCAATACAGAATGTAACCCTTTTCTCCAGTTCTCAATCTGTCAAACGTCGCTCCTTTGCTTTGATTTCGTATATTACATGTGGCAGAGAGCTCTCTCTCTAGGGATGAATCAATCTTAAGGCACAGGTGGAACAGATTCATTTTAGTATTGACTGACCCATAGCTACAAATGCTGACAATGATTATCAGCACTTCTCAAGAAGTTATCTACTCATTTCATGAAATCTCAAACAGCATTCATGCCTTGACCTTCAACATCACCCTCTTCTTTAGGAAGAAAACTAAATCTACCAAGTCATGTAGACTTGAAATTTTTCTAATCATCTACTATTCAATTCCTGAAAAGGTGTTAAAGGTGTCACAGGTCCCATGTCAGTATTTTAGTCTGCTCAACAAAAATGTGGACAATTGGCTGTATTGTTAGGGCCTGGTTAACAAAATGCCTTGAAGAAATGGTGCTCCTTCCACAGGTTCCCATGGAAATGCAAAGATTCTGGGTCTGGATGTGTTACAGACTCCTTCCTCCACCCAAGGAAAACAACAAAGGGCGGGCTTTGAAAGCCTCCAGGCACCAGCACTGTGACTCCTACTGAACAACAGGAGCTTGTGTCAGAGAGAAGATGTTAAATGTTCCTAGGCAGTGGAGGTGGTCAATCATGGTTCCTGTGACTGGTGCACAGTGGAGGCAGAGGTGCTGATGAGGTCTTGAGAAAGGCTCTCACGTGCTTCCTGCATCCAGCGCTGTGTCCTCTGGAAAGCCTCTACAACACAGCAGGTGACAGAATGCATCAGACAGCCTCAGGGAAGGGATGAGTCTGTCCACTGAACATCAGCTCTCCTGGAGCAGGAGTCTCACTTCCTATTACTAAGTTCCACCAACAAAGCACTTGGTCCTTGCTGCTCTCTTCACTTATTTCTAGCACTGTCTTTGCTCTGTGCATAATGGAATCAGAGACAGAGCCTGTGCATCAGTGCCACAAGCTATGCTCAGTGCCAGGCAAGACTGGGCAGCCCAACCTAGGCTTTGCCCTCTCAGCACGGTTATCCCTCCTGCCTGCTGAGGGCTGATGCCTCCTGAAGTTTCCAGCTCAGATCTGAACATTTAACCTCCGCTATGCACTCAGAGAGTTCACGGGGTGACAGTTATCCCCACAGTAATGGATCCTCTTGAAATATCCTGTCCACTCTGTAAAAAGGGGGCAAAAGTGAGCCAAAGGCTAGTCAAGGACAATGACACTGAAAGCCCTACCCAAAACATTGTAGAGAGAACTGTGCTGGCTGAAGCCTCCAAGCCAGTCCAGTACGCTCTGCACACACTGCCTCAGGGCACTGGTTTCTAGAAAGGCTCTGCACAGAAGTACAATAGGAGGTCAGGCCTGCTAAAGCACAGCACACAAGATGGAGCTCATACTCACTTTGCTGCACTTGCTTAGGCTGCTGCAGGCAGTAAAGCCGGAACGTGACACTCCCTGTTGTCTCTGTGCGAAAACCAAAGCAGCTCAGATGCTCTCCCTGCAAAGATGGTACAAGGTAGAGTAACCACAGCCTGCAACCTGCTGCAGCAAGCTGACCCTAGCGAAAATGAGCATGCCCCACCAAGAGAATGCACTCCTGTGAGCACAGTCTCTCCCTTTCCCACTGCACACAGAAAGTGAGATCAGAAAGAAGGGCAGATGGTTCCAGGCTGTGCTGAGGGCAGGACCTAAACACTAGCAAGCTGATAGTGCAGTCCTGGAGGAAGGTTTCAACAACTGCACCAAGGCATTCCCACACAAAGCTGCTACTAAGATCAACTTGCTCATTACACCAGCAAGCACCTCTGCAGCTTTCTTAAGAACATGAAATTTCTGCCTGCCTCATACCTATCGGCTTCTGGCTTCGGGAAACTGTTCCAGCCACAGTACAGCCCAGATTCCTTACAAAAACACAGGAAGAAGTCTACAGCTGGTAACAAATGCTGACCTGACAGACACTTCCTGGACAGGGCCAGCACAGGCAACGGTAAGTCAAGGCTTTGCTCCACGTTCACGCACTTCTCTAAGCTGCACACACCTCAGAAGGCAGAGAGCTCTGCCTCAGCATTTGCCCGTTCCTCTGTTCATGATCACAAGTCTCACAAAGGAGACATTCTTTAGTCAGAGGGACAGGACCACCAGCTCATCCTTGTTCAAATCTGGTCCAGGCTGTCCACAGACACCTGAAGCCGAGAGCATAATCTACCATCTCCCAGCAAGAGCAACGCCCTGCAGCTAAGCCCACCTTGAAGGTTGATGGCATCCTGATGTAGGTTATGTCCTCTAGCTCAGGAGATCCATCAATGAAAAATCTCCTCAGCTCAGCGACTGTCCCCAGCTCCACCGGGCGCCAGGTAGGGATGGTGAGCATGTGGAGACCTTACCCAGGACAATAGGACAGCTTAGCAGCTATGACCAACAATCTATTCAGAGTCACAAAGGACAGCATGGTAGATGGATACTTGCTGACCCAAACTGCAGTAGGCTGGAAATGGAAACACTGCATGGTATCTCTGTAACATTTTCCCAATGAGTCAGCCCCATACAGTCACACAGCCAGCGTTGAAAGTACCCATGAGGAGCATCTCCTTACTACATGTGAGTGTCAGAATAGTTGTGACCCTCAGATTCCATGTGGGACAGAGAGGGCTACAGCTATTGTAAACATGGATATACAGCATCATCCCAGAGCTTTATCACACGAGATCTTGTGACGGAACCACTGAAGGAGCAAGGACAGCAACACATGATGCGGCTCAACAACAAGGCAGAATGGTGCAGGATGCATCAAATCCTTCTTTGCTGCCCCACTGTGTACGGAAGGGTTAAAAGATGTAATTTTGGTCCGTGGATGAACACTGAGTAAGAAGTAGATAACTAAAAACCGCAGTCAGCACAGGGAACAGATAGTTTATTGTCTATGGTTTGAAATGCTGACCATGGGGATAAGGAGGTTGAGCAATGTTAGGGGAGGCAGTACGTGCAATAATGGAGGAATACAAGGCACCACACATAATTTTGCTTACCTTGCAAAAGTCCTGCTATTGGTTAGAGCATAGTGGACACGACTGATGGATTACGGTAATATGCCGCGTGTACAGAGCCCATGAACCAATAGAAGGGATGGCTATGGCATGTGCAGCGTGCCTGGCCAGCGGGCACATGTGCCATAGGCTCCCCATGTCGCAATCAAGGCATGTTTTGGCACTCATTGGCCACAAATGTCGACACCTGTTCCTCCACAAATGTATAAAATACTGGGGTTTTCCGAAGAGCAGTGGGCCAGTGAACGGCAAGGTCACCGTTGCCTCCGTGGGGACGCCCACGTAAAGCTGGCACCTACCAACTGCTGGGCTGAGCTCGCGGCGCAAGACGGCACAAGAATGTACGGAATGTACGGATGGTTCATCTTCTTCACAGTCCTTGGGTCGGTATGTTAATAGGGGTTTTTTTTGCTTTGTAAGATACCCTTAGCATAACACATGTGTGTAGTTAATAAAATGCTTGCTCTTTTCCTTATAGTCAGTGTGTGTGTGTTTACCTTCTCGGGAATCCTCGAAACCACCCTAAAACACCCACAGACAGCTAACTATCCCCTCTAGTATGCAAAGGCAAAGCCTCCCCACAACCAGCTGAATCCATTCCCAAGAGAATCACTCAACTCATTCTCCCAGACAATTAACATAATGGCCCAAGTATGTTTTACCTGGAGATTGCTGGCAGCACCAAGGAACCATATCCTTCAATACTATACCTCTGCCGGAAATCCAGGGAGAGGACCTCAAAGTAGAGAACAGGCCACTGAAGGAGACTGTCTGCAAGGAAGGGCAGCAGATCACAGCTTTGTGAGGGAGACTATCACAGAGAAAAAAAAAAAAAGCTAAATGCCCAACTGCACTAGTAGGAAGTTCTTTCTATATTTCTTCTACAATGACTAACCTAGATGTATGGGTGATTATTTTCCCCTGTAAAAGCCGAACCCTCAGATTTGAGAATTATTGAAAAGATGTTAAAAATTTGGGAAAACTCTTTGTTTTGAGAGCAAGTCCAAACTGGTTCCTCAATTATCTTTGAGCAGACAAGACAATCTTTTGTAAATGATCTGCTGCCAAATAGGGGAACCTTTTTATCTCTGACCTTTCCCACCATTACTGGAGGATTATTAACTTGGATTCTCCTACAGGTCTCCAAGCATTTCTTTTTTCCACGGTGAAACAAACTCATTGTGTTTACTCTAGGCTGAAAATCCATTAGTGTTGGTTGAATACTCAAATCCAATGCATACATTGGATTCAAATGGCAAGGCATGCTGCAAAGCTGTCCCTAGCAATTGCAATCCAAAGAGCAATGGGGTCAGTGAGGAAGCAGCAGTAGCATAGTAAAGCAGCAGGAACAGGCAGCAGAGAAGCCCAGCTTAAAATAGAGCTGGAAGATTCAAAGTGACATGAACTATACAAAGAGTATACAGGTCACTGAGTGTGTCTACAAATGTAAGACTCAGCAGAGAGTTTTAGTTGTGTACAAAAAAAGCTGCCAGTTTCTTTTGCTGCAGTGTCTCAGGGCTCTATGCAGTACACCATGCATGGCAACACAGACCAGCATGCCAGGGATTTTGAGACAGACAAGCTAAGATCCAAGTAGTTTTGCAATTGGATAAAGCTGGCTACAGCCTGGAAGCAGGGCAACATCAATGAGTCCATACAAATGCTATTGCACTGCTGGGCAGGGCAAATACAGTATGTGCCCAGAGGTTGTGTGGTGACAGGGTGAACATTTGCTGAACGAGCAACTTTTCCCTTTGTTTAACTCTGTCCTTTCATCTTGGTGAGGGGCCAACAACATGCCAGACAGCATGATGCCTACACTGCAATCAAAAGATTTCAGGGTTTCACATTTTAGAGGAACAAGGGAACACACCTTCCGATTCGTCTCCTTGGGTGAAAAACATCTCCAAAGTGAAGGGGTAGCAGAAGTATGCCACGTTGCAGGGGGCACAGAGAGCAGGGAGAAAAGAACTAATGGTGGAAAAGAGGTAATGATACCCAAACAAGATCAAGTACATCACACTAACAAACACCTGACTGCATGATGGACCTGCATACACTCCCAAGTGCCATGTTGATGGAACAGGCTCTTAAAAAGAATGAAAGAGGTGAAAGAGTAACACACCTCAAATGACAATTCAGCCAGTTGTGTAACTACTACACCACCACAATCTTTACAGGAGCCAAGCAAAATACCTCAAACAATGGTATTACTGCAATGTTTTATGATAATTATTTTTGTAATATGCAAACTAGCTCACACAAAAGACATTAAAAAGTTGATAAAATTCAGATTTTGTAAGAGAGGAGTTGGAGACAGCAATGGAACCAACCTCCCAGATAGGAGGAGGGGTTCATTTTGAGAAATCAATTTAGAGACTGTGTGCGTTCCTGCCCCAGGCAAGTGAGAACAATGCTTCATTAACTCTGAGCATTTGAGAACACAAAAATCAAAGCTCCAAAGGCAATCAATCAGCCAGAAGGAAGAAAAAAGTGAGGTTCCAGAAACTGCTTTGAAGCAGTTTTGGTTTGCCTACTTTTATTTGGACACAGTGACACCCTGAAAAATGGCAAGTATAACTAGAACGAGGAGAATCCTAAACAGGCTCTGCCCTTGAAAGGAGCTCTTGTATTGGCTTTGCGTGGCAAGGTTTTGGTAGTGGGGGGGGGGGGGGCGGTTACAGGGGTGGCTTCTTTAAGAAGCTGCTGGAAGCTTCCCCTGTGTCCGACAGAGCCAATACCAGCCGGCTCCAAGACGGACTTGCCGCCGGCCACGGCCGAGCCAATCAGCGATAGTGGTAACGCCTCTGTGATAACATTTTTAAGAAGGAAAAAAAAGTTGCTGGGACAGACAGAAACAGCAGCCGGAGAGAGAGTGAGAACATGTAAGAGAAACAACCCTGCAGACACCAAGGTCAGTGAAGAAGGAGGGGGAGGAGATGCTCCAGGCGCCAGAGCAGAGATTCCCCTGCAGCCCAGGGAGGTCCACGGTGGAGCAGATATCCACCTGCAGCCCGTGGAGGACCCCACGCCGGAGCAGGTGGGTGCCCGAAGGAGGCTGTGACCCCATGGGAAGCCTGCGCTGGAGGAGGCTCCTGGCAGGACCTGCAGATCTGTGGAGAGAGGAGCCCACGGAGCAGGTTTTCTGGCAGGACTTGTGACCCCGTGGGAAGCCCGCGCTGGAGCAGTGTGCTCCTGAAGGACTGCACGCCATGGAAGGGACCCATGCTGGAGCAGTTCGTGAAGAACTGCAGCCCATGGGAAGGACCCACATTGGAGAAGTTCGTGGAAGACTGTCTCCCGTGGGAGGGACCCCATGCTGGAGCAGGGGAAGAGTGTGAGGAGTCCTGCTCTGAGGATGATGAAGCAGCAGAAAATAACGTGTGATGAACTGACCATAAACCCCATTCCCCGTCCCCCTGCGCCACTGGGGGGGCGTTGGTAGACAATCCGGGAGTGAAGTTGTGCCCGGGAAAAAGGGAGGGATGGAGGGAAGGTGTTCTGAGATTTGGGTTTATTTCTCATTACCCTACTCTGGTTGATTTGTAATAAATTGAGTTAATTTTCCCCAAGGCAAGTCTGTTTTGCCCCTGACGGTAATTGGTGAGTGATCTCTCCTGTCCTCATCTCAACCCACAAGCCCTTTGTCATATTTTCTCTCCCCTGTCCAGCTGAGGAGGGGGGAGTAATAGAATGGCTTTGGTGGGCACCTGGCATGGGACCAAGCTCTCAAGTCAGGACCTTTGCTGAATATATCTGTAGCTTGTTACACATGTTCCATTTCAGAGAATGCCTGTTCAAACTGCTCTGCAGGTCCGAAAGCATCCTTACCCAGCCCACTGTCTTGGTGGCAACAGGTTTGTGTCACTCCTGATAGCTGCTGGAACGCAGGGCTTGACCACTCTGGGAGAAGAGGAGAACATGAACACAGTGGTGAATGCTTTGGGTAAGAGGGAGGACTCACGAGCCAGAGCAGCTCAGAGTCAGTCCCAGATGATTGGGATAACAGATAACATCACCCACACTGAATTTCCCTAGGTGTGTCCCACCCTGACTTGTTCCAGGCAATGGCTGCTCCCCAGAACACCCTGAACTGTTGATGAAAAGCAGCAACTCCATCTTAAAAGTAGAACCTTCTCTAAATGTACTGAGTAGCACAAGTGGTACCTCTTCAGACAAACATCAGGATATAACCAGAGAGGGGAGCCAGAGCCGTAGCTTCAGGAGAATTAAATCTGCAGCAGGATGTGCATGGTAGTGCTGGGAACCTTATTTATCAGTCAAAATTTAAAATGCTAGTGTCAGCACAAAACATGAGAACATGATGGTAGGCACTGAAATCAGACAGGGTCACTGCTGAGATGGAGAAGACAGGAAGGCTATTTTCCACAGTATAAGGAATGAACTTGGGGTAGACTGCTGGACACCATCACCACTGGTTGAGAAGCCAATGGACATGTCCCAGCCTGATTTGGAAGAGACGAGAGGGAAAGATACCACTTTCTCCCAGATATGAGATTAGTTCAAGCAACTGAGTTCTACAATTTTAGCTCTGAAGACCTCTGACTAGATACCAGCCCTGACAAGTAACTTTTACTGACTTTCAGCAGAGCTGATCTGATGGATCATGCTTCATTCCTTAAACTGCTGTGATATGGCTGGAAACATGAACACTTACGGTTAGGTAGCTATAGGAAGATATGAACATAGAGGTTGTCATACTCATAGCCTTGAGCTGAAACTGAGAAGAAGAGAGAATGCACTTCAGCTGCTCACTTCCACACAAACTCCTCCAGTACCCACTGCAGACTTTTGGAAGAGCCAGCACCAGTAACCTCAGGGACAACCAGTTACTGCTGGAAGCTGGGAAAAGCCAGGGTCTTCAAAGCAACAGAATATGACCCTCAGAGAAGATTCCTTCTCTAGACTAGCCCTGTCACTGTATCACTAACCAGATTAGGGAGGTCACATATTTAATTTCTTTCTTTGCTATAATCTCTATTAACTTCCCAATCTGCTCTCCTTTTTTCAGATCTCTATGTCTTCCTGGAACAGCTGCAGTATTTGTAACCTCCAATCTGTAAATGCCACTCAAGGGGTTAGTCCACTGTCCTGGTTTCAGCTGGGATAGAGTTAATTGTCTTCCTAGTAGCTGGTATAGTGCTATGTTTTTAAGTTTGGTATGAGAAGAATGTTGATAACACACTGATGTTTTCAGTTGTTGCTAAGTAATGTTTAGTCTAAAGTCAAGGATTTTTCAGCTTCTCATGTCCAGCCAACAAGAAGACTAGAGGGGCA
Organism: Necrosyrtes monachus; assembly: GCA_037953605.1. Taxonomy (NCBI): domain Eukaryota; kingdom Metazoa; phylum Chordata; class Aves; order Accipitriformes; family Accipitridae; genus Necrosyrtes; species Necrosyrtes monachus. The sequence continues at coordinate 13,614,080 of JAZGTQ010000309.1, read as the reverse complement.
CAAGAAGTTGGGAGGGGACACAGCCAGGACAGCTGACCCAAAGTGGCCAACGGGGTATTCCATACCATGGGACGTCACATCTAGTATATAAACTGGGGGAAGTGGGGGTGGGGGATTGCTGCTCAGGGACTAACTGGGCATCGGTCAGTGGGTTGTGAGCAACTGCATTGTACATCACTTGTATATTCCAATCCTTTTATTATTACTATTGTAATTTTATTAGTGTTATCATTATAATTATTAGTTTCTTCTTTTCTGTTCTATTAAACTGTTATTATCTCAACCCATGAGTTTTACTTTTTTTTTCCAATTCTCTCCCCCATCCCACTGGGTGGGGGGGGAAATGAGTGAGCGGCTGCGTGGTGCTTAGTTGCTGGCTGGGGTTAAACCATGACATCCACAAAAACACATAAGGAGAAGGAGGAAGTAAAGGATTCTAGAGAGAGAATCACCTACTCTGGACTGGCCTGTCATCCAAGAATCCTTGGACCCTTCATAGCCTCAGCCATCCCAGCAGAATCAGATTTGCCCCTATGGTCACTGTTTATAATGAGGACTCACCTATTTCTCCATTCACAAAAAGCCTCAGTGTACCAGGAAGAGTCTGTAAGAACAAGCAGATAAACAAGATAAAGAGCTCAATGACCACTGGTGGAACCTCATACATCCCCTCCCAACAAGGTCTCACATGGATATTTCACAGATGTTTGTACATGACTGACTCACTCTGCTGGCCAGATAGGAGTCATGACTTCTCATATCACTTTCCAGAAGTGAACAGTGCCTCTGGAGACAGGCTCTCTAGAGAAACCAAATTCCTAGACTGCAGGAGTTTACTATTCTGTAACTCAGTCTCTTACAGACTTCAAGATGGTTATAAAATGTAATGAGAAGTCACTTGCAGAAATCATAGTCCTGTTTCTTCTGTAGTGTTCCTGCACTTGCCCGAGGTGGGGGGAGCGGGGGGAAGCATAGGACGAGCTGAGACACTCTATCAAAGTACAAGAAAGTACAACAACTTTCACACTTTGCCAAACAAGATTTGAGCAAAAAAAGAGTGCAGTCTGGGTAATTCAGTGAGAAGGGAAACTGTGCATGAGTCTGGGGGTGGGAGGGGCTGTTTACTTAAACAAAGTGGCACATAGATGTGTTTGACGTTCAAGAAGTTAACAGCAATCATTATCCCAAAAGATATAAACCTTCCTTTCATCTTAAAATATTATAGTCAAAGGCCTTGAGACAATGCATGCAGTCTCACAGAGACTGCAGCATTCAGCACGCTCTGCTGCTGGTCCAACAGATGCAGGATGGATCTCTGCAGGCCCCATATCCATTGCAACCTGTCCCTTTTGAAACCAATTTTCTGTTGGAAGCCACAAGGTAAAGGTTGCCAACACACACCCAGAATGAAACAGTCTTTGGACACTGTGGTACAAACAGCAGTTGTGGTAACCAGGTCAACAGCCTCCAAAGGCAGCAGGGCTCCAGGTCCCTGCTGAGTGCCATGGGTACTCACTGTAAAGGGAACTAGGCCTTAAGCCTCATTGTTTCTAAGACTGTTCATATCAGACATATAACTAATGATTAGAGATTGCTTTAGATGTGATTAATAGAATGCAGGTGCTTATAAAACAATACGCATAAGCTGCTTATTTGTCCTATGTGTAGCCCCTACCATGGCTGGCTAAAAACCCAGCCAAGCTGAATCAACAGAAGAAGGATCATACATCTTAGACCTAAGACATGGGAGTAAGAGATTAACTTTAGAACAAGATAAATTAATAGAATAGCCTGAGTGATTTTCAGAAATTCAAAGGTGATCTTTGCTGTGTAAGAAGATGAGTGATTGTGGTGACCCAAGACCTTCTGCCTATGACCACTAACTTCAGAAGAACCGGGACACGAGAATTGATGAGATAAATTGATGAATGACAACAACATGGGGACGGAGATCAACTGGAAAATTACAAAGATTTTGGACTGGGATAATGGGCGGTAAAAGGTGTATAAGACTGAGAAATTTTTGCAGGTTTGCCATTCACTGCAGTGGTGGCCCAACTCTGAGTTGTTAATAAAGCAAACCTAAAGAAACCCATGTTTGAAAATCCTTTAATAGAATTGGCACCCAGATGGGACTCTAGGACACAAGAGAGAAAGAAAGCAACTGGATATTTCTCTGGACAAACCTGTTACCAACGCTCAATTGCTGGCAGAAATAATCAGGTGAGTTCACCTAAGAGACTTGGGCACGGGTAATTCCAGATAAAATTATCCTGGGAAACTCTTGTGTTTAAACTTGCAAAAAAATATTAAGAAAGATGGGGTCAGCACCCAGCATTGAAAGGGGGACGCCCCTTGCTGAGGTTTTAGAAAATTGGAAAATTGCCTTGGCACAGGCATTGCAAAAAAGGAAATTGATAATATTGTGCCAAGAGGAATGGCCATTCCTGATGAGAAATAGAGGAGGAGAGCCAATGGATGAGTGGCCTCCTAAGGGAACATTTAAACCCCATAAGCAGAAGTTTTTGAGAATGATTTTGGAAGACTCCAGAAGTCAAGATATTGATTATTGGTATATTTGGTATAATTGGGCACAACAAAGGAGGAAAACTCCCTTGTTGAAAATGAGGAAAAGTTTACTTCCCTCAGCCCCTGAGGCTGAGGAAACTGAGCTTTTCTCTAAGGGTGCTGGCATGTACCCAATGGGTTTGGACTTACATCCCAAACCCAAGAGCAGGACTGGGTGCACTGCTGAAGTTTCTGCAGTAACCGAGGTAATGAGGCATGAACCTTGGAAGCAAGGTGATTTAGTAGCTTGGCAGTTGAAGATGCCTCGGCTGCGTGATGATGCTGAAAAATGTGCTCGATTGTTATCGAGAATTGTCACTGATTATACTCCTAGTTGGAATGATATGAGGACTCTGCTGCGAGAATTATTTCAGGCAGAGGAAAGAGAAAAGATTTTTCAAAAGAATAGAGAAATTGCTCAGAAAGGTCAGGGGTTAAACCCATGGCCTGAACAAGATCCAGAATGGAATCTCACAACCACAGAAGGAACTAGGGCTCACCGAGCTGCCATTCAACAATTAATAGAAGCAGTTTGCCAAGCTGGTGAGAAAGTAACTAACTGGACAAAGGTTTTACAATGTAGGCAGAGACCTGATGAACATCCAAGTGACTACTGGGGACGATTAAAGGCAACTTCACTGAAATATGGGGGCATGACCCGTGACAATTTCCAGGAGCCTTTAGCTATCAGTGTTTTTGTAGATCAATCTGCTCTAGACATAAGTAAATACTTTAAGAAACATATGCCAGGTTGGCAGGGTGAGACATTAGCTAAAATTCTAAGTATTGCTGCCTTTGTTTTTGAGGGAAGAGCTGAAGAAAGACAAAAACAGGAAGAAGAGAAATTAAAAATTGAAAGAAAGCGAGAGTGGAAAGAGAAGGAGAGAGAAATTGGGCTGTTAGCTGCAGCAATTACTCAGAATTTTAACCTGCGAATGAAAGGTCGAGGATTTTCTCAGGGGACATTTAGGGGAAGAGGGGGGCAAAATAGAGTTCCCCCCGTTTCCCAACATGCTAACTCTTTAGAGTGTTTTTATTGTGGAAATTTAGGACATATGCAAAGAGAGTGTCCACTGAGACCTGTTGCACCCCAAGGAGGACTTCCACCTGCCCGACCCCCACGACCTCATTTGCAGTAGAGAATGGTACTCTTCTTCTCTGGAAACTAAAAGAGCAATGGAACCTGTCGGAATCAAGGTAGATGAGCGCAGTCAGATTTCTGCAAAGGTAAACGGTACTCTTGTTACTTTCCCAGTAGACACGGGAGCGACATTGTCTTTGTTAAATTTTGAAATCCCCCAGATGTCAAATGAAGCTGTGATAATAAGGGGGGTGGTGGCAGAAGAGATAAAATATTTGTCTACTCCTCTACCAGTAGTCTTGAATGGAAAATTAGTCTGGGGAAGATTTGTAATTTCTCCAGACTCTCCTGTTTCCCTTCTGGGATGAGACCTCTTGCAAAAATTTGGTATGTTTATCTCTTTGGCGCCTACAGGGATCCAATTAATTGTAATGGGTTCTGAAGTAATCCAACTCAAAGAACAAAAACATAGTGATTCAAAAATACCACCCAAATTAGCTGGAGTTCCCAGAGAACTTTGGAGTACATCAGGAGATGAAGTAGGATTATTAAAATCTGCTGAACCAGTTGTGATAAAAACAAAAGGAGGGACTCCTTCAATTCAGCAATATCCAATTATAAATGAAGCCATTCCTAGCATTGGAAAACAAATTGTGCATTTTTTAGAAAAGGGGATTTTGAGAGAATGCCATAGTCCCTATGATACCCCAATTTTGCCAGTGAGTAAACATAGGACAGATAAGGATGGAGAGCCTGAATATAGATTTGTTCAAGATTTACGAGCAGTGAATGAGCATGTTAATTGCTCCACACCCTGTGGTGCCAGATCCTAGTCTGATTTTAACCCAGATTCCAGTCTGGGCGCAGTATTTCACAGTGCTTGACCTTACCAAGCTTTCTTTAGTATTCCAATTGCTGAAGAAAGCCAATCAATTTTTGCCTTTACTTGGCAAGGGAAACAACTTACTTGGACCAGGCTACCACAAGGTTTTACCAGCTCACCAATGATTTTTTCTCAGATTTTGAAGAATGATTTACAAGATTTAGTTTTTCCAAATAAATCGATCTTGGTGTAATATGTTGATGATTTATTACTGGCAAGTAAATCTGAGAATGATTGTATTCAAGATACTGAATATCTGTGTATCCAACTTGTTAAAAAGGGACACCATGCATCTCCATCTAAATTGCAGTTTTGCAAACAGCAAGTAAAATATTTGGGATTTATATTAAAGCCTGGAAGGCGAGAAGTAGACCCTGAAAGAGTTCAAGCAATTCAAGAAATACCTAGACCAGTGACAAAAAAACAGTTGAGAGGATTTTTAGGACAGGTAGGATTTTGCCATCCTTGGATCCCGGGATTCAGTGAAATAGCTAAACCTCTGCATGAAGCAACTCAAAATGTGGAAATGGAACCAATCGCTTGGGGCACTGAGAGGGAGAAAGCCTTTCATACTTTAAAGGCTGCACTCTTATCTGCCCCAGAGTTAGGGCTTCCTGATTATTCAAAACCTTTTAAATTATATTGTGATGAAACAAAAGGGGTTGCAACGGGAGCGTTAGTACAAACTTTAGGACCACATGAGAGACCTGTTGCTTATTTTTCTTCTACATTGGATCCAGTGACTAAAGGAACTCCTTCTTGTATCAGAGCAATAGCAGCTGCAGCTGAAATGATTGAGAAAACCGGAACAATGGTTTTAGGTCATCCACTAACTGGTTATGTACCCCATGAGGTAGAAATTTTGTTAAAGCAATATGCGGAGAAAGCTTTGTCTCCACAACGGGCACATAGACATGAAATAATTCTTTTATTGGTTGATAATTTGAAACTGGAAAGGTGCAATACTTTAAACCCTGCAACTTTAATGCCTTTACCCTCTGACGCAGAAAAAGATAACCACAACTGTGTTTATCTCGTAAGTGAAACCACCAAGCTGCGAGATGACCTGTGAGGTCAACCTTTAGATAACCCTGATTTGAACCTCTTCACGGATGGCTCATCTTACTATGAAGAAGGTCGAAGATGTACCAGTTTCGCAGTCACCACAGAAACACAGGTACTGTTAGCTAGACCCTTGCCTGCACCTTTAGGTGCACAAGGAGCAGAAATAATTGCTCTAACTGAAGCTGCTAAATATGCAACTGGAGTAAGAGTTAACATTTATACAGACTCTAAATATGCCTTTGGTGTATGTCATGCTACAGGGACTTATGGAAGGAAAGGGGTTTTCTGACTTCGGTGGGAAAAACTGTTGCCCATGGACAACAGATCAAGACCTCTTAGAAGCGATCCAATTGCTCTCTGAAATATCTGTGATCTATATAAAGGCACACACTCAGAGACAAGACATGATCGCAAAGGGAAATTCTCTAGCCAACCAAGCTGCTAGAGCAGCAGCACGACAGGTCACGTCCGTTATGTCTCTGTTACAACATGAAATAACTTTTGAGCTCCCAGACGTGAATCAGCTGTATGAAGACCTCCCTGAAGAAGAAAAACAACAGTGGACTCATCGGGGAGCCCACCGTCGAGAAGGGCAGTGGATTCTGAATAACAAACCTCTCCTTCCAAAAAGGTATTTATTACCGATAATGTGGTGGCACCATGAGAGGATCCATGGGAGACCGGAGAGCCTAGCGCTCTGAATCCAGAGACTCTGGGCAGCCCCCGGAATTTATGCAGCAGCAAAAAGAATTTGTGAAAGATGTAAGCTTTGCAGACAATATGCTTCAGTGCAAATTCAGTGGAGCAGATATCCACCTGCAGCCCGGGGAGGACCCCACACTAGAGCAGGTGGATGCCCAAAAGAGGCTGTGACCCCATGGGAAGCCCATGCTGGAGCAGGCTCCTGGCAGGACCTGTGGAGAGAGGAGCCCACGCTGGAGCAGGTTTTCTGGCAGGACTTGTGACCCCGCGGGGGACCCATGCTGGAGCAGTCTGTGCCCGAAGGACTGCAGCCCATGGAAGGGACCCACGCTGGAGCAGTTCATGAAGAATGGCAGCCTGTGGAAAGGACTCACGTTGGAGAAGTTCATGGAAGACTGTCTCCTGTGGGAGGGACCCCTGCTCCAGCATGGAAGAGTGAGGAGTCCTCCCCCAAGAAGGAAGGAGCGTCAGAGACAATGTGTGATGAACTGACCTCAACCCCCATTCCCTGTCCCCCTGTGCCACTGCAGGGGAGGAGGTAGAGAACCTGGGAGTAAAGTTAAGCCCAGGAATAAGGGAAGGGTGGTGGGAAGGGGTTTTAGGATTTAGTTTTTATTTCTCATAATCCTACTCTGATTTGATTGGTAATAAATCAAATTAGTTTTTCCCCAAGTCGAGTCCGTTTCGCCCGTGACAGTAATTGGTGAATGATCTCCCTGTCCTTATCTCGACCCATGAGCCTTCCATCTTATTTTCTTCCCACCCCCCCATCCAGCTGAGGAGGGGGAGTGACAGAGAGGCTTTGGTGGGCATCTGGCATCCAGCCAGGGTCAACCCACCACAAGAATACAAGAATCTAATAGAAGAAAGATGCATAACTGCTAACACTGCATGGAACTTCAGCGTCAGAGAAGACCTTGTCAAAGGCCAATCTAAGGGAAAAAGCAGCTTTGAAGAATCAGATCTCAAATGACACGTTAAAATGACAGGCATAAACTATTCCAATTAAATCAACAGATGGTAGATCAGTGTTGTGGAATCATGATTTCCTTATTGACCACAAACCCAGTAAGGAAACGTACAAATGAAAAGCTAAAACGTTAAATACCTTTGCAAACTGCCACAGCCAAAAAGGCAATTCAGAAAGATCAAGACATAAAATGAGATCCAAATATCCTGGGACATTACAGGTAACAAGAAATCATTCAATAAGTATACAGGCAGGAAGAGGAAGACCAAGGAAAAGGTTTGCCCACTGCTCAAAAGGGAAGGAAAACCATTGGCAGGTGACACTAGAAAGGCACGAATTTAGGTGGTTTCTTGCATGAGTTCTCACTACGTAGATCACTGCAGTCAGAGGCCAACACACCTAATATTGGACAAGGTCTCTACCTAGAGTAAGGAATGAAGCAGTCAGGGAGTATTTGTTGGAGTTCTCAAATTGCTGGGCATGATGAGACTCACTGCCAGTGACATTCATTTTGTCAACTTTAGGTGTCTACAGCACTAACAATTACATCTACATGAGGGTCTGAGCTCCCTCTGTCAAATCAGGAGAACTAGTCAATATCATCAGTGGAGGCCAGTCCTTACATCTCTGAACACATGCTGCTCACGTTCCTCCTTCTCTGGCTGCACTTGGACAGACGCATTCTCAATGGTGTATTTCCACACCTCTCGCTTCTCTCCATCCAGCTCGATCCTGCAGAGCCCCAAAACACATGGGCAAAACTCCCCCATTATGCAGAGAATAGGCACAGGCAGCAACAGCATCAACTGTGCCATCCTGACACAGCAGTCCCCCCTCCACCAGGCCTGTGCAGTAACACAAGGGTGCTAACAGCCCTCTCCTTGCTCCCAAGTGCCTGCCAGCATCAAGGACTCCAAAAGAAAGACTTGCTTGTGTCCAGCATATGCATAACCTGTAGCCCTAGGGACTGGCACCAAAGCCCCACACATCACACACAGAGTGACACCACACACAAGTACACGATAATCTTGTCTTAGGAATCTCTGGAATAAAACTAAAAAATATCCCTCCATTTAAGTGCTGATCTACTGCCTGAAGGATGACCAGGAAACAGCCATTTCAGCCCTCTGTATCAGTCCCACAACAGGTACCAGCCCTGTCCCACTCACTGGTAGGCTCCTTTGGTGCCCGTAAAGTCAGGCTTCACTGTGATCACCCCATTGCCATCCACCTTGATTGCGCAAAGAACGTGTTCACACTCCCTGTGACCAAGCCTAATGGAAGACATCAAGAAGCACAGTCTAAATAGAGAACATGGACACTCTTGCTCTGGAACAGCAGAGCTGGTAAAGGCACATGGGGGTATGGAAGGGAACAAATACACCCATACTTTCCTACGTTAGTTTAAGAAGCCTTTTGGAGGGATACACTCAATTACCTCCCAACTGAGGAAAGAGGCAGAATGAAACGCAGCCCAAGTTACTGAGCTCTTAGAATTCTCTCCCCTTAACTAATGAAAGAAACAGGAGATTTGAGTAAGGAGGGAAGATGGGTTTCCTTCTAGGAAATTAAGATCACTTCAGGATTTTACTTACTTCCCATAAGGTCCGAAGTCCCCCATGATGTACATAGTCTGGACAGGAGTGTTAATCACATGATTGTTCTTTATAAATTCTTCTGAGGGTTCCCAGGTGATGATTTTCGACTTCAGAGAACTTGCTTCTCTGTCAACAATAGAGCAGCACAAGTCACAGCTCACCTCAGCAGCCCAGCACAGGCAGCACTGAACCCCCATGTCCTGGTTTTGGCTGGGATAGAGTTAATTTTCTGTCTACTAGCTGGTATTGTTTTATGTTTTGGATTCAGTATGAGAAGAATGTTGATAACTGATGTTTTCAGTTGTTGCTAAGCAGTGCTTATACTAAGTCAAGGATTTTTCAGCTTCTCATGCCCAGCCAGCAAGAAGGCTGGAGGGGCACGAGAAGTTGGGAGGGGACACAACCAGAACACCTGACCCAAACTGGCCAAAGGAGTATTCCATACCATGGGATGTCATGTCTAGTATATAAACTGGAGTGAGTTGGCCTGGGGTGGATTGCTGCTCAGGAACTAACTGGGCATTGGTCGGCGAGTGGTGAGCAATTGCACTGTGCATCACTTGTTTTGTATATTCCAATCCTTTTACTAGGATTGTCATTTTATTATTGTGATTATTATCATTAGTAGTTTCTTCTTTTCTGTTCTATTAAACTGTTCTTATCTCAACCCACGAGTTTTACTTTTTTGCCTTCCAATTCTCTCCCCCATCCCACTGGGTGGGGGGGAAGTGAGTGAGTGGCTGCCTGGTGCTTAGTTGCTGGCTGGGGTTAAACCATGACACCCCTACAATGAGGAGTCAAACTGCCAGATTCTAAGTGCAACACAGCTCAAGCCACCAACTTCCATGGACCAGGCTGCTCCACAGCTGGGGGACCAGCACCAGGAAACCTGCATTAGCAAGCTCCAAGCCCCAGTTTGCACTCACACTGGCCTATGGTCTTGTCTTCTCCTTCTCACATTGGCCGTCCTCTCTGCCAGATACGATGGTACGTCATGATCTGAGTCAGTTACCTCCTGGCAGTGCTGGAAGAGAGAAACAGACAGGAACTAGCTTAATTATAACAGGACATCTTTCCCAAACACAGCTCCACTCTTGGAAGAGAACAGGTATGTACACACCCACACGAAAGGACAAACTGCTAAAAGACTGTAGAACTCATTTGCTGTTCTTGTGGCAAAGTACAGCGGAACTCCACCCAGCAAGTTCCCTACAGAGCAATGCTACAAAGCCAAGTGCCTCCAAGCTGCCCCTGACCATCGTTCTGAAATAAGATCTCACTCCAGGTCTGGGGCACCAGGTGAAGCTGCTTTACAGAAGCAGTGCATTCTCCTGCATACAGGGTACCTGGCTTGCTTCTGCATGGCCAAGAACCGACAAATGTTCCCTCTGCAGTAGGCCTGGTGGTTTTGACAGTCGCTGCTGTATAGATTATGCGTAACTAAGAGCTCTACCTCTTCTAGGTTGGTAAATTGGTCATGATCCGTGTAGGTGAAGATGAGATAGTTCTTCCGACCTCCAGCCTTCTCCAGTTTCAAGATCTCCTCATGGTACTGCCGGTCCAGGGGAGTCTGGCAGGCTGACTCATTTTGGTACAGATCCACCTCAAACTGAGAGCACCACAGGTAAAGTGCAAAAGCTGCCTTTTCCCAGCCTTGTCAGAGTCACAAACGCTTTTCAGATGAGATTTCCAAAGCCACCACTGAGAGAGACAAGATTCTTTGGGAATCCCCTCAAACCCAAGCTCCGGAGCCGCTTCGACCCTGCTTAGGCGTGCGGCGGCCGACAGCACCCACCGATGCCCACCTGCAGGGGCTCAGGCACAGCAGCTCACCCCGAAGCAGGAGACCCTTACAGGGAAGCGGGGCAGGGGGGGCCGTCGGGCGGCACAACGAGGAGGAGCTCCCGCAAGCCCCACGCCCCTGGCCCACCTCCGCTCCCCCGCGGCCCACCGCCGCAGACCCACCTGGCTGAAGAGCTTCTCCTGCCACCCCACCTCGGCCTCCTCCTCGTCCGGGGGCCGCCGGACAGCTGCGGGAGAGGGCCCGGTCACCTCCAGCGGCGCTGCCCCCCCCCCTCCCCGGGCGCCCCACGTACCGGTCGCGGCGCGGTCGCCCAGGCCCAGGAGCTCGGGGCCGCGCAGGCCGGCGAGCCGCGGCGGGGCCTCCGGCAGGAGGGGCCCGGCCGAGGTGACCCGCTGGATGCGGACCCTGCGGGGAAGGAGAGAGGGAGGGAGGGAGCGTCACGGCGGGCCGGCAGCCGGGCGAGGCGGGGAGTGTGGGGAGGCGAGGGCGGCCGCTCGCCGGAGGCACAGGTTGCGGACGGGGTCGCGGGAGCGGTACACAGTGCCGCCGCACAGCGCCCCGCGGCCGCGCCCCGCTCCCAGCCCGGGCGGCGGCCGGGGCAGCTTCCCCCGCCGGGCGCCCGCGCCCGCGGCAGGCCTCCGGCGCGGCCCTTTGCCTCCGGTCCCCACTGCGGCAGCACCGGCGGGGCGCGGCAGAGCGGCTTCCGCAGCCCGGAGCCCCCCAGCCTCCACGTGAGGGGGTGTTACCGTAAGTCGGCACTTCAGAAACTCTCTAAGACTCAATTTTGGAGTTTTAGAAAGCAGGCATTCTTTATTGCAGTGCTGGATGCACGAGGGATTGTTCCGCCTATCGTGCATACCAATTCTTTCAACAGATGAGATTATATACAAAATGGATATACATATTCATGATTTTTCCTGGAAATAATTAACATATTCATCTGAATTCCGGGAGCTCATTAATATATGTAAATGTCCTTGGCACAGGTGCACTCGCGATCTTTGGTGGTCTTCAGGGGTCCTCTGGTGGTCTTAGATAGTCTTCCTCACTTGTCCGCTAGTTGACCCTTTTCTAGTGATTCTGTGCAGTGGGACACTTTACATGTTTGATACAACTTATCCTAAAGAATGTTCGTTAGTAACTCTACTATCTATCTTTTCTTGATTTACATTCTTTTGTCACAAACCATATTGACAGTCTAAGCTAAGTTGTCTGAAAAGGGCCTAAGGTTTTTATCTTCTCAGGGAATTTGCAAGGTCGGCCAGAAGTAATTTTCTCTGGTATCTAATACATTTTGCAACATACAGGATTTCTTACCCACCACTAGTTAGTATAAGAAAGCCACTGTGTTCTTTTCTTGTATCAATCCTCACGCGTAAACATGTCGTTACTCTCATTCTCTGTGCAGTATATTGTTGACTATATTCTTGGCAATTGTGCAGTCTCACCAGGAGATTTGGAATGGATCTAAAAAAAAGTCTTATAATTCTTTTTTAAGTAAATTGGGCACAGACAGGTTCTCCCTTAGCACCTAGGTTTGTCACAGCTCTTGGCCATTCCTGGATGCTGTAACACGCAGGTAACACCCTTCTGGTAATGCCTCATGAGGTGGTGGGATGCCCAGCCGGTCAAGGAGTGACCTCCACTTGTTGTATTTGGAGAAGAATATACAGGAGAACAGAGGTGAGATCAGCATCATGGATGACACTGGCAGTGCAATAGTAGGGCCAACACTGGAAAAAGCATCAAGGGGGCTGATGAACTTTAGGGCTGTGATGACACTGAGCCCTGCAGCCAGGTTTGCAGGGGAGGATTTCAGCCAATATACTTGGCCCACTGTTAGGAGTAACGCCTGTGGTCTACTCTGAGGGCAGAGGGGTGCAGTTCATTTCCACTGTGAGGATGCTAAAGGCAGTGTCTATGATGGATGCATGTCCCAGGGGTTCTTAAACATGTGGTTTGCAGTGGCAAGGGTGCTCTGTGCTGGGCGTGGATGGCAAGGGGTGAGCAGCGAGAACTGCAGTGGGACCCATGTGGGAGCGGGTCAGGTGCTGCTGGGGCCAGTCGGAGACAGTTCCAGCCAGCTCCAAAACAGGTGTGAGCAGCCACCACCTGCCAAAGCTCCACCAGTCAGGGGAGCCTGCCACTCCCTGCTGCAGACACATTGGGTAAGAGAGGCAGGAAGAAGCAGGGAAGGGTAGAAGGAAGCCCATAAGCACTTACAGCCTGGTGTCCCCACATGGAGACATGGCAGGGTTGAGCCCCAGCCTGGGGAAGCCCCTCCTGGTCTGGAGACAGTGAGGTGGGGGCAGTCCCCTGAAGACCCTTCCCACTGCAGAGCCCCCCTGGCAGGGCCTGGGCAGGTGGGGAGGGGGGGTGGGTGCATGCAGCCCCTCTGTGACACAGTCTGGGGTCACAGTGGGACAGCCCCACATCACAGTGGGGACAGCCCCTCTTTCCCCACCAGGACCAGCATCCACCCCACACACCCCGGTGAGGCCGAGGGACGCCAGGTGCTGGGGGCTGTTCTCGCCACCACTCTGCTCTAGAAGAGGTGCTCTGCAGTGAGGAGGAGAAGGCGGAGAGAGGCAGCACAACAGCACTGGGGGTGGCAAAGGGTGGCAGAGGAGGAGAGCAGAGAGGAGGAGTAGGCTTTTTGCAGGAAGCAAGAAAGCCATCGGCCAGCAACATGCTGCAGTTGTTGACCTGGAGCAAGGGTGGAACTAAGACGGCAAAAGACCTCTTCTTGCGGCCTCACTTGTCTCCAACAAGTGAGAAGCTCAAGAGTACTGGTAAGGCCCTCAGACCCAATTTCATGAGTGCTGCCAGGTCAAAGACATCTCTGAAAACAAGCATGGAAACCCTGAGGGCTGTGGGAGTGGCTGCTCAGGACTAGTGACTTCAAGGAGGGACCTGCTTGACCATCCCTGAGGGCGAGGGGCTGATTCAGCAGTCAGGCCTCCTGTTTCTCTTCCTGACATGGTCCCTGCTTTCCTGGGGCACCCCAGGCAGAAGTCCCTGGCCCCAAAGGGCTGCTCCTTGCCTGGTGGTGGGCATTGCCCACCCTGAGCTCATCTGAGTGGAAGAGCTGAAGGTGCTTGTGGGATGTGCAGAGTCGCTGTGTTTGGAGATGCAACACAGGGAAACTGGCTGGGGAGACACCGGGGCCTGCCCTGACCCTCTGAGACTTCTGTGGAACCCAGCACCGTGCCCTCGCTGGTGTGGCAATCCACTACCGGTTTCCCATGGGAGCAAGACACACCCTAGAGAGCTACACCTGAAAGGAAAGGAGCCCTCCTGGAGGCCAGCTGAGGGGTACTTTGGTTCTTGCCAGGCTCTAGAGAGACCATCTGAAATGCTTGTGTTAGAAATACATTGGTCCTTGGACAGGAGTGGGCTGAATGGTTTTCTGGTCACTGACTCAGAGCATGATATGTCTTTCCGTTGTTTTTCCAGAGTTCATCAAGATTTGGGCCAGCACATCATGCTACCTCAGACAACGGCTGGCTCTCCACCAAGTGGCACTTGCCTCCTTCTCCTCCCCTCACATCTTGACCAAGGTTGATGAAGTCTTGTGCCTGCGAATAGGCTGCACGGGGAAGGTGAAGAGCAGCAACAGCTTTCAGGGCTGGCACATTGCATGTGGGAGAAGTAGCCAGATGTTTGCAATTTTGGAAAAAGGCTCTACTGTGAATGGTGAGCTGTCAGGTCTCTGGGAAAGCAGGGATCTGCAGGGCGCTTGTGCCTGTGAATAGGCTGCATGGGGAAGGTGAAGAGCAGCAACAGGTTTTAGGGCTGGCACCTTCCTTGTGGGAGAAGAAAGAGGATGTTTGCCTTTTCGGAAACAGGCTCTGCCAAGGATGAGCACCATGAGAAATTCCATCTCTGGGAAAGCACAGATCCCCAGTGCTGTTGTGCCTGTGAATAGGCTGCCAAGGGAAGGTGAAGAACAGCAAGAGCTTTCAGGGCTGGACTCTTCCTTGTGGGACAAAGAGCCGGACATTTCCCTTTTTGGAAAGAGGCTCTGCCACAAAAAAGCACCATGAGATGTTGCGTCTCTGGGAGAGAACAGATCCCAGTGCTGTTGTGCCTGTGAATAGGCTGCCAAGGCAAGCTGAAGAGCAGCAACAGCTTTCAGGGCTGGCACCTTCCTTGTGCGAGAAGGAGCCGGACGTTTGCCTCTTCAGAGAATAGCTCTCCTGAAGACGACCACTGTGAGATGTTCTGTCTCTGGGAAAGCACAGATCCGCAGTGCTGTTGTGCCAGTGAATAGGCTGCCAAGGGAAGGTGAAGAACAGCAAGAGCTTTCAGGGCTCGACCCTTCCTTGTAGGAGAAGGAGCCTAACTTTTGCCTTTTTGGAAAGAGGCTCTGCCACAAAAAAGCACCATGAGATGTTCCGTCTCTGGGAGAGAACAGATCCCAGTGCTGTTGTGCCTGTGAATAGGCTGCCAAGGGAAGGTGAAGAGCAGCAAGAGCTTTCAGGGCTGGCACTTTCCTTGTAGGAGAAGGTGCCGCACGTTTGCCTCTTCAGAGAATAGCTCTCCTGAAGACGACCACCGTGAGATGTTCTGTCTCTGGGAAAGCACAGATGCCCAGTGCTGTTGTGCCTGTGAATAGGCTGCCAAAGGAAACTGAAGACCAGCAAGGGCTTTCAGGGCTGGCACTTTCTTTCTGTGAGACGGAGGTGGTCGTTTGCCTTTTCCGAAATCGGCTCTGCCAAGGACCAACACCATGAGATGTTGTCTCTGGGAAAGCACAGATGCCCAGTGCTGTTGTGCCTGTGAATAGGCTGCCAAGGGAAGGTGAAGAGCAGCAACAGCTTTCAGGGCTGGCCCCTTCCTTGTGCGAGAAGGAGCCTGCCATTTGCCATTTCAGAAATAGGCTCTGCCACGAAAAAGCATCATGACATGTTCTGTCTCTGGGAAAGCACAGATCCCCAGTGCTGTTGTGCCTGTGAATAGGCTGCCAAAGGAAGGTGAAGAGCAGCAAGAGCTTTCAGGGCTGGACTCTTCCTTGTAGGAGAAGGAGTCTAACTTTTGCCTTTTTGGAAACAGGTTCTGCCACGAAAAAGAACCATCAGATGTTGTGTCTCTGGGAAAGCACAGATGCCCAGTGCTGTTGTGCCTGTGAATAGGCTGCCAAGGGAAGGTGAAGAGCAGCAAGAGCTTTCAGGGCTGGACTCTTCCTTGTAGGAGAAGGAGTCTAACTTTTGCCTTTTTAGAAACAGGTTCTGCCACGAAAAAGAACCATCAGATGTTGTGTCTCTGGGAAAGCACAGATGCCCAGTGCTGTTGTGCCCGTGAATAGGCTGCGAAGGGAAAGTAAAGACCAGCAAGAGCTTTCAGGGCTGGCACCTTCCTGCTGCACTTCTCCACTGCGACAATCTAGGGAAAACGGCGCATCGCCAGGGACTCGCCCTGGGGAGAAAACGGACTAACACAGATACTGTGGATCAAGCGATTTCTCCATTTATTAGCTGTGCAATACTTGGTTATATAGTGTTTTAGTATCTATTCATGCGTAGGTCATTTGTTGATTGGTTAACATGTGCCGTTCACGCATCTAAACAATAGTCTAATTGGATAATGTCTTCTGATCACGCGAATGATGTCTTCTGTCCGTATTCTGTCTTGCATCCTGCTGTCCGTCACGTACGCCCGACCATGTTCTACTTTCTGTGCCTGCTTTATCAAACTTGTCCTTGAGCAGTATCTACTTTTGTGCTGCCCAGCAAACTTGTCAGCAAACTTGAACAATCGTGTCTTGTGTAGTTTCTTTAACAATTATGCCTTGTACCGTTTCTTCTCTGTTCGTGCCTTGTTCCCCTACAATTCCCCCTCCCTAAGCTCAATAGGTGAGTACAAGACATAGGCATGCATGGTTTGTTTAACTACTCTATCTAGCATATATTCAAAAGCGCCAAAGCACAGGGAATGATCATGCAGAGGACAGCCAAAACACACAGGCCTCCAACTATGGAAAGACCCCAATTTTTCAACCAGCCGAACTAATTTCCAGTAATGTCTGAAAATCCTACCATTTTTACAGCATCTTGGAGTTGTCGAATAATCTCGGCTTGGTGTCTGATGGTTTTTAGCGTATCGGTGTTGTTTTTGAAGTCTAAACAACAAAATTCTGGAAAAAGAGTATTGTTTTGTTTACATCCTACCTCAAATTGAGCCAGTAAGAAATCTATGGGTGGAAGTAGCGCTTTTAATTGGTTTGTTGTTGTTTCCTGAAGCATTGCCAATGCATCAATGGCTCGAGCAGTGGTGTTTCCCTGTTTTAAAACCAAACAGGCTAAAGCTTGAATGTTCTTTGTGTTTACCCAAGATCCCAATGGAGCGACTGATGAGAGTGTCATATATAAAAAATTAGTGGGTAATCGAATGGTGGGGTCACAAGAGCCGTCTAGTTTCGTCATCAGTACATTTCTTTTTTCTCGACGTGTTACGAGTAAGTCTGCTTCTGTGGGTGTCCAAACTTGCAATTGTCCTATGGAACATAGTCCTCCTCGCAGTCCTGGGGGTATCACTTTGTAGGCTGTTAATCCACAGAGAAGTGTTAAGTTATACAGTAGTTCTAGAGGTGTCGAGGCTGTCTCCTTGATTTGATTTAGATAGATGTTACTACTGACACTAGCATTGTCACTGGACATATTAGTTGTCGTGATGATGAAGTCTGACAGGAGAATGTCTTCACTGGGTGTAGCCAAAGTTTCTCGGTTCGTCTCTCCCACTAGCCAGATCCATGGTACTGTTTCATTCGACCTAAAGGTTCCTCCCAGCTGCCAAGGTTGTGGCGTGATTCCAGGACGTGGTTTGGCTTTCTCTAACAGCTTGATGGTACAGTTCATCCCTCGGGTACCTTTCACAGGACTGTTTACTTCCGGCTGCACGGTATCTAGCCAAAGACCATCGGAGATTCTTTTGCCAAATGTATTCACAAAGTCCGTAAAATTCACTTGGGGCAAGGTAAAATTAATTCATCTAGTCTCAGGGGTCCGGACGTGCTGTATGTGACTTAGATTCGCTGTCAAATTACAGAGTTTGTCTTGCGAGAGGGATGTTGTCCAGATACACATCGGTCCTCCCATTTTGTTCCGCATCCATTGCCAGAAATTCCGACTGTGTACCTCTGACAGGCACTGCATCATCACACTGATCCGCAACGACACGCAGATACTTTAGTCATTATTGGTTCCTTGTACATCTGGCCGGATCCATTTGGCAGGTACCCATTTGGGTCCACAGTCTGTCTGGACACAGGCGTATCCTCGCCCCCATTGTAGAATGGGTACCGGTCCTTGCCATTCCATCATGATTGGATCTCGATACCAAACTGGTGCTCCTAGTGCACGGTCAGATAGCGATGTGACAGAAAAATGTCGTTGCGCCGCGGTGTGATGCTGAGATGGGTCTGAGTCGCCTCGTGGCATATGATTTAATACCACGCAGGCCCTGGCTAACAGTTCATTTTGGTATCCAACAGGTACTTTCTCCCCCTCCCTAAGACAATCTAGCTGCGTCTTTAGGGTTTGATGGGCTCGCTCAATGATTGCTTGACCTATAGAATTGTAGGGTATTCCAGTTATGTGTGTGATGCCCCACTTATTTAAAAATTCACGAAATCGAGAACTAACATAATTGGGACCATTATCTGTTTTTATCTCCTGAGGAATCCCTAAAATACTGATGGCGTGACAAAGATGTCGTATGGTGGCTGTGGCATTACTTTTAGTCTCGGCAGTAGGGCAAATATAGCCGCTGCAAGTATCTATAGTGACGTGTAAATACTTCCGGGGTTTGAAAGATTCATAGACTGTAATGTCTTGTTGCCAAATTTGATTTGGTCGTAGACCACGGGGGTTAATTCCCCATGTCCAAGAGTTTGTTTGACGACAATGTGGACAGGAAGCAACCACTGCTCGAGCCTCAGACAGGGGTAATCGGAATTGTTTCGTCAATGCTTTGGCTCCTTGATGAAAAAATTCATGAGAAAGTTTGGCCTGTTGTAAAATGGGAACACCTACTGACTGAATGAGAGTTCCTGCTGCTTTGTCTGTATGAGCATTTCCCTCTGTTAAGGCACCTGGTATCTGTGTATGACTGTTAATATGTGCAAAAAATACAGGTGTTCGTCTTTTTTCTAAAATTAATAACAGCTCTTGAGCAGGTACAGTTCCCCCCGGTAAACTTTGTTTACATCGTTGTGTTAAGTTATATACATACTCACTATCTGTTACAATGTTTAGAGGGGTAGTAGACCAAGTCATTAAAGCAGTTAGCATGCAGTTCTAAAATTTGAACAGATCCTTGGCCTTTCCAAGTTTTGGTGTGCCATTGATTGTCCAAAAACCAGGCTATAGCTGCCTGTTGTGTCGATCCAGAGGCATCTGTAAACACAGTAAGGCCTTGGAGGGGTTTCTCTGAAATGGGTGTTTGTGGTTTGAAGGTTGATGATAAAAGACTCTTGATGAGAGGGTCACCCCTAGCCGGGATAATTTGTCCCATAAAATTTGCTAAGGCTGCTTGTAAATATATATCAAACATTATTAACTGTTCAAAATTACGGGGACTAACAGAGGTTGAAAGAAATTTAGGATCTCTCCCGGATAACTGCTGTGTTCGCCGTCGTCCTCGAGAGATCGCATCTGCCAATGCTACTGAAAATTGTGGTGCGGCTTGTTTTGGATAACTGGTATACAGCCATAGCAAAGGACATACCCGTGAATCAATAAATTGATATATTAGACCGTTCGCTCCTTCTCGTTGCATAGTTATATGTAATTCTAGTGGGATTTCTGGGGTATAACAGCTGAGACTCTTGTGAGCTAGTTTAGTAGTTATCTGTTGTAACACATCCTTTTGTGTGTTTGTTAATGTTCGAGGAGCTGCAACATCTGGGGTTCCTGCTAAATCTGCTAACAAGGGTTGTAACTCCTTGTGTGTTATGGGAATAAATTGTCTTAACCACTGTAGGTTACCAACTAATACCTGTAGGTCGTGTAAGGTCGACACTTGATGTTCAATTTGTAATTTTTGAGGCTGCACTGCTCAGTTTTGAATGAGTGTTCCCAAATATTTCACTGGAACAGTTTTTTGTACCTTTTCAGGTGCTATTTCTAGACCATGTTCCTTAAGAGTTTGAACCAAATGTTTCAAGGTGGTGTTAATGTCTCCCTCCCCACATAGCAAAATATCATCCATATAATGATAAAGAACCCAATTTTGATGTGTATCTCGGAACTGACGCAACGCGCGAGAAACAAACCACTGACACAGAGTTGGGGAATTTTTCATCCCCTGTGGTAACACCGTCCAATGGTACCGCTGCACTGGTTCTTGGTTGTTGATCGTCGGGATCGTCATCGCGAACTTGGGTTGATCGTCCGGATGGAGTGGAATAGAAAAGAAACAGTCTTTTATATCAATTACCACAACTGGCCAATCTTGGGGTAACATGGATGGCCAAGGTAAACCTGGTTGTAAAGGCCCCATGTCTTCAAGAACGGCATTAACCGCCCTGAGATCATGTAGAAGACGCCAGGCACCTGACTTCTTTTGAATGACAAAAACAGGGCAATTCCATGGACTGGTGGTTGGGACTAAATGTCCTTTTTCTACCTCACGCTGTACTAGTAACTGTAGCTGGAACAATTTTTCTTGAGGGAGGGGCCACTGGTCAACCCACACCGGTTGTTATTCGTGCGATTGCGAAATGCAGCTGTAACTGCTGCAACTACAGGTGCCACTGCAGTTTGAGCCCCTGCTTCTAACACCCGTTTAATCATATTTGCTATCGAGGCTTTTGCTGGCAACTGCGATAAAATTTGCCTTGTCTGATCATTTCCTTGTGTACGAGCTAGTTCTTTCGCAAGAATCGGCTTAACCTCCTCTGGTATGTCTGCCATCTCAACCGCCTTCTGCAAACGCTCTAAAAAATCCTGATATGGTTCGTTAAGTCTCTGAATAACCTTGGTATACGGAACTCTTTTCTTTTCAAACTTACTGACCTTCATAAATGCACTCCTAGCACAATGTGAAGAAGTTGCTATCACCCGACCTCACAATCCAGCCTGATTTTGAGGGGCTGCATGGTCTCCGGTCCCTATTAACTGTGCCATAGAGACCCCTGCTAAATTATGTCCTGGAGTAAGAGAGTCCAAACCAACTGCTTCTGCTTCCTCTTTAAACGCTTGCTCCCAAAGGCACATCAAAGGTGCCGTGAGTGCTGCACGTGCCAACTGTCTCGAATCAAATAGTAGTAACGGTTGAGCATATATCACATCTAACAGAGGTCGTGTTCTTGGGCCATTCAGTCCATCATCTCTACAGCTCATCTGCCATTCCTTTACTAATTTGTAATCTAATGGTTGCCATCTCGGTCCATCTGGAGTAATTAACAACGGACACACTAACGCTCCCCCTTCATCTGAAGGTTTAAAATCCACACCCTCTAGAATACAATTTTTCGCTATTAATTTCCAATCCGTAAACACCGGAGGTTGTGCCGCACGATCTACAACACTTTGAGCATGTTGCACTGTCTGTCCAGTAGTCGCCGCTAGATTCCTAAATTTCGCCAAAACCTCCGCTACCTCAGTACTCTGATTCTGTCCTGGATTCAGTGGGCTCTCCTCATTCGAGTCTGGCAATGGAACCGCATCTGCTTGCAATTTCCTTCTAATACAACTCTCTTTCTCATCCGAATCTATCTCCATCAAAGACATTGGTGGTGCACTAGCACTAGGACCCGTGGTTGTACTGCGCTGGTGAGACATACTTAGGGGGGTCATCTGCCTCATGCGAAAACAACCCTGGCGGGGGAAGGGGTGGATCCCCAAAAGAAGGATCCCTCATTTGCCCACGGGAGACTGGAAACGCCAATGCATCCGGAGCATCCTCCACCTTTTTCACTCTCTCTATTTGTTTTTCCAATACCTCTTCTCCTCCAACAGCTGCAGTATCTCTACTTTCTTTGTCAGCTTGCACCTCTAATAAATCAACCACCTCTCCTCCCATCTCTCCGTGCAACATCGCCGTAGCCACCATCCAAACCGCTTTTATCTCTCTCCCCTTCTTTAACACAGTCAGCACTGACCCAAGAGCTGCGAGCTTATCAGCAGCTCCTTTCTTTCCACTTAAACACTCCTCCACTAACTCCTCGCACGCAGCCCGCAGCCACGACGCATCAAATATCTCTCCCGGCTTTACTATGAAGCCCCGTTGTACCATCCACTGGATGAGAACCGTGACTGGAGATGTATGCACCCCACAGTCCACCTCCCTGCCTACCGCTTTTAATACCTTAATAATTGTTCCGATGGATGCCATCGTCACCGGCAGGATCGCTCCGAGAGCTATCTTCCACTCGCCTGGCCAGGCAAAACACTCGCGCACTCCGCGCCCACGGCACTCCGTGCCCGCAATCACGTCGGGGTCACCACTTGCTGCACTTCTCCGCTGCGACAATCTAGGGAAACGACGCATCGCCAGGGACTCGCCCTGGGGAGAAAACGGACTAACACAGATACTGTGGATCAAGCGATTTCTCCGTTTATTAGCTGCGCAATACTTGGTTATATAGTGTTTTAGTATCTATTCACGCGTAGGTCATTTGTTGATTGGTTAACATGTGCCATTCACGCATCTAAACAATAGTCTAATTGGATAATGTCTTCTGATCACGCGAATGATGTCTTCTGCCCGTATTCTGTCTTGCATCCTGCTGTCCGTCACGTACGCCCGACCATGTTCTACTTTCTGTGCCTGCTTTATTAAACTTGTCCTTGAGCAGTATCTACTTTTGTGCTGCCCAACAAACTTGTCAGCAAACTTGAACAATCGTGTCTTGTGTAGTTTCTTTAACAATTATGCCTTGTACCGTTTCTTCACCGTTTGTGCCTTGTTCCCCTACACCTTCCTTGTGGGAGAGTTGGTCGTTTCCCTTTTCCGAAATACACTCTGCCGAGGACGAGCACCATGATATGTTGCACATCTGGGAAAGCACAATTCCCCAGTGCTGTTGTGCCTGTGAGTAGGCTGCCAAGGGAAGGTGAAGAGCAGCAACAGCTTTCAGGGCTGGGACTTTCCTTCTGTGAGAAGGAGGTTGTTGTTTGCCTTTTCTGAAATAGGCTCTGCCGAGGATGAACACCTTGAGATGTTTCGACTCTGGGAAAGCACAGATGACCAGTGCTGTCGTGCCAAGGAGTAGGCTGCCAAGGGAAGGTGAAGAGCAGTAGCAACTTTCAGGGCTGAACCCTTCCTTGTGGGAGAAGTAGCTCATCGTTTGCCATTTGGGAAACAGTCTCTGCCATGAAAAAACACCATGAGATATTGTGTCTGTGGGAAAGCAGAGATGCCCAGTGCTGTTCTGCCCGTGAATAGGCTGCGAAGGGAAAGTAAAGAGCAGCAAGAGCTTTCAGGGCTGGCAGCTTCCTTGTGGGAGAAGGAGCCTAAAATTTGCCATTTCGGAAAGAGGCACTGCCGAACACAGGAAGCATGAGCTGTAGCGTCTGTGGGAAAGCACAGACCCGCAGTGCTGTTGTGCCTGTGAATAGGCTGCACGGGGAAAGTGAAAAGCAGCAAGAGCTTTCAGGGCTGGCAGCTTCCTTGTGGGAGAAGGAGCCCAATATTTGCCATTTCGGAAAGAGACACTGCCGAGCACAGGCAGCATGATCTGTAGCGTCTGTGGGAAAACACAGATCCGTAGGGCTGTTGTGCCTGTGAATAGGCTGCACGGGGAAAGTGAAAATCAGCAAGAGCTTTCAGGGCTAGCAGCTTCCTTGTGGGAGAAGGAGCCCAATATTTGCCATTTCGGAAAGAGACACTGCGAGGACAGGCAGCATGATCTGTAGCGTCTGTGGGAAAGCACAGATCCGCAGGGCTGTTGTGCCTGTGAATAGGCTGCACGGGGAAAGTGAAAAGCAGCAAGAGCTTTCAGGGCTGGCAGCTTCCTTGTGGGAGAAGGAGCCCAATATTTGCCATTTCGGAAAGAGACACTGCCGAGGACAGGCATCATGAGCTGTAGCGTCTGTGGGAAAGCACAGATCCGCAGGGCTGTTGTGCCTGTGAATAGGCTGCACGGGGAAAGTCAAAAACAGCAAGAGCTTTCAGGGCTGGCAACTTCCTTGTGGGAGAAGGAGCCGAATGTTTCCCTTTCACAAAGAGGCACTGCCGAAAACAGTTATCATGACCTGTAGCTTCTGAGGGAAAGCACAGATCCGCAGGGCTGTTGTGCCTGTGAATAGGCTGCACGGGGAAAGTGAAAAGCAGCAAGAGCTTTCAGGGCTGGCAGCTTCCTTGTGGGAGAAGGAACCGAATGTTTCCCTTTCAGAAAGAGGCAGGGCCGAGGACAGGCAGCATGAGCTGTAGCGTCTGTGGGAAAGCAGAGATCCGCAGGGCTGTTCTGCCTGTGAATAGGCTGCACGGGGAAAGTGAAAAGCAGCAAGAGCTTTCAGGGCTGGCAGCTTCCCAGTGGGAGAAGGAGCCGAATGTTTCCCTTTCAGAAAGAGGCACTGCCGCGGACAGGCAGCATGCGATTTAGCATATGTGAGAAAGCACAGATCCGCAGGGCTGTTGTGCCTGTGAATAAGCTGCACGTAGAGGTGAACAGCAGCAAGAGCTTTCAGGGCTGACAGCTTCCCAGTGGGAGAAGGAGCCGAATGTTTCCGTTTCAGAAAGAGGCACTGCCGAGGACAGGCATCATGAGCTGTAGCGTCTGTGGGAAAGCACAGACCCGCAGGGCTGTTGTGCCTGTGAATAGGCTGCACGGGGAATGTGAAAAGCAGCAAGAGCTTTCAGGGCTGGCAGCTTCCTTGTGGGAGAAGGAGCCGAATGTTTCCCTTTCAGAAAGAGGCACTGCCGAGGACAGGCAGCATGAGCTGTAGCGTCTGTGGGAAAGCACAGATCCGCAGGGCTGTTGTGCCTGTGAATAGGCTGCACGGGGAAAGTGAAAAGCAGCAAGAGCTTTCAGGGCTGGCAGCTACCTTGTGGGAGAAGGAGCCGAATGCTTCCCTTTCAGAAAGCGGCACTGCCGAAAACAGGCATCATGAGCTGTAGCGTCTGTTGGAAAGCACAGATCCGCAGGGCTGTTTTGCCTGTGAATAGGCTGCACGGGGAAAGTGAAAAGCAGCAAGAGCTTTCAGGGCTGGCAGCTTCCTTGTGGGAGAAGGAGCTCAATATTTGCCATTTCGGAAAGAGACACTGCCGAGGACAGGCAGCATGAGCTGTAGCGTCTGTGGGAAAGCAGAGATCCGCAGGGCTGTTGTGCCTGTGAATAGGCTGCACGGGGAGGTGAAGAGCAGCAAGAGCTTTCAGGGCGGGCAGCTTCCTTGTGGGAGAAGGAGCTCAATATTTGCCTTTTTGGAAAGAGACACTGCCGAGGACAGGCATCATGAGCTGTAGCGTCTGTGGGAAAACACAGATCCGCAGGGCTGTTGTGCCTGTGAATAGGCTGCATGGGGAAAGTGAAAAGCAGCAAGAGCTTTCAGGGCTGGCAGCTTCCTTGTGGGAGAAGGAGCCCAATATTTGCCATTTCGGAAAGAGGCACTGCCGAGGACAGGCAGCATGAGCTGTAGCGTCTGTGGGAAAGCACAGATCCGCAGGGCTGTTGTGCCTGTGAATAGGCTGCACGGGGAAAGTGAAAAGCAGCAAGAGCTTTCAGGGCTGGCAGCTACCTTGTGGGAGATCGAGTCTTGTGTTTCCTTTTCGGAAAGGGGCTCATCCGAGCACAGGCAGCATGATCTGTAGCGTCTGTGGGAAAGCACAGATCCGCAGGGCTGTTGTGCCTGTGAATAGGCTGCACGGGGAGAGTCAAGAGCAGCAAGAGCTTTCAGGGCTGGCAGCTTCCTTGTCGGAGAAGGAGCCCAATATTTGCCATTTCGGAAAGAGACACTGCCGAAAACAGGCATCATGAGCTGTAGCGTCTGTGGGAAAGCACAGATCCGCAGGGCTGTTGTGCCTGTGAATAGGCTGCAAGGGGAAAGTCAAAGGCAGCAAGAGCTTTCAGGGCTGGCAGCTTCCTTGTGGGAGAAGGAGCTCAATATTTGCCATTTCGGAAAGAGGCACTGCCGAAAACAGGCATCATGAGCTGTAGCGTCTGTGGGAAAGCACAGATCCGCAGGGCTGTTGTGCCTGTGAATAGGCTGCACGGGGAAAGTGAAAAGCAGCAAGAGCTTTCAGGGCTGGCAGCTTCCTTGTGGGAGAACGAGTCTTGTGTTTCCTTTTCGGAAAGGGGCTCATCCGAGCACAGGCAGCATGATCTGTAGCGTCTGTGGGAAAACACAGATCCGTAGGGCTGTTGTGCCTGTGAATAGGCTGCACGGGGAAAGTGAAAATCAGCAAGAGCTTTCAGGGCTAGCAGCTTCCTTGTGGGAGAAGGAGCCCAATATTTGCCATTTCGGAAAGAGACACTGCCGAGGACAGGCAGCATGATCTGTAGCGTCTGTGGGAAAGCACAGATCCGCAGGGCTGTTGTGCCTGTGAATAGGCTGCACGGGGAAAGTGAAAAGCAGCAAGAGCTTTCAGGGCTGGCAGCTTCCTTGTGGGAGAAGGAGCCCAATATTTGCCATTTCGGAAAGAGACACTGCCGAGGACAGGCATCATGAGCTGTAGCGTCTGTGGGAAAGCACAGATCCGCAGGGCTGTTGTGCCTGTGAATAGGCTGCACGGGGAAAGTCAAAAACAGCAAGAGCTTTCAGGGCTGGCAACTTCCTTGTGGGAGAAGGAGCCGAATGTTTCCCTTTCACAAAGAGGCACTGCCGAAAACAGTTATCATGACCTGTAGCTTCTGAGGGAAAGCACAGATCCGCAGGGCTGTTGTGCCTGTGAATAGGCTGCACGGGGAAAGTGAAAAGCAGCAAGAGCTTTCAGGGCTGGCAGCTTCCTTGTGGGAGAAGGAACCGAATGTTTCCCTTTCAGAAAGAGGCAGGGCCGAGGACAGGCAGCATGAGCTGTAGCGTCTGTGGGAAAGCACAGATCCGCAGGGCTGTTGTGCCTGTGAATAGGCTGCACGGGGAAAGTGAAAAGCAGCAAGAGCTTTCAGGGCTGGCAGCTTCCCAGTGGGAGAAGGAGCCGAATGTTTCCCTTTCAGAAAGAGGCACTGCCGCGGACAGGCAGCATGCGATTTAGCATATGTGAGAAAGCACAGATCCGCAGGGCTGTTGTGCCTGTGAATAAGCTGCACGTAGAGGTGAACAGCAGCAAGAGCTTTCAGGGCTGACAGCTTCCCAGTGGGAGAAGGAGCCGAATGTTTCCCTTTCAGAAAGAGGCACTGCCGAGGACAGGCAGCATGAGCTGTAGCGTCTGTGGGAAAGCACAGATCCGCAGGGCTGTTCTGCCTGTGAATAGGCTGCACGGGGAAAGTGAAAAGCAGCAAGAGCTTTCAGGGCTGGCAGCTTCCCAGTGGGAGAAGGAGCCGAATGTTTCCCTTTCAGAAAGAGGCACTGCCGCGGACAGGCAGCATGCGATTTAGCATATGTGAGAAAGCACAGATCCGCAGGGCTGTTGTGCCTGTGAATAAGCTGCACGTAGAGGTGAACAGCAGCAAGAGCTTTCAGGGCTGACAGCTTCCCAGTGGGAGAAGGAGCCGAATGTTTCCCTTTCAGAAAGAGGCACTGCCGAGGACAGGCATCATGAGCTGTAGCGTCTGTGGGAAAGCACAGACCCGCAGGGCTGTTGTGCCTGTGAATAGGCTGCACAGGGAAAGTGAAAAGCAGCAAGAGCTTTCAGGGCTGGCAGCTTCTTTGTGGGAGAAGGAGGCGAATGTTTCCCTTTCAGAAAGAGGCACTGCCGAGGACAGGCAGCATGAGCTGTAGCGTCTGTGGGAAAGCACAGATCCGCAGGGCTGTTTTGCCTGTGAATAGGCTGCACGGGGAAAGTCAAGAGCAGCAAGAGCTTTCAGGGCTGGCAGCTTCCTTGTGGGAGAAGGAGACGAATGTTTCCTTTTCAGAAAGAGACACTGCCGAGGACAGGCAGCATGATCTGTAGCGTCTGTGGGAAAGCACAGACCCGCAGGGCTGTTGTGCCTGTGAATAGGCTGCACGGGGAATGTGAAAAGCAGCAAGAGCTTTCAGGGCTGGCAGCTTCCTTGTGGGAGAAGGAGCCGAATGTTTCCCTTTCAGAAAGAGGCAGGGCCGAAGACAGGCAGCATGAGCTGTAGCGTCTGTGGAAAAGCACAGATCCGCATGGCTGTTGTGCCTGTGAATAGGCTGCACGGGGAAAGTGAAAAGGAGCAAGAGCTTTCAGGGCTGGCAGCTTCCTTGTGGGAGAAGGAACCCAATATTTGTCATTTCGGAAAGAGACACTGCTGAGGACAGGCAGCATGAGGTGTAGCGTCTGTGGGAAAGCACAGATCCGCAGTGCTGTTGTGCCTGTGAATAGGCTGCACGGGGAAAGTGAAAAGCAGCAAGAGCTTTCAGGGCTGGCAGCTACCTTGTGGGAGAAGGAGCCGAATGCTTCCCTTTCAGAAAGCGGCACTGCCGAAAACAGGCATCATGAGCTGTAGCGTCTGTTGGAAAGCACAGATCCGCAGGGCTGTTTTGCCTGTGAATAGGCTGCACGGGGAAAGTGAAAAGCAGCAAGAGCTTTCAGGGCTGGCAGCTTCCTTGTGGGAGAAGGAGCTCAATATTTGCCATTTCGGAAAGAGACACTGCCGAGGACAGGCAGCATGAGCTGTAGCGTCTGTGGGAAAGCACAAATCCGCAGGGCTGTTGTGCCTGTGAATAGGCTGCACGGGGAGAGTCAAGAGCAGCAAGAGACTTCAGGGCTGGCAGCTTCCTTGTGGGAGAAGGAGCTCAATATTTGCCTTTTTGGAAAGAGACACTGCCGAGGACAGGCAGCATGAGCTGTAGCGTCTGTGGGAAAGCACAGATCCGCAGGGCTGTTGTGCCTGTGAATAGGCTGCACGGGGAGAGTCAAGAGCAGCAAGAGACTTCAGGGCTGGCAGCTTCCTTGTGGGAGAAGGAGCTCAATATTTGCCATTTCGGAAAGAGACACTGCCGAGGACAGGCAGCATGAGCTGTAGCGTCTGTGGGAAAGCAGAGATCCGCAGGGCTGTTGTGCCTGTGAATAGGCTGCACGGGGAGGTGACGAGCAGCAAGAGCTTTCAGGGCGGGCAGCTTCCTTGTGGGAGAAGGAGCTCAATATTTGCCTTTTTGGAAAGAGACACTGCCGAGCACAGGCAGCATGATCTGTAGCGTCTGTGGGAAAGCACAGATCCGCAGGGCTGTTGTGCCTGTGAATAGGCTGCACGGGGAAGGTAAAGAGCAGCAAGAGTTTTCAGGGCTGGCAGCTTCCTTGTGGGAGAAGGAGCCCAATATTTGCCATTTCGGAAAGAGACACTGCCGAGGACAGGCAGCATGAGCTGTAGCGTCTGTGGGAAAGCACAGATCCGCAGGGCTGTTGTGCCTGTGAATAGGCTGCACGGGGAGAGTCAAGAGCAGCAAGAGCTTTCAGGGCTGGCAGCTTCCTTGTGGGAGAAGGAGCCCAATATTTGCTATTTCGGAAAGAGACACTGCCGAAAACAGGCATCATGAGCTGTAGCGTCTGTGAGAAAGCACAGATCCGCAGGGCTGTTGTGCCTGTGAATAGGCTGCAAGGGGAAAGTCAAAGGCAGCAAGAGCTTTCAGGGCTGGCAGCTTCCTTGTGGGAGAAGGAGCTCAATATTTGCCATTTCGGAAAGAGGCACTGCCGAAAACAGGCATCATGAGCTGTAGCGTCTGTGGGAAAGCACAGATCCGCAGGGCTGTTGTGCCTGTGAATAGGCTGCACAGGGAAAGTCAAAAGCAGCAAGAGCTTTCAGGGCTGGCAGCTTCCTTGTGAGAGAAGGAGCCCAATATTTGCCATTTCGGAAAGAGACACTGCCGAGGACAGGCAGCATGAGCTGTAGCGTCTGTGGGAAAGCACAGATCCGCAGGGCTGTTGTTCTTGTGAATAGGCTGCACGGGGAGGTGAAGAGCAGCAAGAGCTTTCAGGGCTGGCAGCTTCCTTGTGGGAGAAGGAGCTCAATATTTGCCATTTCGGAAAGAGACACTGCCGAGCACAGGCATCAATGAGCTGTAGCGTCTGTGGGAAAGCAGAGATCCGCAGGGCTGTTGTGCCTGTGAATAGGCTGCACGGGGAAAGTGAAAAGCAGCAAGAGCTTTCAGGGCTGGCAGCTTCCTTGTGGGAGAAGGAGCCGAATGTTTCCCTTTCAGAAAGAGACACTGCCGAGGACAGGCAGCATGAGCTGTAGCGTCTGTGGGAAAGCACAGATCCGCAGGGCTGTTGTGCCTGTGAATAGGCTGCACGGGGAAAGTGAAAAGCAGCAAGAGCTTTCAGGGCTGGCAGCTTCCTTGTGGGAGATCGAGTCTTGTGTTTCCTTTTCGGAAAGGGGCTCATCCGAGCACAGGCAGCATGATCTGTAGCGTCTGTGGGAAAGCACAGATCCGCAGGGCTGTTGTGCCTGTGAATAGGCTGCACGGGGAAGGTAAAGAGCAGCAAGAGTTTTCAGGGCTGGCAGCTTCCTTGTGGGAGAAGGAGCCCAATATTTGCCATTTCGGAAAGAGGCACTGCCGAGGACAGGCAGCATGAGCTGTAGCGTCTGTGGGAAAGCACAGATCCGCAGGGCTGTTGTGCCTGTGAATAGGCTGCACGGGGAAAGTGAAGAGCAGCAAGAGCTTTCAGGGCTGGCAGCTTCCTTGTGGGAGAAGGAACCCAATATTTGTCATTTCGGAAAGAGACACTGCTGAGGACAGGCAGCATGAGGTGTAGCGTCTGTGGGAAAGCACAGATCCGCAGTGCTGTTGTGCCTGTGAATAGGCTGCACGGGGAAAGTGAAAATCAGCAAGATCTTTCAGGGCTGGCAGCTTCCTGTGGGAGAACGAGTCTTGTGTTTCCTTTTCGGAAAGGTGCTCATCCGAGCACAGGCAGCATGAGCTGTAGCGTCTGTGGGAAAGCACAGATCCGCAGGGCTGTTGTGCCTGTGAATAGGCTGCACGGGGAAAGTGAAAAGCAGCAAGAGCTTTCAGGGCTGGCAGCTTCCTTGTGGGAGAAGGAGCTCAATATTTGCCTTTTTGGAAAGAGACACTGCCGAGCACAGGCAGCATGATCTGTAGCGTCTGTGGGAAAGCACAGATCCGCAGGGCTGTTGTGCCTGTGAATAGGCTGCACGGGGAAGGTAAAGAGCAGCAAGAGTTTTCAGGGCTGGCAGCTTCCTTGTGGGAGAAGGAGCCCAATATTTGCCATTTCGGAAAGAGGCACTGCCGAGGACAGGCAGCATGAGCTGTAGCGTCTGTGGGAAAGCACAGATCCGCAGGGCTGTTGTGCCTGTGAATAGGCTGCACGGGGAAAGTGAAAAGCAGCAAGAGCTTTCAGGGCTGGCAGCTTCCTTGTGGGAGAAGGAGCCGAATGTTTCCCTTTCAGAAAGAGACACTGCCGAGGACAGGCAGCATGAGCTGTAGCGTCTGTGGGAAAGCACAGATCCGCAGGGCTGTTGTGCCTGTGAATAGGCTGCACGGGGAAAGTGAAAAGCAGCAAGAGCTTTCAGGGCTGGCAGCTACCTTGTGGGAGAAGGAGCCCAATATTTGCCATTTCGGAAAGAGACACTGCCGAGGACAGGCAGCATGAGCTGTAGCGTCTGTGGGAAAGCACAGATCCGCAGGGCTGTTGTGCCTGTGAATAGGCTGCACGGGGAAAGTGAAAAGCAGCAAGAGCTTTCAGGGCTGGCAGCTTCCTTGTGGGAGAAGGAGCCCAATATTTGCCATTTCGGAAAGAGACACTGCCGAAAACAGGCATCATGAGCTGTAGCGTCTGTGGGAAAGCACAAATCCGCAGGGCTGTTGTGCCTGTGAATAGGCTGCACAGGGAAAGTGAAAAGCAGCAAGAGCTTTCAGGGCTGGCAGCTTCCTTGTGGGAGAACGAGTCTTGTGTTTCATTTCGGAAAGGTGCTCATCCGAGCACAGGCAGCATGATCTGTAGCGTCTGTGGGAAAGCACAGATCCGCAGGGCTGTTGTGCCTGTGAATAGGCTGCACGGGGAATGTGAAAAGCAGCAAGAGCTTTCAGGGCTGGCAGCTTCCTTGTGGGAGAAGGAGTCGAATGTTTCCTTTTCAGAAAGAGGCACTGCCGAGGACAGGCAGCATGAGCTGTAGCGTCTGTGGGAAAGCACAGATCCGCAGGGCTGTTGTGCCTGTGAATAGGCTGCACGGGGAAAGTGAAAAGCAGCAAGAGCTTTCAGGGCTGGCAGCTACCTTGTGGGAGAAGGAGCCGAATGCTTCCCTTTCAGAAAGCGGCACTGCCGAAAACAGGCATCATGAGCTGTAGCGTCTGTTGGAAAGCACAGATCCGCAGGGCTGTTTTGCCTGTGAATAGGCTGCACGGGGAAAGTGAAAAGCAGCAAGAGCTTTCAGGGCTGGCAGCTTCCTTGTGGGAGAAGGAGCTCAATATTTGCCATTTCGGAAAGAGACACTGCCGAGGACAGGCAGCATGAGCTGTAGCGTCTGTGGGAAAGCACAAATCCGCAGGGCTGTTGTGCCTGTGAATAGGCTGCACGGGGAGAGTCAAGAGCAGCAAGAGACTTCAGGGCTGGCAGCTTCCTTGTGGGAGAAGGAGCTCAATATTTGCCTTTTTGGAAAGAGACACTGCCGAGGACAGGCAGCATGAGCTGTAGCGTCTGTGGGAAAGCACAGATCCGCAGGGCTGTTGTGCCTGTGAATAGGCTGCACGGGGAGAGTCAAGAGCAGCAAGAGACTTCAGGGCTGGCAGCTTCCTTGTGGGAGAAGGAGCTCAATATTTGCCATTTCGGAAAGAGACACTGCCGAGGACAGGCAGCATGAGCTGTAGCGTCTGTGGGAAAGCAGAGATCCGCAGGGCTGTTGTGCCTGTGAATAGGCTGCACGGGGAGGTGACGAGCAGCAAGAGCTTTCAGGGCGGGCAGCTTCCTTGTGGGAGAAGGAGCTCAATATTTGCCTTTTTGGAAAGAGACACTGCCGAGCACAGGCAGCATGATCTGTAGCGTCTGTGGGAAAGCACAGATCCGCAGGGCTGTTGTGCCTGTGAATAGGCTGCACGGGGAAGGTAAAGAGCAGCAAGAGTTTTCAGGGCTGGCAGCTTCCTTGTGGGAGAAGGAGCCCAATATTTGCCATTTCGGAAAGAGACACTGCCGAGGACAGGCAGCATGAGCTGTAGCGTCTGTGGGAAAGCACAGATCCGCAGGGCTGTTGTGCCTGTGAATAGGCTGCACGGGGAGAGTCAAGAGCAGCAAGAGCTTTCAGGGCTGGCAGCTTCCTTGTGGGAGAAGGAGCCCAATATTTGCTATTTCGGAAAGAGACACTGCCGAAAACAGGCATCATGAGCTGTAGCGTCTGTGAGAAAGCACAGATCCGCAGGGCTGTTGTGCCTGTGAATAGGCTGCAAGGGGAAAGTCAAAGGCAGCAAGAGCTTTCAGGGCTGGCAGCTTCCTTGTGGGAGAAGGAGCTCAATATTTGCCATTTCGGAAAGAGGCACTGCCGAAAACAGGCATCATGAGCTGTAGCGTCTGTGGGAAAGCACAGATCCGCAGGGCTGTTGTGCCTGTGAATAGGCTGCACAGGGAAAGTCAAAAGCAGCAAGAGCTTTCAGGGCTGGCAGCTTCCTTGTGAGAGAAGGAGCCCAATATTTGCCATTTCGGAAAGAGACACTGCCGAGGACAGGCAGCATGAGCTGTAGCGTCTGTGGGAAAGCACAGATCCGCAGGGCTGTTGTTCTTGTGAATAGGCTGCACGGGGAGGTGAAGAGCAGCAAGAGCTTTCAGGGCTGGCAGCTTCCTTGTGGGAGAAGGAGCTCAATATTTGCCATTTCGGAAAGAGACACTGCCGAGCACAGGCATCAATGAGCTGTAGCGTCTGTGGGAAAGCAGAGATCCGCAGGGCTGTTGTGCCTGTGAATAGGCTGCACGGGGAAAGTGAAAAGCAGCAAGAGCTTTCAGGGCTGGCAGCTTCCTTGTGGGAGAAGGAGCCGAATGTTTCCCTTTCAGAAAGAGACACTGCCGAGGACAGGCAGCATGAGCTGTAGCGTCTGTGGGAAAGCACAGATCCGCAGGGCTGTTGTGCCTGTGAATAGGCTGCACGGGGAAAGTGAAAAGCAGCAAGAGCTTTCAGGGCTGGCAGCTTCCTTGTGGGAGATCGAGTCTTGTGTTTCCTTTTCGGAAAGGGGCTCATCCGAGCACAGGCAGCATGATCTGTAGCGTCTGTGGGAAAGCACAGATCCGCAGGGCTGTTGTGCCTGTGAATAGGCTGCACGGGGAAGGTAAAGAGCAGCAAGAGTTTTCAGGGCTGGCAGCTTCCTTGTGGGAGAAGGAGCCCAATATTTGCCATTTCGGAAAGAGGCACTGCCGAGGACAGGCAGCATGAGCTGTAGCGTCTGTGGGAAAGCACAGATCCGCAGGGCTGTTGTGCCTGTGAATAGGCTGCACGGGGAAAGTGAAGAGCAGCAAGAGCTTTCAGGGCTGGCAGCTTCCTTGTGGGAGAAGGAACCCAATATTTGTCATTTCGGAAAGAGACACTGCTGAGGACAGGCAGCATGAGGTGTAGCGTCTGTGGGAAAGCACAGATCCGCAGTGCTGTTGTGCCTGTGAATAGGCTGCACGGGGAAAGTGAAAATCAGCAAGATCTTTCAGGGCTGGCAGCTTCCTGTGGGAGAACGAGTCTTGTGTTTCCTTTTCGGAAAGGTGCTCATCCGAGCACAGGCAGCATGAGCTGTAGCGTCTGTGGGAAAGCACAGATCCGCAGGGCTGTTGTGCCTGTGAATAGGCTGCACGGGGAAAGTGAAAAGCAGCAAGAGCTTTCAGGGCTGGCAGCTTCCTTGTGGGAGAAGGAGCCGAATGTTTCCCTTTCAGAAAGAGGCACTGCCGAGGACAGGCATCATGAGCTGTAGCGTCTGTGGGAAAGCACAGATCCGCAGGGCTGTTGTGCCTGTGAATAGGCTGGACGGGGAAAGTGAAAAGCAGCAAGAGCTTTCAGGGCTGGCAGCTTCCTTGTGGGAGAAGGAGCTCAATATTTGCCTTTTTGGAAAGAGACACTGCCGAGCACAGGCAGCATGATCTGTAGCGTCTGTGGGAAAGCACAGATCCGCAGGGCTGTTGTGCCTGTGAATAGGCTGCACGGGGAAGGTAAAGAGCAGCAAGAGTTTTCAGGGCTGGCAGCTTCCTTGTGGGAGAAGGAGCCCAATATTTGCCATTTCGGAAAGAGGCACTGCCGAGGACAGGCAGCATGAGCTGTAGCGTCTGTGGGAAAGCACAGATCCGCAGGGCTGTTGTGCCTGTGAATAGGCTGCACGGGGAAAGTGAAAAGCAGCAAGAGCTTTCAGGGCTGGCAGCTTCCTTGTGGGAGAAGGAGCCGAATGTTTCCCTTTCAGAAAGAGACACTGCCGAGGACAGGCAGCATGAGCTGTAGCGTCTGTGGGAAAGCACAGATCCGCAGGGCTGTTGTGCCTGTGAATAGGCTGCACGGGGAAAGTGAAAAGCAGCAAGAGCTTTCAGGGCTGGCAGCTACCTTGTGGGAGAAGGAGCCCAATATTTGCCATTTCGGAAAGAGACACTGCCGAGGACAGGCAGCATGAGCTGTAGCGTCTGTGGGAAAGCACAGATCCGCAGGGCTGTTGTGCCTGTGAATAGGCTGCACGGGGAAAGTGAAAAGCAGCAAGAGCTTTCAGGGCTGGCAGCTTCCTTGTGGGAGAAGGAGCCCAATATTTGCCATTTCGGAAAGAGACACTGCCGAAAACAGGCATCATGAGCTGTAGCGTCTGTGGGAAAGCACAAATCCGCAGGGCTGTTGTGCCTGTGAATAGGCTGCACAGGGAAAGTGAAAAGCAGCAAGAGCTTTCAGGGCTGGCAGCTTCCTTGTGGGAGAACGAGTCTTGTGTTTCATTTCGGAAAGGTGCTCATCCGAGCACAGGCAGCATGATCTGTAGCGTCTGTGGGAAAGCACAGATCCGCAGGGCTGTTGTGCCTGTGAATAGGCTGCACGGGGAATGTGAAAAGCAGCAAGAGCTTTCAGGGCTGGCAGCTTCCTTGTGGGAGAAGGAGTCGAATGTTTCCTTTTCAGAAAGAGGCACTGCCGAGGACAGGCAGCATGAGCTGTAGCGTCTGTGGGAAAGCACAGATCCGCAGGGCTGTTGTGCCTGTGAATAGGCTGCACGGGGAAAGTGAAAAGCAGCAAGAGCTTTCAGGGCTGGCAGCTTCCTTGTGGGAGAAGGAGCCGAATGTTTCCCTTTCAGAAAGAGGCAGGGCCGAGGACAGGCAGCATGAGCTGTAGCGTCTGTGGGAAAGCACAGATCCGCAGGGCTGTTGTGCCTGTGAATAGGCTGCACGGGGAAAGTCAAGAGCAGCAAGAGCTTTCAGGGCTGGCAGCTTCCTTGTGGGAGAAGGAACCGAATGTTTCCCTTTCAGAAAGAGGCACTGCCGAGGACAGGCAGCATGAGCTGTAGCGGCTGTGGGAAAGCACAGATCCGCAGGGCTGTTGTGCCTGTGAATAGGCTGCACGGGGAAAGTGAAGAGCAGCAAGAGCTTTCAGGGCTGGCAGCTTCCTTGTGGGAGAAGGAACCCAATATTTGCCATTTCGGAAAGAGACACTGCCGAGGACAGGCAGCATGAGCTGTAGCGTCTGTGGGAAAGCACAGATCCGCAGGGCTGTTGTGCCTGTGAATAGGCTGCACGGGGAAAGTGAAAAGCAGCAAGAGCTTTCAGGGCTGGCAGCTTCCCAGTGGGAGAAGGAGCCGAATGTTTCCCTTTCAGAAAGAGGCACTGCCGCGGACAGGCAGCATGCGATTTAGCATAAGTGAGAAAGCACAGATCCGCAGGGCTGTTGTGCCTGTGAATAAGCTGCACATAGAGGTGAAGAGCAGCAAGAGCTTTCAGGGCTGGCAGCTTCCTTGTGGGAGAAGGAGCCGAATGTTTCCTTTTCAGAAAGAGACACTGCCGAGGACAGGCAGCATGAGCTGTAGCGTCTGTGGGAAAGCACAGATCCGCAGGGCTGTTGTGCCTGTGAATAGGCTGCACGGGGAAAGTGAAAAGCAGCAAGAGCTTTCAGGGCTGGCAGCTTCCTTGGGGGAGAAGGAGCCCAATATTTGCCGTTTCGGAAAGAGGCACTGCCGAGGACAGGCAGCATGAGCAGTAGCGTCTGTGGGAAAGCACGGATCCGCAGGGCTGTTGTGCTTGTGAATAGGCTGCACGGGGAGGTGAAGAGCAGCAAGAGCTTTCAGGGCTGGCAGCTTCCTTGTGGGAGAAGGAGCCAAATGTTTCCCTTTCAGAAAGAGGCACTGCCGAGGACAGGCAGCATGAGCTGTAGCGTCTGTGGGAAAGCACAGATCCTCAGGGCTGTTGTGCCTGTGAATAGGCTGCACGGGGAAAGTGAAAAGCAGCAAGAGCTTTCAGGGCTGGCAGCTTCCTTGTGGGAGAAGGAGCCGAATGTTTCCCTTTCAGAAAGAGGCACTGCCGAGGACAGGCATCATGAGCTGTAGCGTCTGTGGGAAAGCACAGATCCGCAGGGCTGTTGTGCCTGTGAAGAGGCTGCACGGGGAAAGTCAAGAGCAGCAAGAGCTTTCAGGGCTGGCAGCTTCCTTGTGGGAGAACGAGTCTTGTGTTTCATTTCGGAAAGGTGCTCATCCGAGCACAGGCAGCATGATCTGTAGCGTCTGTGGGAAAGCACAGATCCGCAGGGCTGTTGTGCCTGTGAATAGGCTGCACGGGGAATGTGAAAAGCAGCAAGAGCTTTCAGGGCTGGCAGCTTCCTTGTGGGAGAAGGAGTCGAATGTTTCCTTTTCAGAAAGAGGCACTGCCGAGGACAGGCAGCATGAGCTGTAGCGTCTGTGGGAAAGCACAGATCCGCAGGGCTGTTGTGCCTGTGAATAGGCTGCACGGGGAAAGTGAAGAGCAGCAAGAGCTTTCAGGGCTGGCAGCTTCCTTGTGGGAGAAGGAACCCAATATTTGCCATTTCGGAAAGAGACACTGCCGAGGACAGGCAGCATGAGCTGTAGCGTCTGTGGGAAAGCACAGATCCGCAGGGCTGTTGTGCCTGTGAATAGGCTGCACGGGGAAAGTGAAAAGCAGCAAGAGCTTTCAGGGCTGGCAGCTTCC
This sequence comes from Necrosyrtes monachus, assembly GCA_037953605.1. Classification (NCBI taxonomy): domain Eukaryota; kingdom Metazoa; phylum Chordata; class Aves; order Accipitriformes; family Accipitridae; genus Necrosyrtes; species Necrosyrtes monachus. The sequence goes on along the minus strand of JAZGTQ010000309.1, from coordinate 13,576,316 downwards.
CAGTGGGAGAAGGAGCCGAATGTTTCCCTTTCAGAAAGAGGCACTGCCGCGGACAGGCAGCATGCGATTTAGCATAAGTGAGAAAGCACAGATCCGCAGGGCTGTTGTGCCTGTGAATAAGCTGCACATAGAGGTGAAGAGCAGCAAGAGCTTTCAGGGCTGGCAGCTTCCTTGTGGGAGAAGGAGCCGAATGTTTCCTTTTCAGAAAGAGACACTGCCGAGGACAGGCAGCATGAGCTGTAGCGTCTGTGGGAAAGCACAGATCCGCAGGGCTGTTGTGCCTGTGAATAGGCTGCACGGGGAAAGTGAAAAGCAGCAAGAGCTTTCAGTGCTGGCAGCTTCCTTGTGGGAGAAGGAGACGAATGTTTCCTTTTCGGAAAGGTGCTCATCCGAGCACAGGCAGCATGAGCTGTAGCGTCTGTGGGAAAGCACAGATCCGCAGGGCTGTTGTGCCTGTGAATAGGCTGCACGGGGAGGTGAAGAGCAGCAAGAGCTTTCAGGGCTGGCAGCTTCCTTGTGGGAGAAGGAGCCGAATGTTTCCCTTTCACAAAGAGGCACTGCCGAGGACAGGCAGCATGAGCAGTAGCGTCTGTGGGAAAGCACAGATCCGCAGGGCTGTTGTGCCTGTGAATAGGCTGCAATGGGAAAGTGAAAAGCAGCAAGAGCTTTCAGGGCTGGCAGATTCCTTGTGGGAGAACGAGTCTTGTGTTTCCTTTTCGGAAAGGTGCTCATCCGAGCACAGGCAGCATGAGCTGAAGCGTCTGTGGGAAAGCACAGATCCGCAGGGCTGTTGTGCCTGTGAATAGGCTGCACGGGGAGGTGAAGAGCAGCAAGAGCTTTCAGGGCTGGCAGCTTCCTTGTGGGAAAAGGAGCCGAATGTTTCCCTTTCAGAAAGAGGCACTGCCGAGGACAGGCAGCATGAGCTGTAGCGTCTGTGGGAAAGCACAGATCCGCAGGGCTGTTGTGCCTGTGAATAAGCTGCACATAGAGGTGAAGAGCAGCAAGAGCTTTCAGGGCTGGCAGCTTCCTTGTGGGAGAAGGAACCCAATATTTGCCATTTCGGAAAGAGGCACTGCGGAGGACAGGCAGCATGAGCTGTAGCGTCTGTGGGAAAGCACAGATCCGCAGGGCTGTTGTGCCTGTGAATAAGCTGCACGGGGAGGTGAAGAGCAGCAAGAGCTTTCAGGGCTGGCAGCTTCCTTGTGGGAGAAGGAACCGAATGTTTCCCTTTCAGAAAGAGGCAGGGCCGAGGACAGGCAGCATGAGCTGTAGCGTCTGTGGGAAAGCACAGATCCGCAGGGCTGTTGTGCCTGTGAACAGGCTGCACGGGGAAAGTGAAAAACAGCAAAAGCTTTCAGGGCTGGCAGCTTCCTTGTGGGAGAAGGAGCCCAATATTTGCCATTTCGGAAAAAGGCACTGCCGAGGACAGGCAGCATGAGCTGTAGCGTCTGTGGGAAAGCACAGATCCGCAGGGCTGTTGTGCCTGTGAACAGGCTGCACGGGGAAAGTCAAAAACAGCAAAAGCTTTCAGGGCTGGCAGCTTCCTTGTGGGAGAAGGAGCCCAATATTTGCCATTTCGGAAAGAGGCACTGCCGCGGACAGGCAGCATGCGATTTAGCATATGTGAGAAAGCACAGATCCGCAGGGCTGTTGTGCCTGTGAATAAGCTGCACGGGGAGGTGAAGAGCAGCAAGAGCTTTCAGGGCTGGCAGCTTCCTTGTGGGAGAAGGAGCCAGACGTTTCCGTTTCAGAAAGAGACACTGCCGAGGACAGGCAGCATGCGATTTAGCATATGTGAGAAAGCACAGATCCGCAGGGCTGTTGTGCCTGTGAATAAGCTGCACGGGGAGGTGAAGAGCAGCAAGAGCTTTCAGGGCTGGCAGCTTCCCAGTGGGAGAAGGAGCCGAATGTTTCCCTTTCAGAAAGAGGCACTGCCCAGGACAGGCAGCATGCGATTTAGCATATGTGAGAAAGCACAGATCCGCAGGGCTGTTTTGCCTGTGAATAAGCTGCACATAGAGGTGAAGAGCAGCAAGAGCTTTCAGGGCTGGCAGCTTCCTTGTGGGAGAAGGAGCCGAATGTTTCCTTTTCAGAAAGAGACACTGCCGGGGACAGGCAGCATGAGCTGTAGCGTCTGTGGGAAAGCACAGATCCGCAGGGCTGTTGTGCCTGTGAATAGGCTGCACGGGGAAAGTGAAAAGCAGCAAGAGCTTTCAGGGCTGGCAGCTTCCTTGTGGGAGAAGGAGACGAATGTTTCCCTTTCAGAAAGAGGCACTGCCGAGGACAGGCAGCATGAGCTGTAGCGTCTGTGGGAAAGCACAGATCCGCAGGGCTGTTTTGCCTGTGAACAGGCTGCACGGGGAAAGTGAAAAGCAGCAAGAGCTTTCAGGGCTGGCAGCTTTCTTGGGGGAGAAGGAGCCCAATATTTGCCATTTCGGAAAGAGACACTGCCGAGGACAGGCAGCATGAGCTGTAGCGTCTGTGGGAAAGCAGAGATCCGCAGGGCTGTTGTGCCTGTGAATAGGCTGCACGGGGAAAGTGAAAAGCAGCAAGAGCTTTCAGGGCTGGCAGCTTCCTTGTGGGAGAAGGAGCCCAATATTTGCCATTTCGGAAAGAGGCACTGCCGAGGACAGGCAGCATGAGCTGTAGCGTCTGTGGGAAAGCACAGATCCGCAGGGCTGTTGTGCCTGTGAATAGGCTGCACGGGGAAAGTGAAAAGCAGTAAGAGCTTTCAGGGCTGGCAGCTTCCTTGTGGGAGAAGGAGACGAATGTTTCCCTTTCAGAAAGAGGCACTGCCGAGGACAGGCAGCATGAGCTGTAGCTTCTTTGGGAAAGCACAGATCCACAGGGCTGTTGTGCCTGTGAATAGGCTGCACGGGGAAAGTCAAGAGCAGCAAGAGCTTTCAGGGCTGGCAGCTTCCTTGTGGGAGAAGGAACCCAATATTTGCCATTTCGGAAAGAGACACTGCCGAGGACAGGCAGCATGAGCTGTAGCGTCTGTGGGAAAGCACAGATCCGCAGGGCTGTTGTGCCTGTGAATAGGCTGCACGGGGAAAGTGAAAAGCAGCAAGAGCTTTCAGGGCTGGCAGCTTCCTTGTGGGAGAAGGAGCCGAATGTTTCCCTTTCAGAAAGAGGCACTGCCGAGGACAGGCAGCATGAGCTGTAGCGTCTGTGGGAAATCACAGATCCTCAGGGCTGTTGTGCCTGTGAATAGGCTGCACGGGGAAAGTGAAAAGCAGCAAGAGCTTTCAGGGCTGGCAGCTTCCTTGTGGGAGAAGGAGCCGAATGTTTCCCTTTCAGAAATAGGCAGGGCCGAGGACAGGCAGCATGAGCTGTAGCGTCTGTGGGAAAGCACAGATCCGCAGGGCTGTTGTGCCTGTGAACAGGCTGCACGGGGAAAGTCAAAAAAAGCAAAAGCTTTCAGGGCTGGCAGCTTCCTTGTGGGAGAAGGAGCCCAATATTTGCCATTTCGGAAAGAGGCACTGCCGAGGACAGGCAGCATGAGCTGTAGCGTCTGTGGGAAAGCAGAGATCCGCAGGGCTGTTGTGCCTGTGAACAGGCTGCACGGGGAAAGTCAAAAACAGCAAAAGCTTTCAGGGCTGGCAGCTTCCTTGTGGGAGAAGGAGCCCAATATTTGCCATTTCGGAAAGAGGCACTGCCGCGGACAGGCAGCATGCGATTTAGCATATGTGAGAAAGCACAGATCCGCAGGGCTGTTGTGCCTGTGAATAAGCTGCACATAGAGGTGAAGAGCAGCAAGAGCTTTCAGGGCTGGCAGCTTCCTTGTGGGAGAAGGAGCCGAATGTTTCCCTTTCAGAAAGAGGCACTGCCGAGGACAGGCATCATGAGCTGTAGCGTCTGTGGGAAAGCAGAGATCCGCAGGGCTGTTGTGCCTGTGAATAAGCTGCACGGGGAGGTGAAGAGCAGCAAGAGATTTCAGGGCTGGCAGCTTCCTTGTGGGAGAAGGAGCCAGACGTTTCCGTTTCAGAAAGAGACACTGCCGAGGACAGGCAGCATGCGATTTAGCATATGTGAGAAAGCACAGATCCGCAGGGCTGTTGTGCCTGTGAATAAGCTGCACGGGGAGGTGAAGAGCAGCAAGAGCTTTCAGGGCTGGCAGCTTCCCAGTGGGAGAAGGAGCCGAATGTTTCCCTTTCAGAAAGAGGCACTGCCCAGGACAGGCAGCATGCGATTTAGCATATGTGAGAAAGCACAGATCCGCAGGGCTGTTTTGCCTGTGAATAAGCTGCACATAGAGGTGAAGAGCAGCAAGAGCTTTCAGGGCTGGCAGCTTCCTTGTGGGAGAAGGAGCCGAATGTTTCCTTTTCAGAAAGAGACACTGCCGAGGACAGGCAGCATGAGCTGTAGCGTCTGTGGGAAAGCACAGATCCGCAGGGCTGTTGTGCCTGTGAATAGGCTGCACGGGGAAAGTGAAAAGCAGCAAGAGCTTTCAGGGCTGGCAGCTTCCTTGTGGGAGAAGGAGACGAATGTTTCCCTTTCAGAAAGAGGCACTGCCGAGGACAGGCAGCATGAGCTGTAGCGTCTGTGGGAAAGCACAGATCCGCAGGGCTGTTTTGCCTGTGAACAGGCTGCACGGGGAAAGTGAAAAGCAGCAAGAGCTTTCAGGGCTGGCAGCTTTCTTGGGGGAGAAGGAGCCCAATATTTGCCATTTCGGAAAGAGACACTGCCGAGGACAGGCAGCATGAGCTGTAGCGTCTGTGGGAAAGCAGAGATCCGCAGGGCTGTTGTGCCTGTGAATAGGCTGCACGGGGAAAGTGAAAAGCAGCAAGAGCTTTCAGGGCTGGCAGCTTCCTTGTGGGAGAAGGAGCCCAATATTTGCCATTTCGGAAAGAGGCACTGCCGAGGACAGGCAGCATGAGCTGTAGCGTCTGTGGGAAAGCACAGATCCGCAGGGCTGTTGTGCCTGTGAATAGGCTGCACGGGGAAAGTGAAAAGCAGCAAGAGCTTTCAGGGCTGGCAGCTTCCTTGTGGGAGAAGGAGACGAATGTTTCCCTTTCACAAAGAGGCACTGCCGAGGACAGGCAGCATGAGCTGTAGCTTCTTTGGGAAAGCACAGATCCACAGGGCTGTTGTGCCTGTGAATAGGCTGCACGGGGAAAGTCAAGAGCAGCAAGAGCTTTCAGGGCTGGCAGCTTCCTTGTGGGAGAAGGAACCCAATATTTGTCATTTCGGAAAGAGACACTGCCGAGGACAGGCAGCATGAGCTGTAGCGTCTGTGGGAAAGCACAGATCCGCAGGGCTGTTGTGCCTGTGAATAGGCTGCACGGGGAAAGTGAAAAGCAGCAAGAGCTTTCAGGGCTGGCAGCTTCCTTGTGGGAGAAGGAGACGAATGTTTCCCTTTCAGAAAGAGGCACTGCCGAGGACAGGCAGCATGAGCTGTAGCGTCTGTGGGAAAGCACAGATCGGCAGGGCTGTTGTGCCTGTGAATAGGCTGCACGGGGAAAGTGAAAAGCAGCAAGAGCTTTCAGGGCTGGCAGCTTCCTTGTGGGAGAAGGAGCCGAATGTTTCCCTTTCAGAAATAGGCAGGGCCGAGGACAGGCAGCATGAGCTGTAGCGTCTGTGGGAAAGCACAGATCCGCAGGGCTGTTGTGCCTGTGAACAGGCTGCACGGGGAAAGTCAAAAACAGCAAAAGCTTTCAGGGCTGGCAGCTTCCTTGTGGGAGAAGGAGCCCAATATTTGCCATTTCGGAAAGAGGCACTGCCGAGGACAGGCAGCATGAGCTGTAGCGTCTGTGGGAAAGCACAGATCCGCAGGGCTGTTGTGCCTGTGAATAGGCTGCACGGGGAAAGTGAAGAGCAGCAAGAGCTTTCAGGGCTGGCAGCTTCCTTGTGAGAGAAGGAACCGAATGTTTCCCTTTCAGAAAGAGGCAGGGCAGAGCAGAGGCAGCATGAGCTGTAGCGTCTGTGGGAAAGCACAGATCCGCAGGGCTGTTGTGCCTGTGAATAGGCTGCACGGGGAAAGTGAAAAGCAGCAAGAGCTTTCAGGGCTGGCAGCTTCCTTGTGGGAGAAGGAACCCAATATTTGTCATTTCGGAAAGAGACACTGCTGAGGACAGGCAGCATGAGCAGTAGCGTCTGTGGGAAAGCACAGATCCTCAGGGCTGTTGTGCCTGTGAATAGGCTGCACGGGGAAAGTGAAGAGCAGCAAGAGCTTTCAGGGCTGGCAGCTTCCTTGTGGGAGAAGGAGCCGAATGTTTCCCTTTCACAAAGAGGCACTGCCGCGGACAGGCAGCATGAGCTGTAGCGTCTGTGGGAAAGCACAGATCCTCAGGGCTGTTGTGCCTGTGAATAGGCTGCACGGGGAAAGTGAAAAGCAGCAAGAGCTTTCAGGGCTGGCAGCTTCCTTGTGGGAGAAGGAGACGAATGTTTCCCTTTCAGAAAGAGGCACTGCCGAGGACAGGCAGCATGAGCTGTAGCGTCTGTGGGAAAGCACAGATCCGCAGGGCTGTTTTGCCTGTGAACAGGCTGCACGGGGAAAGTGAAAAGCAGCAAGAGCTTTCAGGGCTGGCAGCTTTCTTGGGGGAGAAGGAGCCCAATATTTGCCATTTCGGAAAGAGACACTGCCGAGGACAGGCAGCATGAGCTGTAGCGTCTGTGGGAAAGCAGAGATCCGCAGGGCTGTTGTGCCTGTGAATAGGCTGCACGGGGAAAGTGAAAAGCAGCAAGAGCTTTCAGGGCTGGCAGCTTCCTTGTGGGAGAAGGAGCCCAATATTTGCCATTTCGGAAAGAGGCACTGCCGAGGACAGGCAGCATGAGCTGTAGCGTCTGTGGGAAAGCACAGATCCGCAGGGCTGTTGTGCCTGTGAATAGGCTGCACGGGGAAAGTGAAAAGCAGCAAGAGCTTTCAGGGCTGGCAGCTTCCTTGTGGGAGAAGGAGACGAATGTTTCCCTTTCACAAAGAGGCACTGCCGAGGACAGGCAGCATGAGCTGTAGCTTCTTTGGGAAAGCACAGATCCACAGGGCTGTTGTGCCTGTGAATAGGCTGCACGGGGAAAGTCAAGAGCAGCAAGAGCTTTCAGGGCTGGCAGCTTCCTTGTGGGAGAAGGAACCCAATATTTGTCATTTCGGAAAGAGACACTGCCGAGGACAGGCAGCATGAGCTGTAGCGTCTGTGGGAAAGCACAGATCCGCAGGGCTGTTGTGCCTGTGAATAGGCTGCACGGGGAAAGTGAAAAGCAGCAAGAGCTTTCAGGGCTGGCAGCTTCCTTGTGGGAGAAGGAGACGAATGTTTCCCTTTCAGAAAGAGGCACTGCCGAGGACAGGCAGCATGAGCTGTAGCGTCTGTGGGAAAGCACAGATCGGCAGGGCTGTTGTGCCTGTGAATAGGCTGCACGGGGAAAGTGAAAAGCAGCAAGAGCTTTCAGGGCTGGCAGCTTCCTTGTGGGAGAAGGAGCCGAATGTTTCCCTTTCAGAAATAGGCAGGGCCGAGGACAGGCAGCATGAGCTGTAGCGTCTGTGGGAAAGCACAGATCCGCAGGGCTGTTGTGCCTGTGAACAGGCTGCACGGGGAAAGTCAAAAACAGCAAAAGCTTTCAGGGCTGGCAGCTTCCTTGTGGGAGAAGGAGCCCAATATTTGCCATTTCGGAAAGAGGCACTGCCGAGGACAGGCAGCATGAGCTGTAGCGTCTGTGGGAAAGCACAGATCCGCAGGGCTGTTGTGCCTGTGAATAGGCTGCACGGGGAAAGTGAAGAGCAGCAAGAGCTTTCAGGGCTGGCAGCTTCCTTGTGAGAGAAGGAACCGAATGTTTCCCTTTCAGAAAGAGGCAGGGCAGAGCAGAGGCAGCATGAGCTGTAGCGTCTGTGGGAAAGCACAGATCCGCAGGGCTGTTGTGCCTGTGAATAGGCTGCACGGGGAAAGTGAAAAGCAGCAAGAGCTTTCAGGGCTGGCAGCTTCCTTGTGGGAGAAGGAACCCAATATTTGTCATTTCGGAAAGAGACACTGCTGAGGACAGGCAGCATGAGCAGTAGCGTCTGTGGGAAAGCACAGATCCTCAGGGCTGTTGTGCCTGTGAATAGGCTGCACGGGGAAAGTGAAGAGCAGCAAGAGCTTTCAGGGCTGGCAGCTTCCTTGTGGGAGAAGGAGCCGAATGTTTCCCTTTCACAAAGAGGCACTGCCGAGGACAGGCAGCATGAGCTGTAGCGTCTGTGGGAAAGCACAGATCCTCAGGGCTGTTGTGCCTGTGAATAGGCTGCACGGGGAATGTGAAGAGCAGCAAGAGCTTTCAGGGCTGGCAGCTTCCTTGTGGGAGAAGGAGACGAATGTTTCCCTTTCAGAAAGAGACACTGCTGAGGACAGGCAGCATGAGCTGTAGCGTCTGTGGGAAAGCACAGAACCGCAGGGCTGTTGTGCCTGTGAATAGGCTGCACGGGGAAAGTGAAGAGCAGCAAGAGCTTTCAGGGCTGGCAGCTTCCTTGTGGGAGAAGGAGCCCAATATTTGCCATTTCGGAAAGAGACACTGCTGAGGACAGGCAGCATGAGCTGTAGCGTCTGTGGGAAAGCAGAGATCCGCAGGGCTGTTGTGCCTGTGAATAGGCTGCACGGGGAAAGTGAAAAGCAGCAAGAGCTTTCAGGGCTGGCAGCTTCCTTGTGGGAGAAGGAGCCGAATGTTTCCCTTTCAGAAAGAGGGACTGCCGAGGACAGGCAGCATGAGCTGTAGCGTCTGTGGAAAAGCACAGATCCGCAGGGCTGTTGTGCCTGTGAATAGGCTGCACGGGGAAAGTGAAAAGCAGCAAGAGCTTTCAGGGCTGGCAACTTCCTTGTGGGAGAACGAGTCTTGTGTTTCCTTTTCGGAAAGGTGCTCATCCGAGGACAGGCAGCATGAGCTGTAGCGTCTGTGGGAAAGCACAGATCCGCAGGGCTGTTGTGCCTGTGAATAGGCTGCACGGGGAGGTGAAAAGCAGCAAGAGCTTTCAGGGCTGGCAGCTTCCTTGTGAGAGAAGGAGCCCAATATTTGCCATTTCGGAAAGAGGCACTGCCGAGGACAGGCAGCATGAGCTGTAGCGTCTGTGGGAAAGCACAGATCCGCAGGGCTGTTGTGCCTGTGAATAGGCTGCACGGGGAAAGTGAAAAGCAGCAAGAGCTTTCAGGGCTGGCATCTTCCTTGTGGGAGAAGGAACCGAATGTTTCCCTTTCAGAAAGAGGCACTGCCGAGGACAGGCATCATGAGCTGTAGCGTCTGTGGGAAAGCAGAGATCCGCAGGGCTGTTGTGCCTGTGAATAGGCTGCACGGCGAAAGTGAAAATCAGCAAGAGCTTTCAGGGCTGGCAGCTTCCTTGTGGGAGAAGGAGCCCAATATTTGCCATTTCGGAAAGAGGCACTTCCGAGGACAGGAAGCATGAGCAGTAGCGTCTGTGGGAAAGCACAGATCCGCAGGGCTGTTGTGCCTGTGAATAGGCTGCACGGGGAAAGTGAAAAGCAGCAAGAGCTTTCAGGGCTGGCAGCTTCCTTGTGGGAGAAGGAACCCAATATTTGCCATTTCGGAAAGAGGCACTTCCGAGCACAGGCATCATGAGCAGTAGCGTCTGTGGGAAAGCACAGATCCGCAGGGCTGTTGTGCCTGTGAATAGGCTGAACGGGGAAAGTGAAAAGCAGCAAGAGCTTTCAGGGCTGGCAGCTTCCTTGTGGGAGAACGAGTCTTGTGTTTCCTTTTCGGAAAGGTGCTCATCCGAGCACAGGCAGCATGAGCTGTAGCGTCTGTGGGAAAGCACAGATCCGCAGGGCTGTTGTGCCTGTGAATAGGCTGCACGGGGAGGTGAAGAGCAGCAAGAGCTTTCAGGGCTGGCAGCTTCCTTGTGGGAGAAGGAGCCGAATGTTTCCCTTTCAGAAAGAGGCACTGCCGAGGACAGGCAGCATGAGCTGTAGCGTCTGTGGGAAAGCACAGATCCGCAGGGCTGTTGTGCCTGTGAACAGGCTGCACGGGGAAAGTCAAAAACAGCAAAAGCTTTCAGGGCTGGCAGCTTCCTTGTGGGAGAAGGAGCCCAATATTTGCCATTTCGGAAAGAGGCACTGCCGAGGACAGGCAGCATGAGCTGTAGCGTCTGTGGGAAAGCACAGATCCGCAGGGCTGTTGTGCCTGTGAACAGGCTGCACGGGGAAAGTGAAAAACAGCAAGAGCTTTCAGGGCTGGCATCTTCCTTGTGAGAGAAGGAACCGAATGTTTCCCTTTCAGAAAGAGGCAGGGCCGAGCAGAGGCAGCATGAGCTGTAGCGTCTGTGGGAAAGCACAGATCCGCAGGGCTGTTGTGCCTGTGAATAGGCTGCACGGGGAAAGTGAAAAGCAGCAAGAGCTTTCAGGGCTGGCAGCTTCCTTGTGGGAGAAGGAACCCAATATTTGTCATTTCGGAAAGAGACACTGCTGAGGAGAGGCAGCATGAGCTGTAGCGTCTGTGGGAAAGCACAGATCCGCAGGGCTGTTGTGCCTGTGAATAGGCTGCACGGGGAAAGTGAAAAGCAGCAAGAGCTTTCAGGGCTGGCAGCTTCCTTGTGGGAGAAGGAACCCAATATTTGTCATTTCGGAAAGAGACACTGCTGAGGACAGGCATCATGAGCTGTAGCGTCTGTGGGAAAGCACAGATCCGCAGGGCTGTTGTGCCTGTGAATAGGCTGCACGGGGAGGTGAAGAACAGCAAGAGCTTTCAGGGCTGGCAGCTTCCTTGTGGGAGAAGGAACCGAATGTTTCCCTTTCAGAAAGAGGCACTGCCGAGGACAGGCAGCATGATCTGTAGCGTCTGTGGGAAAGCACAGATCCGCAGGGCTGTTGTGCCTGTGAATAGGCTGCACGGGGAAAGTGAAAAGCAGCAAGAGCTTTCAGGGCTGGCAGCTTCCTTGTGGGAGAAGGAGACGAATGTTTCCCTTTCAGAAAGAGGCACTGCCGAGGACAGGCATCATGAGCTGTAGCGTCTGTGGGAAAGCAGAGATCCGCAGGGCTGTTTTGCCTGTGAATAGGCTGCACGGGGAAAGTGAAAAGCAGCAAGAGCTTTCAGGGCTGGCAGCTTCCTTGTGGGAGAAGGAGCCCAATATTTGCCATTTCGGAAAGAGGCACTGCCGAGGACAGGCAGCATGATCTGTAGCGTCTGTGGGAAAGCACAGATCCGCAGGGCTGTTGTGCCTGTGAATAGGCTGCACGGCGAAAGTGAAAAGCAGCAAGAGCTTTCAGGGCTGGCAGCTTCCTTGTGGGAGAAGGAGACGAATGTTTCCCTTTCAGAAAGAGGCACTGCCGAGGACAGGCAGCATGAGCTGTAGCGTCTGTGGGAAAGCACAGATCCGCCGGGCTGTTTTGCCTGTGAACATGCTTCACGGGGAAAGTGAAAAGCAGCAAGAGCTTTCAGGGCTGGCAGCTTTCTTGGGGGAGAAGGAGCCCAATATTTGCCATTTCGGAAAGAGACACTGCCGAGGACAGGCAGCATGAGCTGTAGCGTCTGTGGGAAAGCAGAGATCCGCAGGGCTGTTGTGCCTGTGAATAGGCTGCACGGGGAAAGTGAAAAGCAGCAAGAGCTTTCAGGGCTGGCAGCTTCCTTGTGGGAGAAGGAGCCCAATATTTGCCATTTCGGAAAGAGGCACTGCCGAGGACAGGCAGCATGAGCTGTAGCGTCTGTGGGAAAGCACAGATCCGCAGGGCTGTTGTGCCTGTGAATAGGCTGCACGGGGAAAGTGAAAAGCAGCAAGAGCTTTCAGGGCTGGCAGCTTCCTTGTGGGAGAAGGAGACGAATGTTTCCCTTTCACAAAGAGGCACTGCCGAGGACAGGCAGCATGAGCTGTAGCTTCTTTGGGAAAGCACAGATCCACAGGGCTGTTGTGCCTGTGAATAGGCTGCACGGGGAAAGTCAAGAGCAGCAAGAGCTTTCAGGGCTGGCAGCTTCCTTGTGGGAGAAGGAACCCAATATTTGCCATTTCGGAAAGAGACACTGCCGAGGACAGGCAGCATGAGCTGTAGCGTCTGTGGGAAAGCACAGATCCGCAGGGCTGTTGTGCCTGTGAATAGGCTGCACGGGGAAAGTGAAAAGCAGCAAGAGCTTTCAGGGCTGGCAGCTTCCTTGTGGGAGAAGGAGACGAATGTTTCCCTTTCAGAAAGAGGCACTGCCGAGGACAGGCAGCATGAGCTGTAGCTTCTTTGGGAAAGCACAGATCCGCAGGGCTGTTGTGCCTGTGAATAGGCTGCACGGGGAAAGTGAAAAGCAGCAAGAGCTTTCAGGGCTGGCAGCTTCCTTGTGGGAGAAGGAGCCGAATGTTTCCCTTTCAGAAAGAGGCACTGCCGAGGACAGGCAGCATGAGCTGTAGCGTCTGTGGGAAAGCACAGATCCGCAGGGCTGTTGTGCCTGTGAATAGGCTGCACGGGGAAAGTGAAAAGCAGCAAGAGCTTTCAGGGCTGGCAGCTTCCTTGTGGGAGAAGGAGCCGAATGTTTCCCTTTCAAAAATAGGCAGGGCCGAGGACAGGCAGCATGAGCTGTAGCGTCTGTGGGAAAGCACAGATCCGCAGGGCTGTTGTGCCTGTGAACAGGCTGCACGGGGAAAGTCAAAAACAGCAAAAGCTTTCAGGGCTGGCAGCTTCCTTGTGGGAGAAGGAGCCCAATATTTGCCATTTCGGAAAGAGGCACTGCGGAGGACAGGCAGCATGAGCTGTAGCGTCTGTGGGAAAGCACAGATCCGCAGGGCTGTTGTGCCTGTGAATAGGCTGCACGGGGAAAGTGAAGAGCAGCAAGAGCTTTCAGGGCTGGCAGCTTCCTTGTGAGAGAAGGAACCGAATGTTTCCCTTTCAGAAAGAGGCAGGGCAGAGCAGAGGCAGCATGAGCTGTAGCGTCTGTGGGAAAGCACAGATCCGCAGGGCTGTTGTGCCTGTGAATAGGCTGCACGGGGAAAGTGAAAAGCAGCAAGAGCTTTCAGGGCTGGCAGCTTCCTTGTGGGAGAAGGAACCCAATATTTGTCATTTCGGAAAGAGACACTGCTGAGGACAGGCAGCATGAGCAGTAGCGTCTGTGGGAAAGCACAGATCCTCAGGGCTGTTGTGCCTGTGAATAGGCTGCACGGGGAATGTGAAGAGCAGCAAGAGCTTTCAGGGCTGGCAGCTTCCTTGTGGGAGAAGGAGACGAATGTTTCCCTTTCAGAAAGAGACACTGCTGAGGACAGGCAGCATGAGCTGTAGCGTCTGTGGGAAAGCACAGAACCGCAGGGCTGTTGTGCCTGTGAATAGGCTGCACGGGGAAAGTGAAAAGCAGCAAGAGCTTTCAGGGCTGGCAGCTTCCTTGTGGGAGAAGGAACCGAATGTTTCCCTTTCAGAAAGAGGCAGGGCCGAGGACAGGCAGCATGAGCTGTAGCGTCTGTGGAAAAGCACAGATCCGCAGGGCTGTTGTGCCTGTGAATAGGCTGCACGGGGAAAGTGAAAAGCAGCAAGAGCTTTCAGGGCTGGCAACTTCCTTGTGGGAGAACGAGTCTTGTGTTTCCTTTTCGGAAAGGTGCTCATCCGAGGACAGGCAGCATGAGCTGTAGCGTCTGTGGGAAAGCACAGATCCGCAGGGCTGTTGTGCCTGTGAATAGGCTGCACGGGGAGGTGAAAAGCAGCAAGAGCTTTCAGGGCTGGCAGCTTCCTTGTGGGAGAAGGAGCCCAATATTTGCCATTTCGGAAAGAGGCACTGCCGAGGACAGGCAGCATGAGCTGTAGCGTCTGTGGGAAAGCACAGATCCGCAGGGCTGTTGTGCCTGTGAATAGGCTGCACGGGGAAAGTCAAGAGCAGCAAGAGCTTTCAGGGCTGGCATCTTCCTTGTGGGAGAAGGAACCGAATGTTTCCCTTTCAGAAAGAGGCACTGCCGAGGACAGGCATCATGAGCTGTAGCGTCTGTGGGAAAGCAGAGATCCGCAGGGCTGTTGTGCCTGTGAATAGGCTGCACGGCGAAAGTGAAAAGCAGCAAGAGCTTTCAGGGCTGGCAGCTTCCTTGTGGGAGAAGGAGCCCAATATTTGCCATTTCGGAAAGAGGCACTTCCGAGGACAGGAAGCATGAGCAGTAGCGTCTGTGGGAAAGCACAGATCCGCAGGGCTGTTGTGCCTGTGAATAGGCTGCAATGGGAAAGTGAAAAGCAGCAAGAGCTTTCAGGGCTGGCAGCTTCCTTGTGGGAGAAGGAACCCAATATTTGCCATTTCGGAAAGAGGCACTTCCGAGGACAGGCAGCATGAGCAGTAGCGTCTCTGGGAAAGCACAGACCCGCAGGGCTGTTGTGCCTGTGAATAGGCTGCACGGGGAAAGTGAAAAGCAGCAAGAGCTTTCAGTGCTGGCAGCTTCCTTGTGGGAGAACGAGTCTTGTGTTTCCTTTTCGGAAAGGTGCTCATCCGAGCACAGGCAGCATGAGCTGTAGCGTCTGTGGGAAAGCACAGATCCGCAGGGCTGTTGTGCCTGTGAATAGGCTGCACGGGGAGGTGAAGAGCAGCAAGAGCTTTCAGGGCTGGCAGCTTCCTTGTGGGAGAAGGAGCCGAATGTTTCCCTTTCAGAAAGAGGCACTGCCGAGGACAGGCAGCATGAGCTGTAGCGTCTGTGGGAAAGCACAGATCCGCAGGGCTGTTGTGCCTGTGAACAGGCTGCACGGGGAAAGTCAAAAACAGCAAAAGCTTTCAGGGCTGGCAGCTTCCTTGTGGGAGAAGGAGCCCAATATTTGCCATTTCGGAAAGAGGCACTGCCGAGGACAGGCAGCATGAGCTGTAGCGTCTGTGGGAAAGCACAGATCCGCATGGCTGTTGTGCCTGTGAACAGGCTGCACGGGGAAAGTGAAAAACAGCAAGAGCTTTCAGGGCTGGCATCTTCCTTGTGAGAGAAGGAACCGAATGTTTCCCTTTCAGAAAGAGGCAGGGCCGAGCAGAGGCAGCATGAGCTGTAGCGTCTGTGGGAAAGCACAGATCCGCAGGGCTGTTGTGCCTGTGAATAGGCTGCACGGGGAAAGTGAAAAGCAGCAAGAGCTTTCAGGGCTGGCAGCTTCCTTGTGGGAGAAGGAACCCAATATTTGTCATTTCGGAAAGAGACACTGCCGAGGACAGGCAGCATGAGCTGTAGCGTCTGTGGGAAAGCACAGATCCGCAGGGCTGTTGTGCCTGTGAATAGGCTGCACGGGGAAAGTGAAAAGCAGCAAGAGCTTTCAGGGCTGGCAGCTTCCTTGTGGGAGAAGGAGCCCAATATTTGCCATTTCGGAAAGAGACACTGCCGAGGACAGGCAGCATGAGCTGTAGCGTCTGTGGGAAAGCAGAGATCCGCAGGGCTGTTGTGCCTGTGAATAGGCTGCACGGGGAAAGTGAAAAGCAGCAAGAGCTTTCAGGGCTGGCAGCTTCCCAGTGGGAGAAGGAGCCCAATATTTGCCATTTCGGAAAGAGACACTGCCGAGGACAGGCAGCATGATCTGTAGCCTCTGTGGGAAAGCACAGATCCGCAGGGCTGTTGTGCCTGTGAATAGGCTGCACGGGGAAAGTGAAAAGCAGCAAGAGCTTTCAGGGCTGGCAGCTTCCTTGTGGGAGAAGGAACCCAATATTTGTCATTTCGGAAAGAGACACTGCTGAGGACAGGCAGCATGAGCTGTAGCGTCTGTGGGAAAGCACAGATCCGCAGGGCTGTTGTGCCTGTGAATAGGCTGCACGGGGAAAGTGAAAAGCAGCAAGAGCTTTCAGGGCTGGCAGCTTCCTTGTGGGAGAAGGAACCGAATGTTTCCCTTTCAGAAAGAGGCAGGGCCGAGGACAGGCAGCATGAGCTGTAGCGTCTGTGGAAAAGCACAGATCCGCAGGGCTGTTGTGCCTGTGAATAGGCTGCACGGGGAAAGTCAAGAGCAGCAAGAGCTTTCAGGGCTGGCAGCTTCCTTGTGGGAGAAGGAACCCAATATTTGTCATTTCGGAAAGAGACACTGCTGAGGACAGGCAGCATGAGCTGTAGCGTCTGTGGAAAAGCACAGATCCGCAGGGCTGTTGTGCCTGTGTATAGGCTGCACGGGGAAAGTGAAAAGCAGCAAGAGCTTTCAGGGCTGGCAACTTCCTTGTGGGAGAACGAGTCTTGTGTTTCCTTTTCGGAAAGGTGCTCATCCGAGCACAGGCAGCATGAGCTGTAGCGTCTGTGGGAAAGCACAGATCCGCAGGGCTGTTGTGCCTGTGAATAGGCTGCACGCGGAAAGTCAAGAGCTTCAAGAGCTTTCAGGGCTGGCAGCTTCCTTGTGGGAGAAGGAGCCGAATGTTTCCCTTTCAGAAAGAGGAACTGCCGAGGACAGGCATCATGAGCTGTAGCGTCTGTGGGAAAGCAGAGATCCGCAGGGCTGTTGTGCCTGTGAATAGGCTGCACGGGGAAAGTGAAAAGCAGCAAGAGCTTTCAGGGCTGGCAGCTTCCTTGTGGGAGAAGGAGCCGAATGTTTCCCTTTCAGAAAGAGACACTGCCGAGGACAGGCAGCATGAGCTGTAGCGTCTGTGGGAAAGCACAGATCCGCAGGGCTGTTGTGCCTGTGAATAGGCTGCACGGGGAAAGTGAAAAGCAGCAAGAGCTTTCAGGGCTGGCAGCTTCCTTGTGGGAGAAGGAGCCCAATATTTGCCATTTCGGAAAGAGACACTGCCGAGGACAGGCAGCATGAGCTGTAGCGTCTGTGGGAAAGCAGAGATCCGCAGGGCTGTTGTGACTGTGAATAGGCTGCACGGGGAGGTGACGAGCAGCAAGAGCTTTCAGGGCTGGTAGTTTCCTTGTGGGAGAAGGAGCCGGACGTTTCCGTTTCAGAAAGAGGCACTGCCGAGGACAGGCAGCATGAGCTGTAGCGTCTGTGGGAAAGCACAGATCCGCAGGGCTGTTGTGCCTGTGAATAGGCTGCACGGGGAAAGTGAAAAGCAGCAAGAGCTTTCAGGGCTGGCAGCTTCCTTGTGGGAGAAGGAGCCGAATGTTTCCCTTTCAGAAAGAGGCACTGCCGAGGACAGGCAGCATGAGCTGTAGCGCCTGTGGGAAAGCACAGATCCGCAGGGCTGTTGTGCCTGTGAATAGGCTGCACGGGGAAAGTCAAAAGCAGCAAGAGCTTTCAGGGCTGGCAGCTTCCTTGTGGGAGAAGGAGCCGAATGTTTCCCTTTCAGAAAGAGGCACTGCCGAGGACAGGCATCATGAGCTATAGCGTCTGTGGGAAAGCACAGATCCGCAGGGCTGTTGTGCCTGTGAATAGGCTGCACGGGGAATGTGAAGAGCAGCAAGAGCTTTCAGGGCTGGCAGCTTCCTTGTGGGAGAAGGAGCCGAATGTTTCCCTTTCAGAAAGAGACACTGCTGAGGACAGGCAGCATGAGCTGTAGCGTCTGTGGGAAAGCACAGATCCGCAGGGCTGTTGTGCCTGTGAATAGGCTGCACGGGGAAAGTGAAGAGCAGCAAGAGCTTTCAGGGCTGGCAGCTTCCTTGTGGGAGAAGGAACCCAATATTTGTCACTTCGGAAAGAGACACTGCTGAGGACAGGCAGCATGAGCTGTAGCGTCTGTGGGAAAGCACAGATCCGCAGGGCTGTTGTGCCTGTGAATAGGCTGCACGGGGAAAGTGAAAAGCAGCAAGAGCTTTCAGGGCTGGCAGCTTCCTTGTGGGAGAAGGAACCCAATATTTGTCATTTCGGAAAGAGACACTGCTGAGGACAGGCAGCATGAGCTGTAGCGTCTGTGGGAAAGCAGAGATCCGCAGGGCTGTTGTGCCTGTGAATAGGCTGCACGGGGAAAGTGAAAAGCAGCAAGAGCTTTCAGGGCTGGCAGCTTCCTTGTGGGAGAAGGAGCCGAATGTTTCCCTTTCAGAAAGAGGCACTGCCGAGGACAGGCATCATGAGCTGTAGCGTCTGTGGGAAAGCAGAGATCCGCAGGGCTGTTGTGCCTGTGAATAGGCTGCACGGGGAAAGTGAAAAGCAGCAAGAGCTTTCAGGGCTGGCAGCTTCCTTGTGGGAGAAGGAGCCGAATGTTTCCCTTTCAGAAAGAGACACTGCCGAGGACAGGCAGCATGAGCTGTAGCGTCTGTGGGAAAGCACAGATCCTCAGGGCTGTTGTGCCTGTGAATAGGCTGCACGGGGAAAGTGAAAAGCAGCAAGAGCTTTCAGGGCTGGCAGCTTCCTTGTGGGAGAAGGAGCCGAATGTTTCCCTTTCAGAAAGAGACACTGCTGAGGACAGGCAGCATGAGCTGTAGCGTCTGTGGGAAAGCACAGATCCGCAGGGCTGTTGTGCCTGTGAATAGGCTGCACGGGGAAAGTGAAAAGCAGCAAGAGCTTTCAGGGCTGGCAACTTCCTTGTGGGAGAACGAGTCTTGTGTTTCCTTTTCGGAAAGGTGCTCATCCGAGCACAGGCAGCATGAGCTGTAGCGTCTGTGGGAAAGCAGAGATCCGCAGGGCTGTTGTGCCTGTGAATAGGCTGCACGGGGAAAGTCAAGAGCAGCAAGAGCTTTCAGGGCTGGCAGCTTCCTTGTGGGAGAAGGAGCCGAATGTTTCCCTTTCAGAAAGAGGAACTGCCGAGGACAGGCATCATGAGCTGTAGCGTCTGTGGGAAAGCAGAGATCCGCAGGGCTGTTGTGCCTGTGAATAGGCTGCACGGGGAAAGTGAAAAGCAGCAAGAGCTTTCAGGGCTGGCAGCTTCCTTGTGGGAGAAGGAGCCGAATGTTTCCCTTTCAGAAAGAGACACTGCCGAGGACAGGCAGCATGAGCTGTAGCGTCTGTGGGAAAGCACAGATCCGCAGGGCTGTTGTGCCTGTGAATAGGCTGCACGGGGAAAGTGAAGACCAGCAAGAGCTTTCAGGGCTGGCAGCTTCCTTGTGGGAGAAGGAACCCAATATTTGTCATTTCGGAAAGAGACACTGCCGAGGACAGGCAGCATGAGCTGTAGCGTCTGTGGAAAAGCACAGATCCGCAGGGCTGTTGTGCCTGTGAATAGGCTGCACGGGGAAAGTGAAAAGCAGCAAGAGCTTTCAGGGCTGGCAGCTTCCTTGTGGGAGAAGGAGCCCAATATTTGCCATTTCGGAAAGAGACACTGCCGAGGACAGGCAGCATGAGCTGTAGCGTCTGTGGGAAAGCAGAGATCCGCAGGGCTGTTGTGACTGTGAATAGGCTGCACGGGGAGGTGACGAGCAGCAAGAGCTTTCAGGGCTGGTAGTTTCCTTGTGGGAGAAGGAGCCGGACGTTTCCGTTTCAGAAAGAGACACTGCCGAGGACAGGCAGCATGAGCTGTAGCGTCTGTGGGAAAGCACAGATCCGCAGGGCTGTTGTGCCTGTGAATAGGCTGCACGGGGAAAGTGAAAAGCAGCAAGAGCTTTCAGGGCTGGCAGCTTCCTTGTGGGAGAAGGAGCCGAATGTTTCCCTTTCAGAAAGAGGCACTGCCGAGGACAGGCAGCATGAGCTGTAGCTTCTTTGGGAAAGCACAGATCCGCATGGCTGTTGTGCCTGTGAACAGGCTGCACGGGGAAAGTCAAAAACAGCAAGAGCTTTCAGGGCTGGCATCTTCCTTGTGAGAGAAGGAACCGAATGTTTCCCTTTCAGAAAGAGGCAGGGCCGAGCAGAGGCAGCATGAGCTGTAGCGTCTGTGGGAAAGCACAGATCCGCAGGGCTGTTGTGCCTGTGAATAGGCTGCACGGGGAAAGTGAAAAGCAGCAAGAGCTTTCAGGGCTGGCAGCTTCCTTGTGGGAGAAGGAACCCAATATTTGTCATTTCGGAAAGAGACACTGCTGAGGAGAGGCAGCATGAGCTGTAGCGTCTGTGGGAAAGCACAGATCCGCAGGGCTGTTGTGCCTGTGAATAAGCTGCACGGGGAAAGTGAAAAGCAGCAAGAGCTTTCAGGGCTGGCAGCTTCCTTGTGGGAGAAGGAACCCAATATTTGTCATTTCGGAAAGAGACACTGCTGAGGACAGGCATCATGAGCTGTAGCGTCTGTGGGAAAGCACAGATCCGCAGGGCTGTTGTGCCTGTGAATAGGCTGCACGGGGAGGTGAAGAACAGCAAGAGCTTTCAGGGCTGGCAGCTTCCTTGTTGGAGAAGGAACCGAATGTTTCCCTTTCAGAAAGAGGCACTGCCGAGGACAGGCAGCATGATCTGTAGCGTCTGTGGGAAAGCACAGATCCGCAGGGCTGTTGTGCCTGTGAATAGGCTGCACGGGGAAAGTGAAAAGCAGCAAGAGCTTTCAGGGCTGGCAGCTTCCTTGTGGGAGAAGGAGCCGAATGTTTCCCTTTCAGAAAGAGGCACTGCCGAGGACAGGCATCATGAGCTGTAGCGTCTGTGGGAAAGCACAGATCCGCAGGGCTGTTTTGCCTGTGAATAGGCTGCACGGGGAAAGTGAAAAGCAGCAAGAGCTTTCAGGGCTGGCAGCTTCCTTGTGGGAGAAGGAGCCCAATATTTGCCATTTCGGAAAGAGGCACTGCCGAGGACAGGCAGCATGAGCTGTAGCGTCTGTGGGAAAGCACAGATCCGCATGGCTGTTGTGCCTGTGAACAGGCTGCACGGGGAAAGTGAAAAACAGCAAGAGCTTTCAGGGCTGGCATCTTCCTTGTGAGAGAAGGAACCGAATGTTTCCCTTTCAGAAAGAGGCAGGGCCGAGCAGAGGCAGCATGAGCTGTAGCGTCTGTGGGAAAGCACAGATCCGCAGGGCTGTTGTGCCTGTGAATAGGCTGCACGGGGAAAGTGAAAAGCAGCAAGAGCTTTCAGGGCTGGCAGCTTCCTTGTGGGAGAAGGAACCCAATATTTGTCATTTCGGAAAGAGACACTGCTGAGGAGAGGCAGCATGAGCTGTAGCGTCTGTGGGAAAGCACAGATCCGCAGGGCTGTTGTGCCTGTGAATAGGCTGCACGGGGAAAGTGAAAAGCAGCAAGAGCTTTCAGGGCTGGCAGCTTCCTTGTGGGAGAAGGAGCCCAATATTTGCCATTTCGGAAAGAGACACTGCCGAGGACAGGCAGCATGAGCTGTAGCGTCTGTGGGAAAGCAGAGATCCGCAGGGCTGTTGTGCCTGTGAATAGGCTGCACGGGGAAAGTGAAAAGCAGCAAGAGCTTTCAGGGCTGGCAGCTTCCCAGTGGGAGAAGGAGCCCAATATTTGCCATTTCGGAAAGAGACACTGCCGAGGACAGGCAGCATGATCTGTAGCCTCTGTGGGAAAGCACAGATCCGCAGGGCTGTTGTGCCTGTGAATAGGCTGCACGGGGAAAGTGAAAAGCAGCAAGAGCTTTCAGGGCTGGCAGCTTCCTTGTGGGAGAAGGAACCCAATATTTGTCATTTCGGAAAGAGACACTGCTGAGGACAGGCAGCATGAGCTGTAGCGTCTGTGGGAAAGCACAGATCCGCAGGGCTGTTGTGCCTGTGAATAGGCTGCACGGGGAAAGTGAAAAGCAGCAAGAGCTTTCAGGGCTGGCAGCTTCCTTGTGGGAGAAGGAACCGAATGTTTCCCTTTCAGAAAGAGGCAGGGCCGAGGACAGGCAGCATGAGCTGTAGCGTCTGTGGAAAAGCACAGATCCGCAGGGCTGTTGTGCCTGTGAATAGGCTGCACGGGGAAAGTCAAGAGCAGCAAGAGCTTTCAGGGCTGGCAGCTTCCTTGTGGGAGAAGGAACCCAATATTTGTCATTTCGGAAAGAGACACTGCTGAGGACAGGCAGCATGAGCTGTAGCGTCTGTGGAAAAGCACAGATCCGCAGGGCTGTTGTGCCTGTGTATAGGCTGCATGGGGAAAGTGAAAAGCAGCAAGAGCTTTCAGGGCTGGCAACTTCCTTGTGGGAGAACGAGTCTTGTGTTTCCTTTTCGGAAAGGTGCTCATCCGAGCACAGGCAGCATGAGCTGTAGCGTCTGTGGGAAAGCACAGATCCGCAGGGCTGTTGTGCCTGTGAATAGGCTGCACGCGGAAAGTCAAGAGCTTCAAGAGCTTTCAGGGCTGGCAGCTTCCTTGTGGGAGAAGGAGCCGAATGTTTCCCTTTCAGAAAGAGGAACTGCCGAGGACAGGCATCATGAGCTGTAGCGTCTGTGGGAAAGCAGAGATCCGCAGGGCTGTTGTGCCTGTGAATAGGCTGCACGGGGAAAGTGAAAAGCAGCAAGAGCTTTCAGGGCTGGCAGCTTCCTTGTGGGAGAAGGAGCCGAATGTTTCCCTTTCAGAAAGAGACACTGCCGAGGACAGGCAGCATGAGCTGTAGCGTCTGTGGGAAAGCACAGATCCGCAGGGCTGTTGTGCCTGTGAATAGGCTGCACGGGGAAAGTGAAAAGCAGCAAGAGCTTTCAGGGCTGGCAGCTTCCTTGTGGGAGAAGGAGCCCAATATTTGCCATTTCGGAAAGAGACACTGCCGAGGACAGGCAGCATGAGCTGTAGCGTCTGTGGGAAAGCAGAGATCCGCAGGGCTGTTGTGACTGTGAATAGGCTGCACGGGGAGGTGACGAGCAGCAAGAGCTTTCAGGGCTGGTAGTTTCCTTGTGGGAGAAGGAGCCGGACGTTTCCGTTTCAGAAAGAGGCACTGCCGAGGACAGGCAGCATGAGCTGTAGCGTCTGTGGGAAAGCACAGATCCGCAGGGCTGTTGTGCCTGTGAATAGGCTGCACGGGGAAAGTGAAAAGCAGCAAGAGCTTTCAGGGCTGGCAGCTTCCTTGTGGGAGAAGGAGCCGAATGTTTCCCTTTCAGAAAGAGGCACTGCCGAGGACAGGCAGCATGAGCTGTAGCGCCTGTGGGAAAGCACAGATCCGCAGGGCTGTTGTGCCTGTGAATAGGCTGCACGGGGAAAGTCAAAAGCAGCAAGAGCTTTCAGGGCTGGCAGCTTCCTTGTGGGAGAAGGAGCCGAATGTTTCCCTTTCAGAAAGAGGCACTGCCGAGGACAGGCATCATGAGCTATAGCGTCTGTGGGAAAGCACAGATCCGCAGGGCTGTTGTGCCTGTGAATAGGCTGCACGGGGAATGTGAAGAGCAGCAAGAGCTTTCAGGGCTGGCAGCTTCCTTGTGGGAGAAGGAGCCGAATGTTTCCCTTTCAGAAAGAGACACTGCTGAGGACAGGCAGCATGAGCTGTAGCGTCTGTGGGAAAGCACAGATCCGCAGGGCTGTTGTGCCTGTGAATAGGCTGCACGGGGAAAGTGAAGAGCAGCAAGAGCTTTCAGGGCTGGCAGCTTCCTTGTGGGAGAAGGAACCCAATATTTGTCACTTCGGAAAGAGACACTGCTGAGGACAGGCAGCATGAGCTGTAGCGTCTGTGGGAAAGCACAGATCCGCAGGGCTGTTGTGCCTGTGAATAGGCTGCACGGGGAAAGTGAAAAGCAGCAAGAGCTTTCAGGGCTGGCAGCTTCCTTGTGGGAGAAGGAACCCAATATTTGTCATTTCGGAAAGAGACACTGCTGAGGACAGGCAGCATGAGCTGTAGCGTCTGTGGGAAAGCAGAGATCCGCAGGGCTGTTGTGCCTGTGAATAGGCTGCACGGGGAAAGTGAAAAGCAGCAAGAGCTTTCAGGGCTGGCAGCTTCCTTGTGGGAGAAGGAGCCGAATGTTTCCCTTTCAGAAAGAGGCACTGCCGAGGACAGGCATCATGAGCTGTAGCGTCTGTGGGAAAGCAGAGATCCGCAGGGCTGTTGTGCCTGTGAATAGGCTGCACGGGGAAAGTGAAAAGCAGCAAGAGCTTTCAGGGCTGGCAGCTTCCTTGTGGGAGAAGGAGCCGAATGTTTCCCTTTCAGAAAGAGACACTGCCGAGGACAGGCAGCATGAGCTGTAGCGTCTGTGGGAAAGCACAGATCCTCAGGGCTGTTGTGCCTGTGAATAGGCTGCACGGGGAAAGTGAAAAGCAGCAAGAGCTTTCAGGGCTGGCAGCTTCCTTGTGGGAGAAGGAGCCGAATGTTTCCCTTTCAGAAAGAGACACTGCTGAGGACAGGCAGCATGAGCTGTAGCGTCTGTGGGAAAGCACAGATCCGCAGGGCTGTTGTGCCTGTGAATAGGCTGCACGGGGAAAGTGAAAAGCAGCAAGAGCTTTCAGGGCTGGCAACTTCCTTGTGGGAGAACGAGTCTTGTGTTTCCTTTTCGGAAAGGTGCTCATCCGAGCACAGGCAGCATGAGCTGTAGCGTCTGTGGGAAAGCAGAGATCCGCAGGGCTGTTGTGCCTGTGAATAGGCTGCACGGGGAAAGTCAAGAGCAGCAAGAGCTTTCAGGGCTGGCAGCTTCCTTGTGGGAGAAGGAGCCGAATGTTTCCCTTTCAGAAAGAGGAACTGCCGAGGACAGGCATCATGAGCTGTAGCGTCTGTGGGAAAGCAGAGATCCGCAGGGCTGTTGTGCCTGTGAATAGGCTGCACGGGGAAAGTGAAAAGCAGCAAGAGCTTTCAGGGCTGGCAGCTTCCTTGTGGGAGAAGGAGCCGAATGTTTCCCTTTCAGAAAGAGACACTGCCGAGGACAGGCAGCATGAGCTGTAGCGTCTGTGGGAAAGCACAGATCCGCAGGGCTGTTGTGCCTGTGAATAGGCTGCACGGGGAAAGTGAAGACCAGCAAGAGCTTTCAGGGCTGGCAGCTTCCTTGTGGGAGAAGGAACCCAATATTTGTCATTTCGGAAAGAGACACTGCCGAGGACAGGCAGCATGAGCTGTAGCGTCTGTGGAAAAGCACAGATCCGCAGGGCTGTTGTGCCTGTGAATAGGCTGCACGGGGAAAGTGAAAAGCAGCAAGAGCTTTCAGGGCTGGCAGCTTCCTTGTGGGAGAAGGAGCCCAATATTTGCCATTTCGGAAAGAGACACTGCCGAGGACAGGCAGCATGAGCTGTAGCGTCTGTGGGAAAGCAGAGATCCGCAGGGCTGTTGTGACTGTGAATAGGCTGCACGGGGAGGTGACGAGCAGCAAGAGCTTTCAGGGCTGGTAGTTTCCTTGTGGGAGAAGGAGCCGGACGTTTCCGTTTCAGAAAGAGACACTGCCGAGGACAGGCAGCATGAGCTGTAGCGTCTGTGGGAAAGCACAGATCCGCAGGGCTGTTGTGCCTGTGAATAGGCTGCACGGGGAAAGTGAAAAGCAGCAAGAGCTTTCAGGGCTGGCAGCTTCCTTGTGGGAGAAGGAGCCGAATGTTTCCCTTTCAGAAAGAGGCACTGCCGAGGACAGGCAGCATGAGCTGTAGCTTCTTTGGGAAAGCACAGATCCGCATGGCTGTTGTGCCTGTGAACAGGCTGCACGGGGAAAGTCAAAAACAGCAAGAGCTTTCAGGGCTGGCATCTTCCTTGTGAGAGAAGGAACCGAATGTTTCCCTTTCAGAAAGAGGCAGGGCCGAGCAGAGGCAGCATGAGCTGTAGCGTCTGTGGGAAAGCACAGATCCGCAGGGCTGTTGTGCCTGTGAATAGGCTGCACGGGGAAAGTGAAAAGCAGCAAGAGCTTTCAGGGCTGGCAGCTTCCTTGTGGGAGAAGGAACCCAATATTTGTCATTTCGGAAAGAGACACTGCTGAGGAGAGGCAGCATGAGCTGTAGCGTCTGTGGGAAAGCACAGATCCGCAGGGCTGTTGTGCCTGTGAATAAGCTGCACGGGGAAAGTGAAAAGCAGCAAGAGCTTTCAGGGCTGGCAGCTTCCTTGTGGGAGAAGGAACCCAATATTTGTCATTTCGGAAAGAGACACTGCTGAGGACAGGCATCATGAGCTGTAGCGTCTGTGGGAAAGCACAGATCCGCAGGGCTGTTGTGCCTGTGAATAGGCTGCACGGGGAGGTGAAGAACAGCAAGAGCTTTCAGGGCTGGCAGCTTCCTTGTTGGAGAAGGAACCGAATGTTTCCCTTTCAGAAAGAGGCACTGCCGAGGACAGGCAGCATGATCTGTAGCGTCTGTGGGAAAGCACAGATCCGCAGGGCTGTTGTGCCTGTGAATAGGCTGCACGGGGAAAGTGAAAAGCAGCAAGAGCTTTCAGGGCTGGCAGCTTCCTTGTGGGAGAAGGAGCCGAATGTTTCCCTTTCAGAAAGAGGCACTGCCGAGGACAGGCATCATGAGCTGTAGCGTCTGTGGGAAAGCACAGATCCGCAGGGCTGTTTTGCCTGTGAATAGGCTGCACGGGGAAAGTGAAAAGCAGCAAGAGCTTTCAGGGCTGGCAGCTTCCTTGTGGGAGAAGGAGCCGAATGTTTCCCTTTCAGAAAGAGACACTGCCGAGGACAGGCAGCATGAGCTGTAGCGTCTGTGGGAAAGCACAGATCCTCAGGGCTGTTGTGCCTGTGAATAGGCTACACGGGGAAAGTCAAGAGCAGCAAGAGCTTTCAGGGCTGGCAGCTTCCTTGTGGGAGAAGGAGCCGAATGTTTCCCTTTCAGAAAGAGACACTGCTGAGGACAGGCAGCATGAGCTGTAGCCTCTGTGGGAAAGCACAGATCCGCAGGGCTGTTGTGCCTGTGAATAGGCTGCACGGGGAAAGTGAAGACCAGCAAGAGCTTTCAGGGCTGGCAGCTTCCTTGTGGGAGAAGGAGCCCAATATTTGCCATTTCGGAAAGAGACACTGCCGAGGACAGGCAGCATGAGCTGTAGCGTCTGTGGGAAAGCAGAGATCCGCAGGGCTGTTGTGACTGTGAATAGGCTGCACGGGGAGGTGACGAGCAGCAAGTGCTTTCAGGGCTGGTAGTTTCCTTGTGGGAGAAGGAGCCGGACGTTTCCGTTTCAGAAAAAGACACTGCCGAGGACAGGCAGCATGAGCTGTAGCGTCTGTGGGAAAGCACAGATCCGCAGGGCTGTTGTGCCTGTGAATAGGCTGCACGGGGAAAGTCAAGAGCAGCAAGAGCTTTCAGGGCTGGCAGCTTCCTTGTGGGAGAAGGAGCCGAATGTTTCCCTTTCAGAAAGAGGCACTGCCGAGGACAGGCAGCATGAGCTGTAGCGTCTGTGGGAAAGCAGAGATCCGCAGGGCTGTTGTGCCTGTGAATAGGCTGCACGGGGAAAGTGAAAAGCAGCAAGAGCTTTCAGGGCTGGCAGCTTCCTTGTGGGAGAAGGAGCCGAATGTTTCCCTTTCAGAAAGAGGCACTGCTGAGGACAGGCATCATGAGCTGTAGCGTCTGTGGGAAAGCAGAGATCCGCAGGGCTGTTGTGCCTGTGAATAGGCTGCACGGGGAAAGTGAAAAGCAGCAAGAGCTTTCAGGGCTGGCAGCTTCCTTGTGGGAGAAGGAGCCGAATGTTTCCCTTTCAGAAAGAGACACTGCCGAGGACAGGCAGCATGAGCTGTAGCGTCTGTGGGAAAGCACAGATCCTCAGGACTGTTGTGCCTGTGAATAGACTACACGGGGAAAGTCAAGAGCAGCAAGAGCTTTCAGGGCTGGCAGCTTCCTTGTGGGAGAAGGAGCCGAATGTTTCCCTTTCAGAAAGAGACACTGCTGAGGACAGGCAGCATGAGCTGTAGCGTCTGTGGGAAAGCACAGATCCGCAGGGCTGTTGTGCCTGTGAATAGGCTGCACGGGGAAAGTGAAAAGCAGCAAGAGCTTTCAGGGCTGGCAGCTTCCCAGTGGGAGAAGGAGCCCAATATTTGCCATTTCGGAAAGAGACACTGCCGAGGACAGGCAGCATGATCTGTAGCCTCTGTGGGAAAGCACAGATCCGCAGGGCTGTTGTGCCTGTGAATAGGCTGCACGGGGAAAGTGAAAAGCAGCAAGAGCTTTCAGGGCTGGCAGCTTCCTTGTGGGAGAAGGAACCCAATATTTGTCATTTCGGAAAGAGACACTGCTGAGGACAGGCAGCATGAGCTGTAGCGTCTGTGGGAAAGCACAGATCCGCAGGGCTGTTGTGCCTGTGAATAGGCTGCACGGGGAAAGTGAAAAGCAGCAAGAGCTTTCAGGGCTGGTAGTTTCCTTGTGGGAGAAGGAGCCGAATGTTTCCCTTTCAGAAAGAGGCAGGGCCGAGGACAGGCAGCATGAGCTGTAGCGTCTGTGGAAAAGCACAGATCCGCAGGGCTGTTGTGCCTGTGAATAGGCTGCACGGGGAAAGTCAAGAGCAGCAAGAGCTTTCAGGGCTGGCAGCTTCCTTGTGGGAGAAGGAACCCAATATTTGTCATTTCGGAAAGAGACACTGCTGAGGACAGGCAGCATGAGCTGTAGCGTCTGTGGAAAAGCACAGATCCGCAGGGCTGTTGTGCCTGTGTATAGGCTGCACGGGGAAAGTGAAAAGCAGCAAGAGCTTTCAGGGCTGGCAACTTCCTTGTGGGAGAACGAGTCTTGTGTTTCCTTTTCGGAAAGGTGCTCATCCGAGCACAGGCAGCATGAGCTGTAGCGTCTGTGGGAAAGCACAGATCCGCAGGGCTGTTGTGCCTGTGAATAGGCTGCACGGGGAAAGTCAAGAGCAGCAAGAGCTTTCAGGGCTGGCAGCTTCCTTGTGGGAGAAGGAGCCGAATGTTTCCCTTTCAGAAAGAGACACTGCCGAGGACAGGCATCATGAGCTGTAGCGTCTGTGGGAAAGCACAGATCCGCAGGGCTGTTGTGCCTGTGAATAGGCTGCACGGGGAAAGTGAAGACCAGCAAGAGCTTTCAGGGCTGGCAGCTTCCTTGTGGGAGAAGGAACCCAATATTTGTCATTTCGGAAAGAGACACTGCCGAGGACAGGCAGCATGAGCTGTAGCGTCTGTGGAAAAGCACAGATCCTCAGGGCTGTTGTGCCTGTGAATAGGCTGCACGGGGAAAGTGAAAAGCAGCAAGAGCTTTCAGGGCTGGCAGCTTCCTTGTGGGAGAAGGAGCCCAATATTTGCCATTTCGGAAAGAGACACTGCCGAGGACAGGCAGCATGAGCTGTAGCGTCTGTGGGAAAGCAGAGATCCGCAGGGCTGTTGTGACTGTGAATAGGCTGCACGGGGAGGTGACGAGCAGCAAGAGCTTTCAGGGCTGGTAGTTTCCTTGTGGGAGAAGGAGCCGGACGTTTCCGTTTCAGAAAGAGACACTGCCGAGGACAGGCAGCATGAGCTGTAGCGTCTGTGGGAAAGCACAGATCCGCAGGGCTGTTGTGCCTGTGAATAGGCTGCACGGGGAAAGTGAAAAGCAGCAAGAGCTTTCAGGGCTGGCAGCTTCCTTGTGGGAGAAGGAACCCAATATTTGTCATTTCGGAAAGAGACACTGCTGAGGACAGGCAGCATGAGCTGTAGCGTCTGTGGGAAAGCACAGATCCGCAGGGCTGTTGTGCCTGTGAATAGGCTGCACGGGGAAAGTGAAAAGCAGCAAGAGCTTTCAGGGCTGGTAGTTTCCTTGTGGGAGAAGGAACCGAATGTTTCCCTTTCAGAAAGAGGCAGGGCCGAGGACAGGCAGCATGAGCTGTAGCGTCTGTGGAAAAGCACAGATCCGCAGGGCTGTTGTGCCTGTGAATAGGCTGCACGGGGAAAGTCAAGAGCAGCAAGAGCTTTCAGGGCTGGCAGCTTCCTTGTGGGAGAAGGAACCCAATATTTGTCATTTCGGAAAGAGACACTGCTGAGGACAGGCAGCATGAGCTGTAGCGTCTGTGGAAAAGCACAGATCCGCAGGGCTGTTGTGCCTGTGTATAGGCTGCACGGGGAAAGTGAAAAGCAGCAAGAGCTTTCAGGGCTGGCAACTTCCTTGTGGGAGAACGAGTCTTGTGTTTCCTTTTCGGAAAGGTGCTCATCCGAGCACAGGCAGCATGAGCTGTAGCGTCTGTGGGAAAGCACAGATCCGCAGGGCTGTTGTGCCTGTGAATAGGCTGCACGGGGAAAGTCAAGAGCAGCAAGAGCTTTCAGGGCTGGCAGCTTCCTTGTGGGAGAAGGAGCCGAATGTTTCCCTTTCAGAAAGAGACACTGCCGAGGACAGGCAGCATGAGCTGTAGCGTCTGTGGGAAAGCACAGATCCGCAGGGCTGTTGTGCCTGTGAATAGGCTGCACGGGGAAAGTGAAGACCAGCAAGAGCTTTCAGGGCTGGCAGCTTCCTTGTGGGAGAAGGAACCCAATATTTGTCATTTCGGAAAGAGACACTGCCGAGGACAGGCAGCATGAGCTGTAGCGTCTGTGGGAAAGCACAGATCCTCAGGGCTGTTGTGCCTGTGAATAGGCTGCACGGGGAAAGTGAAAAGCAGCAAGAGCTTTCAGGGCTGGCAGCTTCCTTGTGGGAGAAGGAGCCCAATATTTGCCATTTCGGAAAGAGACACTGCCGAGGACAGGCAGCATGAGCTGTAGCGTCTGTGGGAAAGCAGAGATCCGCAGGGCTGTTGTGACTGTGAATAGGCTGCACGGGGAGGTGACGAGCAGCAAGAGCTTTCAGGGCTGGTAGTTTCCTTGTGGGAGAAGGAGCCGGACGTTTCCGTTTCAGAAAGAGACACTGCCGAGGACAGGCAGCATGAGCTGTAGCGTCTGTGGGAAAGCACAGATCCGCAGGGCTGTTGTGCCTGTGAATAGGCTGCACGGGGAAAGTGAAAAGCAGCAAGAGCTTTCAGGGCTGGCAGCTTCCTTGTGGGAGAAGGAGCCGAATGTTTCCCTTTCAGAAAGAGGCACTGCCGAGGACAGGCATCATGAGCTATAGCGTCTGTGGGAAAGCACAGATCCGCAGGGCTGTTGTGCCTGTGAATAGGCTGCACGGGGAAAGTGAAAAGCAGCAAGAGCTTTCAGGGCTGGTAGTTTCCTTGTGGGAGAAGGAGCCGGACGTTTCCGTTTCAGAAAGAGACACTGCCGAGGACAGGCAGCATGAGCTGTAGCGCCTGTGGGAAAGCACAGATCCTCAGGGCTGTTGTGCCTGTGAATAGGCTGCACGGGGAAAGTCAAAAGCAGCAAGAGCTTTCAGGGCTGGCAGCTTCCTTGTGGGAGAAGGAGCCGAATGTTTCCCTTTCAGAAAGAGGCACTGCCGAGGACAGGCATCATGAGCTATAGCGTCTGTGGGAAAGCACAGATCCGCAGGGCTGTTGTGCCTGTGAATAGGCTGCACGGGGAAAGTGAAAAGCAGCAAGAGCTTTCAGGGCTGGCAGCTTCCTTGTGGGAGAAGGAGCCGAATGTTTCCCTTTCAGAAAGAGGCACTGCCGAGGACAGGCAGCATGAGCTGTAGCTTCTTTGGGAAAGCACAGATCCGCATGGCTGTTGTGCCTGTGAACAGGCTGCACGGGGAAAGTCAAAAACAGCAAGAGCTTTCAGGGCTGGCATCTTCCTTGTGAGAGAAGGAACCGAATGTTTCCCTTTCAGAAAGAGGCAGGGCCGAGCAGAGGCAGCATGAGCTGTAGCGTCTGTGGGAAAGCACAGATCCGCAGGGCTGTTGTGCCTGTGAATAGGCTGCACGGGGAAAGTGAAAAGCAGCAAGAGCTTTCAGGGCTGGCAGCTTCCTTGTGGGAGAAGGAACCCAATATTTGTCATTTCGGAAAGAGACACTGCTGAGGAGAGGCAGCATGAGCTGTAGCGTCTGTGGGAAAGCACAGATCCGCAGGGCTGTTGTGCCTGTGAATAGGCTGCACGGGGAAAGTGAAAAGCAGCAAGAGCTTTCAGGGCTGGCAGCTTCCTTGTGGGAGAAGGAGCCGAATGTTTCCCTTTCAGAAAGAGGCACTGCCGAGGACAGGCATCATGAGCTGTAGCGTCTGTGGGAAAGCACAGATCCGCAGGGCTGTTTTGCCTGTGAATAGGCTGCACGGGGAAAGTGAAAAGCAGCAAGAGCTTTCAGGGCTGGCAGCTTCCTTGTGGGAGAAGGAGCCGAATGTTTCCCTTTCAGAAAGAGACACTGCCGAGGACAGGCAGCATGAGCTGTAGCGTCTGTGGGAAAGCACAGATCCTCAGGGCTGTTGTGCCTGTGAATAGGCTACACGGGGAAAGTCAAGAGCAGCAAGAGCTTTCAGGGCTGGCAGCTTCCTTGTGGGAGAAGGAGCCGAATGTTTCCCTTTCAGAAAGAGACACTGCTGAGGACAGGCAGCATGAGCTGTAGCCTCTGTGGGAAAGCACAGATCCGCAGGGCTGTTGTGCCTGTGAATAGGCTGCACGGGGAAAGTGAAGACCAGCAAGAGCTTTCAGGGCTGGCAGCTTCCTTGTGGGAGAAGGAGCCCAATATTTGCCATTTCGGAAAGAGACACTGCCGAGGACAGGCAGCATGAGCTGTAGCGTCTGTGGGAAAGCAGAGATCCGCAGGGCTGTTGTGACTGTGAATAGGCTGCACGGGGAGGTGACGAGCAGCAAGAGCTTTCAGGGCTGGTAGTTTCCTTGTGGGAGAAGGAGCCGGACGTTTCCGTTTCAGAAAGAGACACTGCTGAGGACAGGCAGCATGAGCTGTAGCCTCTGTGGGAAAGCACAGATCCGCAGGGCTGTTGTGCCTGTGAATAGGCTGCACGGGGAAAGTGAAAAGCAGCAAGAGCTTTCAGGGCTGGCAGCTTCCTTGTGGGAGAAGGAACCCAATATTTGTCATTTCGGAAAGAGACACTGCTGAGGACAGGCAGCATGAGCTGTAGCGTCTGTGGGAAAGCACAGATCCGCAGGGCTGTTGTGCCTGTGAATAGGCTGCACGGGGAAAGTGAAAAGCAGCAAGAGCTTTCAGGGCTGGTAGTTTCCTTGTGGGAGAAGGAACCGAATGTTTCCCTTTCAGAAAGAGGCAGGGCCGAGGACAGGCAGCATGAGCTGTAGCGTCTGTGGAAAAGCACAGATCCGCAGGGCTGTTGTGCCTGTGAATAGGCTGCACGGGGAAAGTCAAGAGCAGCAAGAGCTTTCAGGGCTGGCAGCTTCCTTGTGGGAGAAGGAACCCAATATTTGTCATTTCGGAAAGAGACACTGCTGAGGACAGGCAGCATGAGCTGTAGCGTCTGTGGAAAAGCACAGATCCGCAGGGCTGTTGTGCCTGTGTATAGGCTGCACGGGGAAAGTGAAAAGCAGCAAGAGCTTTCAGGGCTGGCAACTTCCTTGTGGGAGAACGAGTCTTGTGTTTCCTTTTCGGAAAGGTGCTCATCCGAGCACAGGCAGCATGAGCTGTAGCGTCTGTGGGAAAGCACAGATCCGCAGGGCTGTTGTGCCTGTGAATAGGCTGCACGGGGAAAGTCAAGAGCAGCAAGAGCTTTCAGGGCTGGCAGCTTCCTTGTGGGAGAAGGAGCCGAATGTTTCCCTTTCAGAAAGAGACACTGCCGAGGACAGGCAGCATGAGCTGTAGCGTCTGTGGGAAAGCACAGATCCGCAGGGCTGTTGTGCCTGTGAATAGGCTGCACGGGGAAAGTGAAGACCAGCAAGAGCTTTCAGGGCTGGCAGCTTCCTTGTGGGAGAAGGAACCCAATATTTGTCATTTCGGAAAGAGACACTGCCGAGGACAGGCAGCATGAGCTGTAGCGTCTGTGGAAAAGCACAGATCCTCAGGGCTGTTGTGCCTGTGAATAGGCTGCACGGGGAAAGTGAAAAGCAGCAAGAGCTTTCAGGGCTGGCAGCTTCCTTGTGGGAGAAGGAGCCCAATATTTGCCATTTCGGAAAGAGACACTGCCGAGGACAGGCAGCATGAGCTGTAGCGTCTGTGGGAAAGCAGAGATCCGCAGGGCTGTTGTGACTGTGAATAGGCTGCACGGGGAGGTGACGAGCAGCAAGAGCTTTCAGGGCTGGTAGTTTCCTTGTGGGAGAAGGAGCCGGACGTTTCCGTTTCAGAAAGAGACACTGCCGAGGACAGGCAGCATGAGCTGTAGCGTCTGTGGGAAAGCACAGATCCGCAGGGCTGTTGTGCCTGTGAATAGGCTGCACGGGGAAAGTGAAAAGCAGCAAGAGCTTTCAGGGCTGGCAGCTTCCTTGTGGGAGAAGGAGCCGAATGTTTCCCTTTCAGAAAGAGGCACTGCCGAGGACAGGCATCATGAGCTATAGCGTCTGTGGGAAAGCACAGATCCGCAGGGCTGTTGTGCCTGTGAATAGGCTGCACGGGGAAAGTGAAAAGCAGCAAGAGCTTTCAGGGCTGGTAGTTTCCTTGTGGGAGAAGGAGCCGGACGTTTCCGTTTCAGAAAGAGACACTGCCGAGGACAGGCAGCATGAGCTGTAGCGCCTGTGGGAAAGCACAGATCCTCAGGGCTGTTGTGCCTGTGAATAGGCTGCACGGGGAAAGTCAAAAGCAGCAAGAGCTTTCAGGGCTGGCAGCTTCCTTGTGGGAGAAGGAGCCGAATGTTTCCCTTTCAGAAAGAGGCACTGCCGAGGACAGGCATCATGAGCTATAGCGTCTGTGGGAAAGCACAGATCCGCAGGGCTGTTGTGCCTGTGAATAGGCTGCACGGGGAAAGTGAAAAGCAGCAAGAGCTTTCAGGGCTGGCAGCTTCCTTGTGGGAGAAGGAGCCGAATGTTTCCCTTTCAGAAAGAGGCACTGCCGAGGACAGGCAGCATGAGCTGTAGCTTCTTTGGGAAAGCACAGATCCGCATGGCTGTTGTGCCTGTGAACAGGCTGCACGGGGAAAGTCAAAAACAGCAAGAGCTTTCAGGGCTGGCATCTTCCTTGTGAGAGAAGGAACCGAATGTTTCCCTTTCAGAAAGAGGCAGGGCCGAGCAGAGGCAGCATGAGCTGTAGCGTCTGTGGGAAAGCACAGATCCGCAGGGCTGTTGTGCCTGTGAATAGGCTGCACGGGGAAAGTGAAAAGCAGCAAGAGCTTTCAGGGCTGGCAGCTTCCTTGTGGGAGAAGGAACCCAATATTTGTCATTTCGGAAAGAGACACTGCTGAGGAGAGGCAGCATGAGCTGTAGCGTCTGTGGGAAAGCACAGATCCGCAGGGCTGTTGTGCCTGTGAATAGGCTGCACGGGGAAAGTGAAAAGCAGCAAGAGCTTTCAGGGCTGGCAGCTTCCTTGTGGGAGAAGGAGCCGAATGTTTCCCTTTCAGAAAGAGGCACTGCCGAGGACAGGCATCATGAGCTGTAGCGTCTGTGGGAAAGCACAGATCCGCAGGGCTGTTTTGCCTGTGAATAGGCTGCACGGGGAAAGTGAAAAGCAGCAAGAGCTTTCAGGGCTGGCAGCTTCCTTGTGGGAGAAGGAGCCGAATGTTTCCCTTTCAGAAAGAGACACTGCCGAGGACAGGCAGCATGAGCTGTAGCGTCTGTGGGAAAGCACAGATCCGCAGGGCTGTTGTGCCTGTGAATAGGCTGCACGGGGAAAGTGAAGACCAGCAAGAGCTTTCAGGGCTGGCAGCTTCCTTGTGGGAGAAGGAGCCCAATATTTGCCATTTCGGAAAGAGACACTGCCGAGGACAGGCAGCATGAGCTGTAGCGTCTGTGGGAAAGCAGAGATCCGCAGGGCTGTTGTGACTGTGAATAGGCTGCACGGGGAGGTGACGAGCAGCAAGAGCTTTCAGGGCTGGTAGTTTCCTTGTGGGAGAAGGAGCCGGACGTTTCCGTTTCAGAAAGAGACACTGCTGAGGACAGGCAGCATGAGCTGTAGCCTCTGTGGGAAAGCACAGATCCGCAGGGCTGTTGTGCCTGTGAATAGGCTGCACGGGGAAAGTGAAGACCAGCAAGAGCTTTCAGGGCTGGCAGCTTCCTTGTGGGAGAAGGAGCCCAATATTTGCCATTTCGGAAAGAGACACTGCCGAGGACAGGCAGCATGAGCTGTAGCGTCTGTGGGAAAGCAGAGATCCGCAGGGCTGTTGTGACTGTGAATAGGCTGCACGGGGAAAGTGAAAATCAGCAAGAGCTTTCAGGGCTGGCAGCTTCCTTGTGGGAGAAGGAACCCAATATTTGTCATTTCGGAAAGAGACACTGCCGAGGACAGGCAGCATGAGCTGTAGCGTCTGTGGGAAAGCAGAGATCCGCAGGGCTGTTGTGACTGTGAATAGGCTGCACGGGGAGGTGACGAGCAGCAAGAGCTTTCAGGGCTGGCAGCTTCCTTGTGGGAGAAGGAGCCCAATATTTGCCATTTCGGAAAGAGACACTGCCGAGGACAGGCAGCATGAGCTGTAGCGCCTGTGGGAAAGCACAGATCCGCAGGGCTGTTGTGCCTGTGAATAGGCTGCACGGGGAAAGTCAAAAGCAGCAAGAGCTTTCAGGGCTGGCAGCTTCCTTGTGGGAGAAGGAGCCGAATGTTTCCCTTTCAGAAAGAGGCACTGCCGAGGACAGGCATCATGAGCTATAGCGTCTGTGGGAAAGCACAGATCCGCAGGGCTGTTGTGCCTGTGAATAGGCTGCACGGGGAAAGTGAAAAGCAGCAAGAGCTTTCAGGGCTGGCAGCTTCCTTGTGGGAGAAGGAGCCGAATGTTTCCCTTTCAGAAAGAGGCACTGCCGAGGACAGGCAGCATGAGCTGTAGCTTCTTTGGGAAAGCACAGATCCGCATGGCTGTTGTGCCTGTGAACAGGCTGCACGGGGAAAGTCAAAAACAGCAAGAGCTTTCAGGGCTGGCATCTTCCTTGTGAGAGAAGGAACCGAATGTTTCCCTTTCAGAAAGAGGCAGGGCCGAGCAGAGGCAGCATGAGCTGTAGCGTCTGTGGGAAAGCACAGATCCGCAGGGCTGTTGTGCCTGTGAATAGGCTGCACGGGGAAAGTGAAAAGCAGCAAGAGCTTTCAGGGCTGGCAGCTTCCTTGTGGGAGAAGGAACCCAATATTTGTCATTTCGGAAAGAGACACTGCCGAGGACAGGCAGCATGATCTGTAGCCTCTGTGGGAAAGCACAGATCCGCAGGGCTGTTGTGCCTGTGAATAGGCTGCACGGGGAAAGTGAAAAGCAGCAAGAGCTTTCAGGGCTGGCAGCTTCCTTGTGGGAGAAGGAACCCAATATTTGTCATTTCGGAAAGAGACACTGCTGAGGACAGGCAGCATGAGCTGTAGCGTCTGTGGGAAAGCACAGATCCGCAGGGCTGTTGTGCCTGTGAATAGGCTGCACGGGGAAAGTGAAAAGCAGCAAGAGCTTTCAGTGCTGGCAGGTTCCTTGTGGGAGAAGGAACCGAATGTTTCCCTTTCAGAAAGAGGCAGGGCCGAGGACAGGCAGCATGAGCTGTAGCGTCTGTGGAAAAGCACAGATCCGCAGGGCTGTTGTGCCTGTGAATAGGCTGCACGGGGAAAGTCAAGAGCAGCAAGAGCTTTCAGGGCTGGCAGCTTCCTTGTGGGAGAAGGAGCCGAATGTTTCCCTTTCAGAAAGAGGCACTGCCGAGGACAGGCAGCATGAGCAGTAGCGTCTGTGGGAAAGCACAGATCCGCAGGGCTGTTGTGCCTGTGAATAGGCTGCACGGGGAAAGTCAAGAGCAGCAAGAGCTTTCAGGGCTGGCAGCTTCCTTGTGGGAGAAGGAACCCAATATTTGTCATTTCGGAAAGAGACACTGCTGAGGACAGGCAGCATGAGCTGTAGCGTCTGTGGAAAAGCACAGATCCGCAGGGCTGTTGTGCCTGTGTATAGGCTGCACGGGGAAAGTGAAAAGCAGCAAGAGCTTTCAGGGCTGGCAACTTCCTTGTGGGAGAACGAGTCTTGTGTTTCCTTTTCGGAAAGGTGCTCATCCGAGCACAGGCAGCATGAGCTGTAGCGTCTGTGGGAAAGCACAGATCCGCAGGGCTGTTGTGCCTGTGAATAGGCTGCACGGGGAAAGTCAAGAGCAGCAAGAGCTTTCAGGGCTGGCAGCTTCCTTGTGGGAGAAGGAGCCGAATGTTTCCCTTTCAGAAAGAGGAACTGCCGAGGACAGGCATCATGAGCTGTAGCGTCTGTGGGAAAGCAGAGATCCGCAGGGCTGTTGTGCCTGTGAATAGGCTGCACGGGGAAAGTGAAAAGCAGCAAGAGCTTTCAGGGCTGGCAGCTTCCTTGTGGGAGAAGGAGCCGAATGTTTCCCTTTCAGAAAGAGACACTGCCGAGGACAGGCAGCATGAGCTGTAGCGTCTGTGGGAAAGCACAGATCCGCAGGGCTGTTGTGCCTGTGAATAGGCTGCACGGGGAAAGTGAAGACCAGCAAGAGCTTTCAGGGCTGGCAGCTTCCTTGTGGGAGAAGGAACCCAATATTTGTCATTTCGGAAAGAGACACTGCCGAGGACAGGCAGCATGAGCTGTAGCGTCTGTGGAAAAGCACAGATCCTCAGGGCTGTTGTGCCTGTGAATAGGCTGCACGGGGAAAGTGAAAAGCAGCAAGAGCTTTCAGGGCTGGCAGCTTCCTTGTGGGAGAAGGAGCCCAATATTTGCCATTTCGGAAAGAGACACTGCCGAGGACAGGCAGCATGAGCTGTAGCGTCTGTGGGAAAGCAGAGATCCGCAGGGCTGTTGTGACTGTGAATAGGCTGCACGGGGAGGTGACGAGCAGCAAGAGCTTTCAGTGCTGGCAGGTTCCTTGTGGGAGAAGGAACCGAATGTTTCCCTTTCAGAAAGAGGCAGGGCCGAGGACAGGCAGCATGAGCTGTAGCGTCTGTGGAAAAGCACAGATCCGCAGGGCTGTTGTGCCTGTGAATAGGCTGCACGGGGAAAGTCAAGAGCAGCAAGAGCTTTCAGGGCTGGCAGCTTCCTTGTGGGAGAAGGAGCCGAATGTTTCCCTTTCAGAAAGAGACACTGCCGAGGACAGGCAGCATGAGCTGTAGCGTCTGTGGGAAAGCACAGATCCTCAGGACTGTTGTGCCTGTGAATAGACTACACGGGGAAAGTCAAGAGCAGCAAGAGCTTTCAGGGCTGGCAGCTTCCTTGTGGGAGAAGGAGCCGAATGTTTCCCTTTCAGAAAGAGACACTGCTGAGGACAGGCAGCATGAGCTGTAGCGTCTGTGGGAAAGCACAGATCCGCAGGGCTGTTGTGCCTGTGAATAGGCTGCACGGGGAAAGTGAAAAGCAGCAAGAGCTTTCAGGGCTGGCAGCTTCCCAGTGGGAGAAGGAGCCCAATATTTGCCATTTCGGAAAGAGACACTGCCGAGGACAGGCAGCATGATCTGTAGCCTCTGTGGGAAAGCACAGATCCGCAGGGCTGTTGTGCCTGTGAATAGGCTGCACGGGGAAAGTGAAAAGCAGCAAGAGCTTTCAGGGCTGGCAGCTTCCTTGTGGGAGAAGGAACCCAATATTTGTCATTTCGGAAAGAGACACTGCTGAGGACAGGCAGCATGAGCTGTAGCATCTGTGGGAAAGCACAGATCCGCAGGGCTGTTGTGCCTGTGAATAGGCTGCACGGGGAAAGTGAAAAGCAGCAAGAGCTTTCAGGGCTGGTAGTTTCCTTGTGGGAGAAGGAACCGAATGTTTCCCTTTCAGAAAGAGGCAGGGCCGAGGACAGGCAGCATGAGCTGTAGCGTCTGTGGAAAAGCACAGATCCGCAGGGCTGTTGTGCCTGTGAATAGGCTGCACGGGGAAAGTCAAGAGCAGCAAGAGCTTTCAGGGCTGGCAGCTTCCTTGTGGGAGAAGGAACCCAATATTTGTCATTTCGGAAAGAGACACTGCTGAGGACAGGCAGCATGAGCTGTAGCGTCTGTGGAAAAGCACAGATCCGCAGGGCTGTTGTGCCTGTGTATAGGCTGCACGGGGAAAGTGAAAAGCAGCAAGAGCTTTCAGGGCTGGCAACTTCCTTGTGGGAGAACGAGTCTTGTGTTTCCTTTTCGGAAAGGTGCTCATCCGAGCACAGGCAGCATGAGCTGTAGCGTCTGTGGGAAAGCACAGATCCGCAGGGCTGTTGTGCCTGTGAATAGGCTGCACGGGGAAAGTCAAGAGCAGCAAGAGCTTTCAGGGCTGGCAGCTTCCTTGTGGGAGAAGGAGCCGAATGTTTCCCTTTCAGAAAGAGACACTGCCGAGGACAGGCAGCATGAGCTGTAGCGTCTGTGGGAAAGCACAGATCCGCAGGGCTGTTGTGCCTGTGAATAGGCTGCACGGGGAAAGTGAAGACCAGCAAGAGCTTTCAGGGCTGGCAGCTTCCTTGTGGGAGAAGGAACCCAATATTTGTCATTTCGGAAAGAGACACTGCCGAGGACAGGCAGCATGAGCTGTAGCGTCTGTGGAAAAGCACAGATCCTCAGGGCTGTTGTGCCTGTGAATAGGCTGCACGGGGAAAGTGAAAAGCAGCAAGAGCTTTCAGGGCTGGCAGCTTCCTTGTGGGAGAAGGAGCCCAATATTTGCCATTTCGGAAAGAGACACTGCCGAGGACAGGCAGCATGAGCTGTAGCGTCTGTGGGAAAGCAGAGATCCGCAGGGCTGTTGTGACTGTGAATAGGCTGCACGGGGAGGTGACGAGCAGCAAGAGCTTTCAGGGCTGGTAGTTTCCTTGTGGGAGAAGGAGCCGGACGTTTCCGTTTCAGAAAGAGACACTGCCGAGGACAGGCAGCATGAGCTGTAGCGTCTGTGGGAAAGCACAGATCCGCAGGGCTGTTGTGCCTGTGAATAGGCTGCACGGGGAAAGTGAAAAGCAGCAAGAGCTTTCAGGGCTGGCAGCTTCCTTGTGGGAGAAGGAGCCGAATGTTTCCCTTTCAGAAAGAGGCACTGCCGAGGACAGGCATCATGAGCTATAGCGTCTGTGGGAAAGCACAGATCCGCAGGGCTGTTGTGCCTGTGAATAGGCTGCACGGGGAAAGTGAAAAGCAGCAAGAGCTTTCAGGGCTGGCAGCTTCCTTGTGGGAGAAGGAACCCAATATTTGTCATTTCGGAAAGAGACACTGCTGAGGACAGGCAGCATGAGCTGTAGCGTCTGTGGGAAAGCACAGATCCGCAGGGCTGTTGTGCCTGTGAATAGGCTGCACGGGGAAAGTGAAAAGCAGCAAGAGCTTTCAGGGCTGGTAGTTTCCTTGTGGGAGAAGGAACCGAATGTTTCCCTTTCAGAAAGAGGCAGGGCCGAGGACAGGCAGCATGAGCTGTAGCGTCTGTGGAAAAGCACAGATCCGCAGGGCTGTTGTGCCTGTGAATAGGCTGCACGGGGAAAGTCAAGAGCAGCAAGAGCTTTCAGGGCTGGCAGCTTCCTTGTGGGAGAAGGAACCCAATATTTGTCATTTCGGAAAGAGACACTGCTGAGGACAGGCAGCATGAGCTGTAGCGTCTGTGGAAAAGCACAGATCCGCAGGGCTGTTGTGCCTGTGTATAGGCTGCACGGGGAAAGTGAAAAGCAGCAAGAGCTTTCAGGGCTGGCAACTTCCTTGTGGGAGAACGAGTCTTGTGTTTCCTTTTCGGAAAGGTGCTCATCCGAGCACAGGCAGCATGAGCTGTAGCGTCTGTGGGAAAGCACAGATCCGCAGGGCTGTTGTGCCTGTGAATAGGCTGCACGGGGAAAGTCAAGAGCAGCAAGAGCTTTCAGGGCTGGCAGCTTCCTTGTGGGAGAAGGAGCCGAATGTTTCCCTTTCAGAAAGAGACACTGCCGAGGACAGGCAGCATGAGCTGTAGCGTCTGTGGGAAAGCACAGATCCGCAGGGCTGTTGTGCCTGTGAATAGGCTGCACGGGGAAAGTGAAGACCAGCAAGAGCTTTCAGGGCTGGCAGCTTCCTTGTGGGAGAAGGAACCCAATATTTGTCATTTCGGAAAGAGACACTGCCGAGGACAGGCAGCATGAGCTGTAGCGTCTGTGGAAAAGCACAGATCCTCAGGGCTGTTGTGCCTGTGAATAGGCTGCACGGGGAAAGTGAAAAGCAGCAAGAGCTTTCAGGGCTGGCAGCTTCCTTGTGGGAGAAGGAGCCCAATATTTGCCATTTCGGAAAGAGACACTGCCGAGGACAGGCAGCATGAGCTGTAGCGTCTGTGGGAAAGCAGAGATCCGCAGGGCTGTTGTGACTGTGAATAGGCTGCACGGGGAGGTGACGAGCAGCAAGAGCTTTCAGGGCTGGTAGTTTCCTTGTGGGAGAAGGAGCCGGACGTTTCCGTTTCAGAAAGAGACACTGCCGAGGACAGGCAGCATGAGCTGTAGCGCCTGTGGGAAAGCACAGATCCTCAGGGCTGTTGTGCCTGTGAATAGGCTGCACGGGGAAAGTCAAAAGCAGCAAGAGCTTTCAGGGCTGGCAGCTTCCTTGTGGGAGAAGGAGCCGAATGTTTCCCTTTCAGAAAGAGGCACTGCCGAGGACAGGCATCATGAGCTATAGCGTCTGTGGGAAAGCACAGATCCGCAGGGCTGTTGTGCCTGTGAATAGGCTGCACGGGGAAAGTGAAAAGCAGCAAGAGCTTTCAGGGCT
Organism: Necrosyrtes monachus; assembly: GCA_037953605.1. Lineage (NCBI taxonomy): Eukaryota > Metazoa > Chordata > Aves > Accipitriformes > Accipitridae > Necrosyrtes > Necrosyrtes monachus. The sequence continues at coordinate 13,534,468 of JAZGTQ010000309.1, read as the reverse complement.
GGCAGCTTCCTTGTGGGAGAAGGAGCCGAATGTTTCCCTTTCAGAAAGAGGCACTGCCGAGGACAGGCAGCATGAGCTGTAGCTTCTTTGGGAAAGCACAGATCCGCATGGCTGTTGTGCCTGTGAACAGGCTGCACGGGGAAAGTCAAAAACAGCAAGAGCTTTCAGGGCTGGCATCTTCCTTGTGAGAGAAGGAACCGAATGTTTCCCTTTCAGAAAGAGGCAGGGCCGAGCAGAGGCAGCATGAGCTGTAGCGTCTGTGGGAAAGCACAGATCCGCAGGGCTGTTGTGCCTGTGAATAGGCTGCACGGGGAAAGTGAAAAGCAGCAAGAGCTTTCAGGGCTGGCAGCTTCCTTGTGGGAGAAGGAACCCAATATTTGTCATTTCGGAAAGAGACACTGCTGAGGAGAGGCAGCATGAGCTGTAGCGTCTGTGGGAAAGCACAGATCCGCAGGGCTGTTGTGCCTGTGAATAGGCTGCACGGGGAAAGTGAAAAGCAGCAAGAGCTTTCAGGGCTGGCAGCTTCCTTGTGGGAGAAGGAGCCGAATGTTTCCCTTTCAGAAAGAGGCACTGCCGAGGACAGGCATCATGAGCTGTAGCGTCTGTGGGAAAGCACAGATCCGCAGGGCTGTTTTGCCTGTGAATAGGCTGCACGGGGAAAGTGAAAAGCAGCAAGAGCTTTCAGGGCTGGCAGCTTCCTTGTGGGAGAAGGAGCCGAATGTTTCCCTTTCAGAAAGAGACACTGCCGAGGACAGGCAGCATGAGCTGTAGCGTCTGTGGGAAAGCACAGATCCTCAGGGCTGTTGTGCCTGTGAATAGGCTACACGGGGAAAGTCAAGAGCAGCAAGAGCTTTCAGGGCTGGCAGCTTCCTTGTGGGAGAAGGAGCCGAATGTTTCCCTTTCAGAAAGAGACACTGCTGAGGACAGGCAGCATGAGCTGTAGCCTCTGTGGGAAAGCACAGATCCGCAGGGCTGTTGTGCCTGTGAATAGGCTGCACGGGGAAAGTGAAGACCAGCAAGAGCTTTCAGGGCTGGCAGCTTCCTTGTGGGAGAAGGAGCCCAATATTTGCCATTTCGGAAAGAGACACTGCCGAGGACAGGCAGCATGAGCTGTAGCGTCTGTGGGAAAGCAGAGATCCGCAGGGCTGTTGTGACTGTGAATAGGCTGCACGGGGAGGTGACGAGCAGCAAGAGCTTTCAGGGCTGGTAGTTTCCTTGTGGGAGAAGGAGCCGGACGTTTCCGTTTCAGAAAGAGACACTGCTGAGGACAGGCAGCATGAGCTGTAGCCTCTGTGGGAAAGCACAGATCCCCAGGGCTGTTGTGCCTGTGAATAGGCTGCACGGGGAAAGTGAAAAGCAGCAAGAGCTTTCAGGGCTGGCAGCTTCCTTGTGGGAGAAGGAACCCAATATTTGTCATTTCGGAAAGAGACACTGCTGAGGACAGGCAGCATGAGCTGTAGCGTCTGTGGGAAAGCACAGATCCGCAGGGCTGTTGTGCCTGTGAATAGGCTGCACGGGGAAAGTGAAAAGCAGCAAGAGCTTTCAGGGCTGGTAGTTTCCTTGTGGGAGAAGGAACCGAATGTTTCCCTTTCAGAAAGAGGCAGGGCCGAGGACAGGCAGCATGAGCTGTAGCGTCTGTGGAAAAGCACAGATCCGCAGGGCTGTTGTGCCTGTGAATAGGCTGCACGGGGAAAGTCAAGAGCAGCAAGAGCTTTCAGGGCTGGCAGCTTCCTTGTGGGAGAAGGAACCCAATATTTGTCATTTCGGAAAGAGACACTGCTGAGGACAGGCAGCATGAGCTGTAGCGTCTGTGGAAAAGCACAGATCCGCAGGGCTGTTGTGCCTGTGTATAGGCTGCACGGGGAAAGTGAAAAGCAGCAAGAGCTTTCAGGGCTGGCAACTTCCTTGTGGGAGAACGAGTCTTGTGTTTCCTTTTCGGAAAGGTGCTCATCCGAGCACAGGCAGCATGAGCTGTAGCGTCTGTGGGAAAGCACAGATCCGCAGGGCTGTTGTGCCTGTGAATAGGCTGCACGGGGAAAGTCAAGAGCAGCAAGAGCTTTCAGGGCTGGCAGCTTCCTTGTGGGAGAAGGAGCCGAATGTTTCCCTTTCAGAAAGAGACACTGCCGAGGACAGGCAGCATGAGCTGTAGCGTCTGTGGGAAAGCACAGATCCGCAGGGCTGTTGTGCCTGTGAATAGGCTGCACGGGGAAAGTGAAGACCAGCAAGAGCTTTCAGGGCTGGCAGCTTCCTTGTGGGAGAAGGAACCCAATATTTGTCATTTCGGAAAGAGACACTGCCGAGGACAGGCAGCATGAGCTGTAGCGTCTGTGGAAAAGCACAGATCCTCAGGGCTGTTGTGCCTGTGAATAGGCTGCACGGGGAAAGTGAAAAGCAGCAAGAGCTTTCAGGGCTGGCAGCTTCCTTGTGGGAGAAGGAGCCCAATATTTGCCATTTCGGAAAGAGACACTGCCGAGGACAGGCAGCATGAGCTGTAGCGTCTGTGGGAAAGCAGAGATCCGCAGGGCTGTTGTGACTGTGAATAGGCTGCACGGGGAGGTGACGAGCAGCAAGAGCTTTCAGGGCTGGTAGTTTCCTTGTGGGAGAAGGAGCCGGACGTTTCCGTTTCAGAAAGAGACACTGCCGAGGACAGGCAGCATGAGCTGTAGCGTCTGTGGGAAAGCACAGATCCGCAGGGCTGTTGTGCCTGTGAATAGGCTGCACGGGGAAAGTGAAAAGCAGCAAGAGCTTTCAGGGCTGGCAGCTTCCTTGTGGGAGAAGGAGCCGAATGTTTCCCTTTCAGAAAGAGGCACTGCCGAGGACAGGCATCATGAGCTATAGCGTCTGTGGGAAAGCACAGATCCGCAGGGCTGTTGTGCCTGTGAATAGGCTGCACGGGGAAAGTGAAAAGCAGCAAGAGCTTTCAGGGCTGGTAGTTTCCTTGTGGGAGAAGGAGCCGGACGTTTCCGTTTCAGAAAGAGACACTGCCGAGGACAGGCAGCATGAGCTGTAGCGCCTGTGGGAAAGCACAGATCCTCAGGGCTGTTGTGCCTGTGAATAGGCTGCACGGGGAAAGTCAAAAGCAGCAAGAGCTTTCAGGGCTGGCAGCTTCCTTGTGGGAGAAGGAGCCGAATGTTTCCCTTTCAGAAAGAGGCACTGCCGAGGACAGGCATCATGAGCTATAGCGTCTGTGGGAAAGCACAGATCCGCAGGGCTGTTGTGCCTGTGAATAGGCTGCACGGGGAAAGTGAAAAGCAGCAAGAGCTTTCAGGGCTGGCAGCTTCCTTGTGGGAGAAGGAGCCGAATGTTTCCCTTTCAGAAAGAGGCACTGCCGAGGACAGGCAGCATGAGCTGTAGCTTCTTTGGGAAAGCACAGATCCGCATGGCTGTTGTGCCTGTGAACAGGCTGCACGGGGAAAGTCAAAAACAGCAAGAGCTTTCAGGGCTGGCATCTTCCTTGTGAGAGAAGGAACCGAATGTTTCCCTTTCAGAAAGAGGCAGGGCCGAGCAGAGGCAGCATGAGCTGTAGCGTCTGTGGGAAAGCACAGATCCGCAGGGCTGTTGTGCCTGTGAATAGGCTGCACGGGGAAAGTGAAAAGCAGCAAGAGCTTTCAGGGCTGGCAGCTTCCTTGTGGGAGAAGGAACCCAATATTTGTCATTTCGGAAAGAGACACTGCTGAGGAGAGGCAGCATGAGCTGTAGCGTCTGTGGGAAAGCACAGATCCGCAGGGCTGTTGTGCCTGTGAATAGGCTGCACGGGGAAAGTGAAAAGCAGCAAGAGCTTTCAGGGCTGGCAGCTTCCTTGTGGGAGAAGGAGCCGAATGTTTCCCTTTCAGAAAGAGGCACTGCCGAGGACAGGCATCATGAGCTGTAGCGTCTGTGGGAAAGCACAGATCCGCAGGGCTGTTTTGCCTGTGAATAGGCTGCACGGGGAAAGTGAAAAGCAGCAAGAGCTTTCAGGGCTGGCAGCTTCCTTGTGGGAGAAGGAGCCGAATGTTTCCCTTTCAGAAAGAGACACTGCCGAGGACAGGCAGCATGAGCTGTAGCGTCTGTGGGAAAGCACAGATCCTCAGGGCTGTTGTGCCTGTGAATAGGCTACACGGGGAAAGTCAAGAGCAGCAAGAGCTTTCAGGGCTGGCAGCTTCCTTGTGGGAGAAGGAGCCGAATGTTTCCCTTTCAGAAAGAGACACTGCTGAGGACAGGCAGCATGAGCTGTAGCCTCTGTGGGAAAGCACAGATCCGCAGGGCTGTTGTGCCTGTGAATAGGCTGCACGGGGAAAGTGAAGACCAGCAAGAGCTTTCAGGGCTGGCAGCTTCCTTGTGGGAGAAGGAGCCCAATATTTGCCATTTCGGAAAGAGACACTGCCGAGGACAGGCAGCATGAGCTGTAGCGTCTGTGGGAAAGCAGAGATCCGCAGGGCTGTTGTGACTGTGAATAGGCTGCACGGGGAGGTGACGAGCAGCAAGAGCTTTCAGGGCTGGTAGTTTCCTTGTGGGAGAAGGAGCCGGACGTTTCCGTTTCAGAAAGAGACACTGCTGAGGACAGGCAGCATGAGCTGTAGCCTCTGTGGGAAAGCACAGATCCGCAGGGCTGTTGTGCCTGTGAATAGGCTGCACGGGGAAAGTGAAGACCAGCAAGAGCTTTCAGGGCTGGCAGCTTCCTTGTGGGAGAAGGAGCCCAATATTTGCCATTTCGGAAAGAGACACTGCCGAGGACAGGCAGCATGAGCTGTAGCGTCTGTGGGAAAGCAGAGATCCGCAGGGCTGTTGTGACTGTGAATAGGCTGCACGGGGAAAGTGAAGACCAGCAAGAGCTTTCAGGGCTGGCAGCTTCCTTGTGGGAGAAGGAACCCAATATTTGTCATTTCGGAAAGAGACACTGCCGAGGACAGGCAGCATGAGCTGTAGCGTCTGTGGGAAAGCAGAGATCCGCAGGGCTGTTGTGACTGTGAATAGGCTGCACGGGGAGGTGACGAGCAGCAAGAGCTTTCAGGGCTGGCAGCTTCCTTGTGGGAGAAGGAGCCCAATATTTGCCATTTCGGAAAGAGACACTGCCGAGGACAGGCAGCATGAGCTGTAGCGCCTGTGGGAAAGCACAGATCCGCAGGGCTGTTGTGCCTGTGAATAGGCTGCACGGGGAAAGTCAAAAGCAGCAAGAGCTTTCAGGGCTGGCAGCTTCCTTGTGGGAGAAGGAGCCGAATGTTTCCCTTTCAGAAAGAGGCACTGCCGAGGACAGGCATCATGAGCTGTAGCGTCTGTGGGAAAGCACAGATCCGCAGGGCTGTTGTGCCTGTGAATAGGCTGCACGGGGAAAGTGAAAAGCAGCAAGAGCTTTCAGGGCTGGCAGCTTCCTTGTGGGAGAAGGAGCCGAATGTTTCCCTTTCAGAAAGAGGCACTGCCGAGGACAGGCAGCATGAGCTGTAGCTTCTTTGGGAAAGCACAGATCCGCATGGCTGTTGTGCCTGTGAACAGGCTGCACGGGGAAAGTCAAAAACAGCAAGAGCTTTCAGGGCTGGCATCTTCCTTGTGAGAGAAGGAACCGAATGTTTCCCTTTCAGAAAGAGGCAGGGCCGAGCAGAGGCAGCATGAGCTGTAGCGTCTGTGGGAAAGCACAGATCCGCAGGGCTGTTGTGCCTGTGAATAGGCTGCACGGGGAAAGTGAAAAGCAGCAAGAGCTTTCAGGGCTGGCAGCTTCCTTGTGGGAGAAGGAACCCAATATTTGTCATTTCGGAAAGAGACACTGCCGAGGACAGGCAGCATGATCTGTAGCCTCTGTGGGAAAGCACAGATCCGCAGGGCTGTTGTGCCTGTGAATAGGCTGCACGGGGAAAGTGAAAAGCAGCAAGAGCTTTCAGGGCTGGCAGCTTCCTTGTGGGAGAAGGAACCCAATATTTGTCATTTCGGAAAGAGACACTGCTGAGGACAGGCAGCATGAGCTGTAGCGTCTGTGGGAAAGCACAGATCCGCAGGGCTGTTGTGCCTGTGAATAGGCTGCACGGGGAAAGTGAAAAGCAGCAAGAGCTTTCAGTGCTGGCAGGTTCCTTGTGGGAGAAGGAACCGAATGTTTCCCTTTCAGAAAGAGGCAGGGCCGAGGACAGGCAGCATGAGCTGTAGCGTCTGTGGAAAAGCACAGATCCGCAGGGCTGTTGTGCCTGTGAATAGGCTGCACGGGGAAAGTCAAGAGCAGCAAGAGCTTTCAGGGCTGGCAGCTTCCTTGTGGGAGAAGGAGCCGAATGTTTCCCTTTCAGAAAGAGGCACTGCCGAGGACAGGCAGCATGAGCAGTAGCGTCTGTGGGAAAGCACAGATCCGCAGGGCTGTTGTGCCTGTGAATAGGCTGCACGGGGAAAGTCAAGAGCAGCAAGAGCTTTCAGGGCTGGCAGCTTCCTTGTGGGAGAAGGAACCCAATATTTGTCATTTCGGAAAGAGACACTGCTGAGGACAGGCAGCATGAGCTGTAGCGTCTGTGGAAAAGCACAGATCCGCAGGGCTGTTGTGCCTGTGTATAGGCTGCACGGGGAAAGTGAAAAGCAGCAAGAGCTTTCAGGGCTGGCAACTTCCTTGTGGGAGAACGAGTCTTGTGTTTCCTTTTCGGAAAGGTGCTCATCCGAGCACAGGCAGCATGAGCTGTAGCGTCTGTGGGAAAGCACAGATCCGCAGGGCTGTTGTGCCTGTGAATAGGCTGCACGGGGAAAGTCAAGAGCAGCAAGAGCTTTCAGGGCTGGCAGCTTCCTTGTGGGAGAAGGAGCCGAATGTTTCCCTTTCAGAAAGAGGAACTGCCGAGGACAGGCATCATGAGCTGTAGCGTCTGTGGGAAAGCAGAGATCCGCAGGGCTGTTGTGCCTGTGAATAGGCTGCACGGGGAAAGTGAAAAGCAGCAAGAGCTTTCAGGGCTGGCAGCTTCCTTGTGGGAGAAGGAGCCGAATGTTTCCCTTTCAGAAAGAGACACTGCCGAGGACAGGCAGCATGAGCTGTAGCGTCTGTGGGAAAGCACAGATCCGCAGGGCTGTTGTGCCTGTGAATAGGCTGCACGGGGAAAGTGAAGACCAGCAAGAGCTTTCAGGGCTGGCAGCTTCCTTGTGGGAGAAGGAACCCAATATTTGTCATTTCGGAAAGAGACACTGCCGAGGACAGGCAGCATGAGCTGTAGCGTCTGTGGAAAAGCACAGATCCTCAGGGCTGTTGTGCCTGTGAATAGGCTGCACGGGGAAAGTGAAAAGCAGCAAGAGCTTTCAGGGCTGGCAGCTTCCTTGTGGGAGAAGGAGCCGAATGTTTCCCTTTCAGAAAGAGGCACTGCCGAGGACAGGCATCATGAGCTGTAGCGTCTGTGGGAAAGCACAGATCCGCAGGGCTGTTGTGCCTGTGAATAGGCTGCACGGGGAAAGTGAAAAGCAGCAAGAGCTTTCAGGGCTGGCAGCTTCCTTGTGGGAGAAGGAACCCAATATTTGTCATTTCGGAAAGAGACACTGCTGAGGAGAGGCAGCATGAGCTGTAGCGTCTGTGGGAAAGCACAGATCCTCAGGGCTGTTGTGCCTGTGAATAGGCTACACGGGGAAAGTCAAGAGCAGCAAGAGCTTTCAGGGCTGGCAGCTTCCTTGTGGGAGAAGGAGCCGAATGTTTCCCTTTCAGAAAGAGACACTGCTGAGGACAGGCAGCATGAGCTGTAGCCTCTGTGGGAAAGCACAGATCCGCAGGGCTGTTGTGCCTGTGAATAGGCTGCACGGGGAAAGTGAAGACCAGCAAGAGCTTTCAGGGCTGGCAGCTTCCTTGTGGGAGAAGGAGCCCAATATTTGCCATTTCGGAAAGAGACACTGCCGAGGACAGGCAGCATGAGCTGTAGCGTCTGTGGGAAAGCAGAGATCCGCAGGGCTGTTGTGACTGTGAATAGGCTGCACGGGGAGGTGACGAGCAGCAAGAGCTTTCAGGGCTGGTAGTTTCCTTGTGGGAGAAGGAGCCGGACGTTTCCGTTTCAGAAAGAGACACTGCTGAGGACAGGCAGCATGAGCTGTAGCCTCTGTGGGAAAGCACAGATCCGCAGGGCTGTTGTGCCTGTGAATAGGCTGCACGGGGAAAGTGAAGACCAGCAAGAGCTTTCAGGGCTGGCAGCTTCCTTGTGGGAGAAGGAGCCCAATATTTGCCATTTCGGAAAGAGACACTGCCGAGGACAGGCAGCATGAGCTGTAGCGTCTGTGGGAAAGCAGAGATCCGCAGGGCTGTTGTGACTGTGAATAGGCTGCACGGGGAAAGTGAAGACCAGCAAGAGCTTTCAGGGCTGGCAGCTTCCTTGTGGGAGAAGGAACCCAATATTTGTCATTTCGGAAAGAGACACTGCCGAGGACAGGCAGCATGAGCTGTAGCGTCTGTGGGAAAGCAGAGATCCGCAGGGCTGTTGTGACTGTGAATAGGCTGCACGGGGAGGTGACGAGCAGCAAGAGCTTTCAGGGCTGGCAGCTTCCTTGTGGGAGAAGGAGCCCAATATTTGCCATTTCGGAAAGAGACACTGCCGAGGACAGGCAGCATGAGCTGTAGCGCCTGTGGGAAAGCACAGATCCGCAGGGCTGTTGTGCCTGTGAATAGGCTGCACGGGGAAAGTCAAAAGCAGCAAGAGCTTTCAGGGCTGGCAGCTTCCTTGTGGGAGAAGGAGCCGAATGTTTCCCTTTCAGAAAGAGGCACTGCCGAGGACAGGCATCATGAGCTATAGCGTCTGTGGGAAAGCACAGATCCGCAGGGCTGTTGTGCCTGTGAATAGGCTGCACGGGGAAAGTGAAAAGCAGCAAGAGCTTTCAGGGCTGGCAGCTTCCTTGTGGGAGAAGGAGCCGAATGTTTCCCTTTCAGAAAGAGGCACTGCCGAGGACAGGCAGCATGAGCTGTAGCTTCTTTGGGAAAGCACAGATCCGCATGGCTGTTGTGCCTGTGAACAGGCTGCACGGGGAAAGTCAAAAACAGCAAGAGCTTTCAGGGCTGGCATCTTCCTTGTGAGAGAAGGAACCGAATGTTTCCCTTTCAGAAAGAGGCAGGGCCGAGCAGAGGCAGCATGAGCTGTAGCGTCTGTGGGAAAGCACAGATCCGCAGGGCTGTTGTGCCTGTGAATAGGCTGCACGGGGAAAGTGAAAAGCAGCAAGAGCTTTCAGGGCTGGCAGCTTCCTTGTGGGAGAAGGAACCCAATATTTGTCATTTCGGAAAGAGACACTGCCGAGGACAGGCAGCATGATCTGTAGCCTCTGTGGGAAAGCACAGATCCGCAGGGCTGTTGTGCCTGTGAATAGGCTGCACGGGGAAAGTGAAAAGCAGCAAGAGCTTTCAGGGCTGGCAGCTTCCTTGTGGGAGAAGGAACCCAATATTTGTCATTTCGGAAAGAGACACTGCTGAGGACAGGCAGCATGAGCTGTAGCGTCTGTGGGAAAGCACAGATCCGCAGGGCTGTTGTGCCTGTGAATAGGCTGCACGGGGAAAGTGAAAAGCAGCAAGAGCTTTCAGTGCTGGCAGGTTCCTTGTGGGAGAAGGAACCGAATGTTTCCCTTTCAGAAAGAGGCAGGGCCGAGGACAGGCAGCATGAGCTGTAGCGTCTGTGGAAAAGCACAGATCCGCAGGGCTGTTGTGCCTGTGAATAGGCTGCACGGGGAAAGTCAAGAGCAGCAAGAGCTTTCAGGGCTGGCAGCTTCCTTGTGGGAGAAGGAGCCGAATGTTTCCCTTTCAGAAAGAGGCACTGCCGAGGACAGGCAGCATGAGCAGTAGCGTCTGTGGGAAAGCACAGATCCGCAGGGCTGTTGTGCCTGTGAATAGGCTGCACGGGGAAAGTCAAGAGCAGCAAGAGCTTTCAGGGCTGGCAGCTTCCTTGTGGGAGAAGGAACCCAATATTTGTCATTTCGGAAAGAGACACTGCTGAGGACAGGCAGCATGAGCTGTAGCGTCTGTGGAAAAGCACAGATCCGCAGGGCTGTTGTGCCTGTGTATAGGCTGCACGGGGAAAGTGAAAAGCAGCAAGAGCTTTCAGGGCTGGCAACTTCCTTGTGGGAGAACGAGTCTTGTGTTTCCTTTTCGGAAAGGTGCTCATCCGAGCACAGGCAGCATGAGCTGTAGCGTCTGTGGGAAAGCACAGATCCGCAGGGCTGTTGTGCCTGTGAATAGGCTGCACGGGGAAAGTCAAGAGCAGCAAGAGCTTTCAGGGCTGGCAGCTTCCTTGTGGGAGAAGGAGCCGAATGTTTCCCTTTCAGAAAGAGGAACTGCCGAGGACAGGCATCATGAGCTGTAGCGTCTGTGGGAAAGCAGAGATCCGCAGGGCTGTTGTGCCTGTGAATAGGCTGCACGGGGAAAGTGAAAAGCAGCAAGAGCTTTCAGGGCTGGCAGCTTCCTTGTGGGAGAAGGAGCCGAATGTTTCCCTTTCAGAAAGAGACACTGCCGAGGACAGGCAGCATGAGCTGTAGCGTCTGTGGGAAAGCACAGATCCGCAGGGCTGTTGTGCCTGTGAATAGGCTGCACGGGGAAAGTGAAGACCAGCAAGAGCTTTCAGGGCTGGCAGCTTCCTTGTGGGAGAAGGAACCCAATATTTGTCATTTCGGAAAGAGACACTGCCGAGGACAGGCAGCATGAGCTGTAGCGTCTGTGGAAAAGCACAGATCCTCAGGGCTGTTGTGCCTGTGAATAGGCTGCACGGGGAAAGTGAAAAGCAGCAAGAGCTTTCAGGGCTGGCAGCTTCCTTGTGGGAGAAGGAGCCCAATATTTGCCATTTCGGAAAGAGACACTGCCGAGGACAGGCAGCATGAGCTGTAGCGTCTGTGGGAAAGCAGAGATCCGCAGGGCTGTTGTGACTGTGAATAGGCTGCACGGGGAGGTGACGAGCAGCAAGAGCTTTCAGTGCTGGCAGGTTCCTTGTGGGAGAAGGAACCGAATGTTTCCCTTTCAGAAAGAGGCAGGGCCGAGGACAGGCAGCATGAGCTGTAGCGTCTGTGGAAAAGCACAGATCCGCAGGGCTGTTGTGCCTGTGAATAGGCTGCACGGGGAAAGTCAAGAGCAGCAAGAGCTTTCAGGGCTGGCAGCTTCCTTGTGGGAGAAGGAGCCGAATGTTTCCCTTTCAGAAAGAGGCACTGCCGAGGACAGGCAGCATGAGCAGTAGCGTCTGTGGGAAAGCACAGACCCGCAGGGCTGTTGTGCCTGTGAATAGGCTGCACGGGGAAAGTGAAAAGCAGCAAGAGCTTTCAGTGCTGGCAGCTTCCTTGTGGGAGAACGAGTCTTGTGTTTCCTTTTCGGAAAGGTGCTCATCCGAGCACAGGCAGCATGAGCTGTAGCGTCTGTGGGAAAGCACAGATCCGCAGGGCTGTTGTGCCTGTGAATAGGCTGCACGGGGAAAGTGAAAAGCAGCAAGAGCTTTCAGGGCTGGCAGCTTCCTTGTGGGAGAAGGAGCCGAATGTTTCCCTTACAGAAAGAGGCACTGCCGAGGACAGGCAGCATGATCTGTAGCGTCTGTGGGAAAGCACAGATCCGCAGGGCTGTTGTGCCTGTGAACAGGTACACGGGGAAAGTCAAAAACAGCAAAATCTTTCAGGGCTGGCAGCTTCCTTGTGGGAGAAGGAATCCAATATTTGTCATTTCGGAAAGAGACACTGCTGAGGACAGGCAGCATGAGCAGTAGCGTCTGTGGGAAAGCACAGATCCGCAGGGCTGTTGTGCCTGTGAATAGGCTGCACGGGGAAAGTGAAGACCAGCAAGAGCTTTCAGGGCTGGCAGCTTCCTTGTGGGAGAAGGAGCCGAATGTTTCCCTTTCAGAAAGAGGCACTGCCGAGGACAGGCAGCATGAGCTGTAGCGTCTGTGGGAAAGCACAGATCCTCAGGGCTGTTGTGCCTGTGAATAGGCTACACGGGGAAAGTCAAGAGCAGCAAGAGCTTTCAGGGCTGGCAGCTTCCTTGTGGGAGAAGGAGCCCAATATTTGTCATTTCGGAAAGAGACACTGCTGAGGACAGGCAGCATGAGCTGTAGCGTCTGTGGGAAAGCAGAGATCCGCAGGGCTGTTGTGCCTGTGAATAGGCTGCACGGGGAAAGTGAAGAGCAGCAAGAGCTTTCAGGGCTGGCAGCTTCCTTGTGGGAGAAGGAACCCAATATTTGTCATTTCGGAAAGAGACACTGCTGAGGACAGGCAGCATGAGCTGTAGCGTCTGTGGAAAAGCACAGATCCGCAGGGCTGTTGTGCCTGTGAATAGGCTGCACGGGGAAAGTGAAAAGCAGCAAGAGCTTTCAGGGCTGGCAACTTCCTTGTGGGAGAACGAGTCTTGTGTTTCCTTTTCGGAAAGGTGCTCATCCGAGCACAGGCAGCATGAGCTGTAGCGTCTGTGGGAAAGCAGAGATCCGCAGGGCTGTTGTGCCTGTGAATAGGCTGCACGGGGAAAGTCAAGAGCAGCAAGAGCTTTCAGGGCTGGCAGCTTCCTTGTCGGAGAAGGAGCCGAATGTTTCCCTTTCAGAAAGAGGCACTGCCGAAAACAGGCATCAATGAGCTGTAGCGTCTGTGGGAAAGCAGAGATCCGCAGGGCTGTTGTGCCTGTGAATAGGCTGCACGGGGAAAGTGAAGAGCAGCAAGAGCTTTCAGGGCTGGCAGCTTCCTTGTGGGAGAAGGAACCCAATATTTGTCACTTCGGAAAGAGACACTGCTGAGGACAGGCAGCATGAGCTGTAGCGTCTGTGGGAAAGCACAGATCCGCAGGGCTGTTGTGCCTGTGAATAGGCTGCACGGGGAAAGTGAAAAGCAGCAAGAGCTTTCGGGGCTGGCAACTTCCTTGTGGGAGACCGAGTCTTGTGTTTCCTTTTCGGAAAGGTGCTCATCCGAGCACAGGCAGCATGAGCTGTAGCGTCTGTGGGAAAGCAGAGATCCGCAGGGCTGTTGTGCCTGTGAATAGGCTGCACGGGGAAAGTCAAGAGCAGCAAGAGCTTTCAGGGCTGGCAGCTTCCTTGTGGGAGAAGGAGCCGAATGTTTCCCTTTCAGAAAGAGACACTGCCGAGGACAGGCAGCATGAGCTGTAGCGTCTGTGGGAAAGCAGAGATCCGCAGGGCTGTTGTGCCTGTGAATAGGCTGCACGGGGAAAGTGAAAAGCAGCAAGAGCTTTCAGGGCTGGCAGCTTCCTTGTGGGAGAAGGAGCCGAATGTTTCCCTTTCAGAAAGAGACACCGCCGAGGACAGGCAGCATGAGCTGTAGCGTCTGTGGGAAAGCACAGATCCGCAGGGCTGTTGTGCCTGTGAATAGGCTGCACGGGGAAAGTGAAGACCAGCAAGAGCTTTCAGGGCTGGCAGCTTCCTTGTGGGAGAAGGAACCCAATATTTGTCATTTCGGAAAGAGACACTGCCGAGGACAGGCAGCATGAGCTGTAGCGTCTGTGGAAAAGCACAGATCCGCAGGGCTGTTGTGCCTGTGAATAGGCTGCACGGGGAAAGTGAAAAGCAGCAAGAGCTTTCAGGGCTGGCAGCTTCCTTGTGGGAGAAGGAGCCCAATATTTGCCATTTCGGAAAGAGACACTGCCGAGGACAGGCAGCATGAGCTGTAGCGTCTGTGGGAAAGCAGAGATCCGCAGGGCTGTTGTGCCTGTGAATAGGCTGCACGGGGAGGTGAAGAGCAGCAAGAGCTTTCAGGGCTGGTAGTTTCCTTGTGGGAGAAGGAGCCGGACGTTTCCGTTTCAGAAAGAGACACTGCCGAGGACAGGCAGCATGAGCTGTAGCGTCTGTGGGAAAGCACAGATCCGCAGGGCTGTTGTGCCTGTGAATAGGCTGCACGGGGAAAGTGAAAAGCAGCAAGAGCTTTCAGGGCTGGCAGCTTCCTTGTGGGAGAAGGAGCCGAATGTTTCCCTTTCAGAAAGAGGCACTGCCGAGGACAGGCAGCATGAGCTGTAGCGCCTGTGGGAAAGCACAGATCCGCAGGGCTGTTGTGCCTGTGAATAGGCTGCACGGGGAAAGTGAAAAGCAGCAAGAGCTTTCAGGGCTGGCAGCTTCCTTGTGGGAGAAGGAGCCGAATGTTTCCCTTTCAGAAAGAGGCACTGCCGAGGACAGGCATCATGAGCTGTAGCGTCTGTGGGAAAGCACAGATCCGCAGGGCTGTTGTGCCTGTGAATAGGCTGCACGGGGAAAGTGAAAAGCAGCAAGAGCTTTCAGGGCTGGCAGCTTCCTTGTGGGAGAAGGAGCCCAATATTTGCCATTTCGGAAAGAGACACTGCCGAAAACAGGCATCATGAGCTGTAGCGTCTGTGGGAAAGCACAGATCCGCAGGGCTGTTGTGCCTGTGAACAGGCTGCACGGGGAAAGTGAAAAGCAGCAAGAGCTTTCAGGGCTGGCACCTTCACTGTGAGAGAAGGAACCGAATGTTTCCCTTTCAGAAAGAGACACTGCTGAGGACAGGCAGCATGAGCTGTAGCGTCTGTGGGAAAGCACAGATCCGCAGGGCTGTTGTGCCTGTGAATAGGCTGCACGGGGAAAGTGAAAAGCAGCAAGAGCTTTCAGGGCTGGCAGCTTCCTTGTGGGAGAAGGAACCCAATATTTGTCATTTCGGAAAGAGACACTGCTGAGGAGAGGCAGCATGAGCTGTAGCGTCTCTGGGAAAGCACAGATCCGCGGGGCTGTTGTGCCTGTGAATAGGCTGCACGGGGAAAGTGAAAAGCAGCAGGAGCTTTCAGGGCTGGCAGCTTCCTTGTGGGAGAAGGAACCCAATATTTGTCATTTCGGAAAGAGACACTGCTGAGGACAGGCATCATGAGCTGTAGCTTCTTTGGGAAAGCACAGATCCGCAGGGCTGTTGTGCCTGTGAATAGACTGCACGGGGAGGTGAAGAACAGCAAGAGCTTTCAGGGCTGGCAGCTTCCTTGTGGGAGAAGGAACCGAATGTTTCCCTTTCAGAAAGAGGCACTGCCGAGGACAGGCAGCATGATCTGTAGCGTCTGTGGGAAAGCACAGATCCGCAGGGCTGTTGTGCCTGTGAATAGGCTGCACGGGGAAAGTGAAAAGCAGCAAGAGCTTTCAGGGCTGGCAGCTTCCTTGTGGGAGAAGGAGCCGAATGTTTCCCTTTCAGAAAGAGGCACTGCCGAGGACAGGCATCATGAGCTGTAGCGTCTGTGGGAAAGCAGAGATCCGCAGGGCTGTTGTGCCTGTGAATAGGCTGCACGGGGAAAGTGAAGACCAGCAAGAGCTTTCAGGGCTGGCAGCTTCCTTGTGGGAGAAGGAGCCGAATGTTTCCCTTTCAGAAAGAGACACTGCCGAGGACAGGCAGCATGAGCTGTAGCGTCTGTGGGAAAGCACAGATCCGCAGGGCTGTTGTGCCTGTGAATAGGCTGCACGGGGAAAGTGAAGACCAGCAAGAGCTTTCAGGGCTGGCAGCTTCCTTGTGGGAGAAGGAACCCAATATTTGTCATTTCGGAAAGAGACACTGCCGAGGACAGGCAGCATGAGCTGTAGCGTCTGTGGAAAAGCACAGATCCGCAGGGCTGTTGTGCCTGTGAATAGGCTGCACGGGGAAAGTGAAAAGCAGCAAGAGCTTTCAGGGCTGGCAGCTTCCTTGTGGGAGAAGGAGCCCAATATTTGCCATTTCGGAAAGAGACACTGCCGAGGACAGGCAGCATGAGCTGTAGCGTCTGTGGGAAAGCAGAGATCCGCAGGGCTGTTGTGACTGTGAATAGGCTGCACGGGGAGGTGACGAGCAGCAAGAGCTTTCAGGGCTGGTAGTTTCCTTGTGGGAGAAGGAGCCGGACGTTTCCGTTTCAGAAAGAGACACTGCCGAGGACAGGCAGCATGAGCTGTAGCGTCTGTGGGAAAGCACAGATCCGCAGGGCTGTTGTGCCTGTGAATAGGCTGCACGGGGAAAGTGAAAAGCAGCAAGAGCTTTCAGGGCTGGCAGCTTCCTTGTGGGAGAAGGAGCCGAATGTTTCCCTTTCAGAAAGAGGCACTGCCGAGGACAGGCAGCATGAGCTGTAGCGCCTGTGGGAAAGCACAGATCCGCAGGGCTGTTGTGCCTGTGAATAGGCTGCACGGGGAAAGTCAAAAACAGCAAGAGCTTTCAGGGCTGGCAGCTTCCTTGTGGGAGAAGGAGCCGAATGTTTCCCTTTCAGAAAGAGGCACTGCCGAGGACAGGCAGCATGAGCTGTAGCGTCTGTGGGAAAGCACAGATCCGCAGGGCTGTTGTGCCTGTGAATAGGCTGCACGGGGAAAGTGAAAAGCAGCAAGAGCTTTCAGGGCTGGCAGCTTCCTTGTGGGAGAAGGAGCCCAATATTTGCCATTTCGGAAAGAGACACTGCCGAAAACAGGCATCATGAGCTGTAGCGTCTGTGGGAAAGCACAGATCCGCAGGGCTGTTGTGCCTGTGAACAGGCTGCACGGGGAAAGTCAAAAACAGCAAGAGCTTTCAGGGCTGGCACCTTCCTTGTGAGAGAAGGAACCGAATGTTTCCCTTTCAGAAAGAGGCAGGGCCGAGAAGAGGCAGCATGAGCTGTAGCGTCTGTGGGAAAGCACAGATCCGCAGGGCTGTTGTGCCTGTGAATAGGCTGCACGGGGAAAGTGAAAAGCAGCAAGAGCTTTCAGGGCTGGCAGCTTCCTTGTGGGAGAAGGAACCCAATATTTGTCATTTCGGAAAGAGACACTGCTGAGGAGAGGCAGCATGAGCTGTAGCGTCTGTGGGAAAGCACAGATCCGCAGGGCTGTTGTGCCTGTGAATAGGCTGCACGGGGAAAGTGAAAAGCAGCAAGAGCTTTCAGGGCTGGCAGCTTCCTTGTGGGAGAAGGAACCCAATATTTGTCATTTCGGAAAGAGACACTGCTGAGGACAGGCATCATGAGCTGTAGCTTCTTTGGGAAACCACAGATCCGCAGGGCTGTTGTGCCTGTGAATAGGCTGCACGGGGAAAGTGAAAAGCAGCAAGAGCTTTCAGGGCTGGCAGCTTCCTTGTGGGAGAAGGAACCGAATGTTTCCCTTTCAGAAAGAGGCACTGCCGAGGACAGGCAGCATGATCTGTAGCGTCTGTGGGAAAGCACAGATCCGCAGGGCTGTTGTGCCTGTGAATAGGCTGCACGGGGAAAGTGAAAAGCAGCAAGAGCTTTCAGGGCTGGCAGCTTCCTTGTGGGAGAAGGAGCCGAATGTTTCCCTTTCAGAAAGAGGCACTGCCGAGGACAGGCATCATGAGCTGTAGCGTCTGTGGGAAAGCAGAGATCCGCAGGGCTGTTTTGCCTGTGAATAGGCTGCACGGGGAAAGTGAAAAGCAGCAAGAGCTTTCAGGGCTGGCAGCTTCCTTGTGGGAGAAGGAGCCGAATGTTTCCCTTTCAGAAAGAGACACTGCCGAGGACAGGCAGCATGAGCTGTAGCGTCTGTGGGAAAGCACAGATCCGCAGGGCTGTTGTGCCTGTGAATAGGCTACACGGGGAAAGTCAAGAGCAGCAAGAGCTTTCAGGGCTGGCAGCTTCCTTGTGGGAGAAGGAGCCGAATGTTTCCCTTTCAGAAAGAGACACTGCTGAGGACAGGCAGCATGATCTGTAGCGTCTGTGGGAAAGCACAGATCCGCAGGGCTGTTGTGCCTGTGAATAGGCTGCACGGGGAAAGTGAAGACCAGCAAGAGCTTTCAGGGCTGGCAGCTTCCTTGTGGGAGAAGGAGCCCAATATTTGCCATTTCGGAAAGAGACACTGCCGAGGACAGGCAGCATGATCTGTAGCCTCTGTGGGAAAGCACAGATCCGCAGGGCTGTTGTGCCTGTGAATAGGCTGCACGGGGAAAGTGAAAAGCAGCAAGAGCTTTCAGGGCTGGCAGCTTCCTTGTGGGAGAAGGAACCGAATGTTTCCCTTTCAGAAAGAGGCAGGGCCGAGGACAGGCAGCATGAGCTGTAGCGTCTGTGGAAAAGCACAGATCCGCAGGGCTGTTGTGCCTGTGAATAGGCTGCACGGGGAAAGTCAAGAGCAGCAAGAGCTTTCAGGGCTGGCAGCTTCCTTGTGGGAGAAGGAGCCCAATATTTGCCATTTCGGAAAGAGACACTGCCGAGGACAGGCAGCATGAGCTGTAGCGTCTGTGGGAAAGCAGAGATCCGCAGGGCTGTTGTGACTGTGAATAGGCTGCACGGGGAGGTGACGAGCAGCAAGAGCTTTCAGGGCTGGTAGTTTCCTTGTGGGAGAAGGAGCCGGACGTTTCCGTTTCAGAAAGAGACACTGCCGAGGACAGGCAGCATGAGCTGTAGCGTCTGTGGGAAAGCACAGATCCGCAGGGCTGTTGTGCCTGTGAATAGGCTGCACGGGGAAAGTCAAGAGCAGCAAGAGCTTTCAGGGCTGGCAGCTTCCTTGTGGGAGAAGGAGCCCAATATTTGCCATTTCGGAAAGAGACACTGCCGAGGACAGGCAGCATGAGCTGTAGCGTCTGTGGGAAAGCACAGATCCGCAGGGCTGTTGTGCCTGTGAATAGGCTGCACGGGGAAAGTGAAAAGCAGCAAGAGCTTTCAGGGCTGGCAGCTTCCTTGTGGGAGAAGGAGCCGAATGTTTCCCTTTCAGAAAGAGGCACTGCCGAGGACAGGCAGCATGAGCTGTAGCGTCTGTGGGAAAGCAGAGATCCGCAGGGCTGTTGTGCCTGTGAATAGGCTGCACGGGGAAAGTGAAAAGCAGCAAGAGCTTTCAGGGCTGGCAGCTTCCTTGTGGGAGAAGGAGCCGAATGTTTCCCTTTCAGAAAGAGACACTGCCGAGGACAGGCAGCATGAGCTGTAGCGTCTGTGGGAAAGCACAGATCCTCAGGACTGTTGTGCCTGTGAATAGACTACACGGGGAAAGTCAAGAGCAGCAAGAGCTTTCAGGGCTGGCAGCTTCCTTGTGGGAGAAGGAACCGAATGTTTCCCTTTCAGAAAGAGGCACTGCCGAGGACAGGCAGCATGATCTGTAGCGTCTGTGGGAAAGCACAGATCCGCAGGGCTGTTGTGCCTGTGAATAGGCTGCACGGGGAAAGTGAAAAGCAGCAAGAGCTTTCAGGGCTGGCAGCTTCCTTGTGGGAGAAGGAGCCGAATGTTTCCCTTTCAGAAAGAGGCACTGCCGAGGACAGGCATCATGAGCTGTAGCGTCTGTGGGAAAGCAGAGATCCGCAGGGCTGTTGTGCCTGTGAATAGGCTGCACGGGGAAAGTCAAGAGCAGCAAGAGCTTTCAGGGCTGGCAGCTTCCTTGTGGGAGAAGGAGCCGAATGTTTCCCTTTCAGAAAGAGACACTGCCGAGGACAGGCAGCATGAGCTGTAGCGTCTGTGGGAAAGCACAGATCCGCAGGGCTGTTGTGCCTGTGAATAGGCTGCACGGGGAAAGTGAAGACCAGCAAGAGCTTTCAGGGCTGGCAGCTTCCTTGTGGGAGAAGGAACCCAATATTTGTCATTTCGGAAAGAGACACTGCCGAGGACAGGCAGCATGAGCTGTAGCGTCTGTGGAAAAGCACAGATCCGCAGGGCTGTTGTGCCTGTGAATAGGCTGCACGGGGAAAGTGAAAAGCAGCAAGAGCTTTCAGGGCTGGCAGCTTCCTTGTGGGAGAAGGAGCCCAATATTTGCCATTTCGGAAAGAGACACTGCCGAGGACAGGCAGCATGAGCTGTAGCGTCTGTGGGAAAGCAGAGATCCGCAGGGCTGTTGTGACTGTGAATAGGCTGCACGGGGAGGTGACGAGCAGCAAGAGCTTTCAGGGCTGGTAGTTTCCTTGTGGGAGAAGGAGCCGGACGTTTCCGTTTCAGAAAGAGACACTGCCGAGGACAGGCAGCATGAGCTGTAGCGTCTGTGGGAAAGCACAGATCCGCAGGGCTGTTGTGCCTGTGAATAGGCTGCACGGGGAAAGTGAAAAGCAGCAAGAGCTTTCAGGGCTGGCAGCTTCCTTGTGGGAGAAGGAGCCGAATGTTTCCCTTTCAGAAAGAGGCACTGCCGAGGACAGGCAGCATGAGCTGTAGCGCCTGTGGGAAAGCACAGATCCGCAGGGCTGTTGTGCCTGTGAATAGGCTGCACGGGGAAAGTCAAAAGCAGCAAGAGCTTTCAGGGCTGGCAGCTTCCTTGTGGGAGAAGGAGCCGAATGTTTCCCTTTCAGAAAGAGGCACTGCCGAGGACAGGCAGCATGAGCTGTAGCGTCTGTGGGAAAGCAGAGATCCGCAGGGCTGTTGTGACTGTGAATAGGCTGCACGGGGAAAGTGAAAAGCAGCAAGAGCTTTCAGGGCTGGCAGCTTCCTTGTGGGAGAAGGAGCCCAATATTTGCCATTTCGGAAAGAGACACTGCCGAAAACAGGCATCATGAGCTGTAGCGTCTGTGGGAAAGCACAGATCCGCAGGGCTGTTGTGCCTGTGAACAGGCTGCACGGGGAAAGTCAAAAACAGCAAGAGCTTTCAGGGCTGGCACCTTCCTTGTGAGAGAAGGAACCGAATGTTTCCCTTTCAGAAAGAGGCAGGGCCGAGCAGAGGCAGCATGAGCTGTAGCGTCTGTGGGAAAGCACAGATCCGCAGGGCTGTTGTGCCTGTGAATAGGCTGCACGGGGAAAGTGAAAAGCAGCAAGAGCTTTCAGGGCTGGCAGCTTCCTTGTGGGAGAAGGAACCCAATATTTGTCATTTCGGAAAGAGACACTGCTGAGGAGAGGCAGCATGAGCTGTAGCGTCTGTGGGAAAGCACAGATCCGCAGGGCTGTTGTGCCTGTGAATAGGCTGCACGGGGAAAGTGAAAAGCAGCAAGAGCTTTCAGGGCTGGCAGCTTCCTTGTGGGAGAAGGAACCCAATATTTGTCATTTCGGAAAGAGACACTGCTGAGGACAGGCATCATGAGCTGTAGCTTCTTTGGGAAAGCACAGATCCGCAGGGCTGTTGTGCCTGTGAATAGGCTGCACGGGGAGGTGAAGAACAGCAAGAGCTTTCAGGGCTGGCAGCTTCCTTGTGGGAGAAGGAACCGAATGTTTCCCTTTCAGAAAGAGGCACTGCCGAGGACAGGCAGCATGAGCTGTAGCGTCTGTGGGAAAGCAGAGATCCGCAGGGCTGTTTTGCCTGTGAATAGGCTGCACGGGGAAAGTGAAAAGCAGCAAGAGCTTTCAGGGCTGGCAGCTTCCTTGTGGGAGAAGGAGCCGAATGTTTCCCTTTCAGAAAGAGACACTGCCGAGGACAGGCAGCATGAGCTGTAGCGTCTGTGGGAAAGCACAGATCCTCAGGGCTGTTGTGCCTGTGAATAGGCTACACGGGGAAAGTCAAGAGCAGCAAGAGCTTTCAGGGCTGGCAGCTTCCTTGTGGGAGAAGGAGCCGAATGTTTCCCTTTCAGAAAGAGACACTGCTGAGGACAGGCAGCATGATCTGTAGCGTCTCTGGGAAAGCACAGATCCGCAGGGCTGTTGTGCCTGTGAATAGGCTGCACGGGGAAAGTGAAGACCAGCAAGAGCTTTCAGGGCTGGCAGCTTCCTTGTGGGAGAAGGAGCCCAATATTTGCCATTTCGGAAAGAGACACTGCCGAGGACAGGCAGCATGATCTGTAGCCTCTGTGGGAAAGCACAGATCCGCAGGGCTGTTGTGCCTGTGAATAGGCTGCACGGGGAAAGTGAAAAGCAGCAAGAGCTTTCAGGGCTGGCAGCTTCCTTGTGGGAGAAGGAACCGAATGTTTCCCTTTCAGAAAGAGGCAGGGCCGAGGACAGGCAGCATGAGCTGTAGCGTCTGTGGAAAAGCACAGATCCGCAGGGCTGTTGTGCCTGTGAATAGGCTGCACGGGGAAAGTCAAGAGCAGCAAGAGCTTTCAGGGCTGGCAGCTTCCTTGTGGGAGAAGGAGCCCAATATTTGCCATTTCGGAAAGAGACACTGCCGAGGACAGGCAGCATGAGCTGTAGCGTCTGTGGGAAAGCAGAGATCCGCAGGGCTGTTGTGACTGTGAATAGGCTGCACGGGGAGGTGACGAGCAGCAAGAGCTTTCAGGGCTGGTAGTTTCCTTGTGGGAGAAGGAGCCGGACGTTTCCGTTTCAGAAAGAGACACTGCCGAGGACAGGCAGCATGAGCTGTAGCGTCTGTGGGAAAGCACAGATCCGCAGGGCTGTTGTGCCTGTGAATAGGCTGCACGGGGAAAGTCAAGAGCAGCAAGAGCTTTCAGGGCTGGCAGCTTCCTTGTGGGAGAAGGAGCCCAATATTTGCCATTTCGGAAAGAGACACTGCCGAGGACAGGCAGCATGAGCTGTAGCGTCTGTGGGAAAGCACAGATCCGCAGGGCTGTTGTGCCTGTGAATAGGCTGCACGGGGAAAGTGAAAAGCAGAAAGAGCTTTCAGGGCTGGCAGCTTCCTTGTGGGAGAAGGAGCCGAATGTTTCCCTTTCAGAAAGAGGCACTGCCGAGGACAGGCAGCATGAGCTGTAGCGTCTGTGGGAAAGCAGAGATCCGCAGGGCTGTTGTGCCTGTGAATAGGCTGCACGGGGAAAGTGAAAAGCAGCAAGAGCTTTCAGGGCTGGCAGCTTCCTTGTGGGAGAAGGAGCCGAATGTTTCCCTTTCAGAAAGAGGCACTGCTGAGGACAGGCATCATGAGCTGTAGCGTCTGTGGGAAAGCAGAGATCCGCAGGGCTGTTGTGCCTGTGAATAGGCTGCACGGGGAAAGTGAAAAGCAGCAAGAGCTTTCAGGGCTGGCAGCTTCCTTGTGGGAGAAGGAGCCGAATGTTTCCCTTTCAGAAAGAGACACTGCCGAGGACAGGCAGCATGAGCTGTAGCGTCTGTGGGAAAGCACAGATCCTCAGGACTGTTGTGCCTGTGAATAGACTACACGGGGAAAGTCAAGAGCAGCAAGAGCTTTCAGGGCTGGCAGCTTCCTTGTGGGAGAAGGAGCCGAATGTTTCCCTTTCAGAAAGAGACACTGCTGAGGACAGGCAGCATGAGCTGTAGCGTCTGTGGGAAAGCACAGATCCGCAGGGCTGTTGTGCCTGTGAATAGGCTGCACGGGGAAAGTGAAAAGCAGCAAGAGCTTTCAGGGCTGGCAGCTTCCCAGTGGGAGAAGGAGCCCAATATTTGCCATTTCGGAAAGAGACACTGCCGAGGACAGGCAGCATGATCTGAAGCCTCTGTGGGAAAGCACAGATCCGC
Source organism: Necrosyrtes monachus (assembly GCA_037953605.1). Classification (NCBI taxonomy): domain Eukaryota; kingdom Metazoa; phylum Chordata; class Aves; order Accipitriformes; family Accipitridae; genus Necrosyrtes; species Necrosyrtes monachus. Next base: position 13,511,448 of record JAZGTQ010000309.1, on the reverse strand, counting down.
AGGGCTGTTGTGCCTGTGAATAGGCTGCACGGGGAAAGTGAAAAGCAGCAAGAGCTTTCAGGGCTGGCAGCTTCCTTGTGGGAGAAGGAACCCAATATTTGTCATTTCGGAAAGAGACACTGCTGAGGACAGGCAGCATGAGCTGTAGCGTCTGTGGGAAAGCACAGATCCGCAGGGCTGTTGTGCCTGTGAATAGGCTGCACGGGGAAAGTGAAAAGCAGCAAGAGCTTTCAGTGCTGGCAGCTTCCTTGTGGGAGAAGGAACCGAATGTTTCCCTTTCAGAAAGAGGCAGGGCCGAGGACAGGCAGCATGAGCTGTAGCGTCTGTGGAAAAGCACAGATCCGCAGGGCTGTTGTGCCTGTGAATAGGCTGCACGGGGAAAGTCAAGAGCAGCAAGAGCTTTCAGGGCTGGCAGCTTCCTTGTGGGAGAAGGAACCCAATATTTGTCATTTCGGAAAGAGACACTGCTGAGGACAGGCAGCATGAGCTGTAGCGTCTGTGGGAAAGCACAGATCCGCAGGGCTGTTGTGCCTGTGAATAGGCTGCACGGGGAAAGTGAAAAGCAGCAAGAGCTTTCAGTGCTGGCAGCTTCCTTGTGGGAGAACGAGTCTTGTGTTTCCTTTTCGGAAAGGTGCTCATCCGAGCACAGGCAGCATGAGCTGTAGCGTCTGTGGGAAAGCACAGATCCGCAGGGCTGTTGTGCCTGTGAATAGGCTGCACGGGGAAAGTGAAAAGCAGCAAGAGCTTTCAGGGCTGGCAGCTTCCTTGTGGGAGAAGGAGCCGAATGTTTCCCTTACAGAAAGAGGCACTGCCGAGGACAGGCAGCATGATCTGTAGCGTCTGTGGGAAAGCACAGATCCGCAGGGCTGTTGTGCCTGTGAACAGGTACACGGGGAAAGTCAAAAACAGCAAAATCTTTCAGGGCTGGCAGCTTCCTTGTGGGAGAAGGAATCCAATATTTGTCATTTCGGAAAGAGACACTGCTGAGGACAGGCAGCATGAGCAGTAGCGTCTGTGGGAAAGCACAGATCCGCAGGGCTGTTGTGCCTGTGAATAGGCTGCACGGGGAAAGTGAAGACCAGCAAGAGCTTTCAGGGCTGGCAGCTTCCTTGTGGGAGAAGGAGCCGAATGTTTCCCTTTCAGAAAGAGGCACTGCCGAGGACAGGCAGCATGAGCTGTAGCGTCTGTGGGAAAGCACAGATCCTCAGGGCTGTTGTGCCTATGAATAGGCTACACGGGGAAAGTCAAGAGCAGCAAGAGCTTTCAGGGCTGGCAGCTTCCTTGTGGGAGAAGGAGCCCAATATTTGTCATTTCGGAAAGAGACACTGCTGAGGACAGGCAGCATGAGCTGTAGCGTCTGTGGGAAAGCAGAGATCCGCAGGGCTGTTGTGCCTGTGAATAGGCTGCACGGGGAAAGTGAAGAGCAGCAAGAGCTTTCAGGGCTGGCAGCTTCCTTGTGGGAGAAGGAACCCAATATTTGTCATTTCGGAAAGAGACACTGCTGAGGACAGGCAGCATGAGCTGTAGCGTCTGTGGAAAAGCACAGATCCGCAGGGCTGTTGTGCCTGTGAATAGGCTGCACGGGGAAAGTGAAAAGCAGCAAGAGCTTTCAGGGCTGGCAACTTCCTTGTGGGAGAACGAGTCTTGTGTTTCCTTTTCGGAAAGGTGCTCATCCGAGCACAGGCAGCATGAGCTGTAGCGTCTGTGGGAAAGCAGAGATCCGCAGGGCTGTTGTGCCTGTGAATAGGCTGCACGAGGAAAGTCAAGAGCAGCAAGAGCTTTCAGGGCTGGCAGCTTCCTTGTCGGAGAAGGAGCCGAATGTTTCCCTTTCAGAAAGAGGCACTGCCGAAAACAGGCATCAATGAGCTGTAGCGTCTGTGGGAAAGCAGAGATCCGCAGGGCTGTTGTGCCTGTGAATAGGCTGCACGGGGAAAGTGAAAAGCAGCAAGAGCTTTCAGGGCTGGCAGCTTCCTTGTGGGAGAAGGAGCCGAATGTTTCCCTTTCAGAAAGAGACACTGCCGAGGACAGGCAGCATGAGCTGTAGCGTCTGTGGGAAAGCACAGATCCGCAGGGCTGTTGTGCCTGTGAATAGGCTGCACGGGGAAAGTGAAAAGCAGCAAGAGCTTTCAGGGCTGGCAGCTTCCTTGTGGGAGAAGGAGACGAATGTTTCCCTTTCAGAAAGAGACACTGCCGAGGACAGGCAGCATGAGCTGTAGCGTCTGTGGGAAAGCAGAGATCCGCAAGGCTGTTGTGCCTGTGAATAGGCTGCACGGGGAAAGTGAAGACCAGCAAGAGCTTTCAGGGCTGGCAGCTTCCTTGTGGGAGAAGGAACCCAATATTTGCCATTTCGTAAAGAGGCACTTCCGAGGACAGGCAGCATGAGCAGTAGCGTCTGTGGGAAAGCACAGATCCGCAGGGCTGTTGTGCCTGTGAATAGGCTGCAATGGGAAAGTGAAAAGCAGCAAGAGCTTTCAGGGCTGGCAGCTTCCTTGTGGGAGAAGGAACCCAATATTTGCCATTTCGGAAAGAGGCACTTCCGAGCACAGGCAGCATGAGCAGTAGCGTCTCTGGGAAAGCACAGACCCGCAGGGCTGTTGTGCCTGTGAATAGGCTGCACGGGGAAAGTGAAAAGCAGCAAGAGCTTTCAGGGCTGGCAGCTTCCTTGTGGGAGAACGAGTCTTGTGTTTCCTTTTCGGAAAGGTGCTCATCCGAGCACAGGCAGCATGAGCTGTAGCGTCTGTGGGAAAGCAGAGATCCGCAGGGCTGTTGTGCCTGTGAATAGGCTGCACGGGGAAAGTCAAGAGCAGCAAGAGCTTTCAGGGCTGGCAGCTTCCTTGTGGGAGAAGGAGCCGAATGTTTCCCTTTCAGAAAGAGGCACTGCCGAGGACAGGCAGCATGAGCTGTAGCGTCTGTGGGAAAGCAGAGATCCGCAGGGCTGTTGTGCCTGTGAATAGGCTGCACGGGGAAAGTGAAAAGCAGCAAGAGCTTTCAGGGCTGGCAGCTTCCTTGTGGGAGAAGGAACCGAATGTTTCCCTTTCAGAAAGAGGCACTGCCGAGGACAGGCAGCATGAGCTGTAGCGTCTGTGGGAAAGCACAGATCCGCAGGGCTGTTGTGCCTGTGAACAGGTACACGGGGAAAGTCAAAAACAGCAAAATCTTTCAGGGCTGGCAGCTTCCTTGTGGGAGAAGGAGCCGAATGTTTCCCTTTCAGAAAGAGACACTGCTGAGGACAGGCAGCATGAGCTGTAGCGTCTGTGGGAAAGCACAGATCCGCAGGGCTGTTGTGCCTGTGAATAGGCTGCACGGGGAATGTGAAGAGCAGCAAGAGCTTTCAGGCCTGGCAGCTTCCTTGTGGGAGAAGGAGCCGAATGTTTCCCTTTCAGAAAGAGGCACTGCCGAGGACAGGCAGCATGAGCTGTAGCGTCTGTGGGAAAGCACAGATCCGCAGGGCTGTTGTGCCTGTGAATAGGCTGCACGGGGAAAGTGAAAAGCAGCAAGAGCTTTCAGGGCTGGCAGCTTCCTTGTGGGAAAGGAGACGAATGTTTCCCTTTCACAAAGAGGCACTGCCGAGGACAGGCAGCATGAGCTGTAGCTTCTTTGGGAAAGCACAGATCCACAGGGCTGTTGTGCCTGTGAATAGGCTGCACGGGGAAAGTGAAAAGCAGCAAGAGCTTTCAGGGCTGGCAGCTTCCTTGTGGGAGAAGGAGCCGAATGTTTCCTTTTCAGAAAGAGACACTGCCGAGGACAGGCAGCATGAGCTGTAGCGTCTGTGGGAAAGCACAGATCCGCAGGGCTGTTGTGCCTGTGAATAGGCTGCAATGGGAAAGTGAAAAGCAGCAAGAGCTTTCAGGGCTGGCAGCTTCCTTGTGGGAGAAGGAACCCAATATTTGCCATTTCGGAAAGAGGCACTTCCGAGGACAGGCAGCATGAGCAGTAGCGTCTGTGGGAAAGCACAGACCCGCAGGGCTGTTGTGCCTGTGAATAGGCTGCACGGGGAAAGTGAAAAGCAGCAAGAGCTTTCAGTGCTGGCAGCTTCCTTGTGGGAGAACGAGTCTTGTGTTTCCTTTTCGGAAAGGTGCTCATCCGAGCACAGGCAGCATGAGCTGTAGCGTCTGTGGGAAAGCAGAGATCCGCAGGGCTGTTGTGCCTGTGAATAGGCTGCACGGGGAAAGTGAAAAGCAGCAAGAGCTTTCAGGGCTGGCAGCTTCCTTGTGGGAGAAGGAACCGAATGTTTCCCTTTCAGAAAGAGGCACTGCCGAGGACAGGCAGCATGAGCTGTAGCGTCTGTGGGAAAGCACAGATCCGCAGGGCTGTTGTGCCTGTGAACAGGTACACGGGGAAAGTCAAAAACAGCAAGAGCTTTCAGGGCTGGCAGCTTCCTTGTGGGAGAAGGAGCCGAATGTTTCCCTTTCAGAAAGAGACACTGCCGAGGACAGGCAGCATGAGCTGTAGCGTCTGTGGGAAAGCACAGATCCGCAGGGCTGTTGTGCCTGTGAATAGGCTGCACGGGGAAAGTGAAGAGCAGCAAGAGCTTTCAGGGCTGGCAGCTTCCTTGTGGGAGAAGGAGCCGAATGTTTCCCTTTCAGAAAGAGACACTGCCGAGGACAGGCAGCATGAGCTGTAGCGTCTGTGGGAAAGCACAGATCCGCAGGGCTGTTGTGCCTGTGAATAGGCTGCACGGGGAAAGTCAAGAGCAGCAAGAGCTTTCAGGGCTGGCAGCTTCCTTGTGGGAGAAGGAGACGAATGTTTCCCTTTCAGAAAGAGGCACTGCCGAGGACAGGCAGCATGAGCTGTAGCGTCTGTGGGAAAGCACAGATCCGCAGGGCTGTTGTGCCTGTGAATAGGCTGCACGGGGAAAGTGAAGAGCAGCAAGAGCTTTCAGGGCTGGCAGCTTCCTTGTGGGAGAAGGAACCCAATATTTGCCATTTCGGAAAGAGGCACTTCCGAGGACAGGCAGCATGAGCAGTAGCGTCTCTGGGAAAGCACAGACCCGCAGGGCTGTTGTGCCTGTGAATAGGCTGCACGGGGAAAGTGAAAAGCAGCAAGAGCTTTCAGTGCTGGCAGCTTCCTTGTGGGAGAACGAGTCTTGTGTTTCCTTTTCGGAAAGGTGCTCATCCGAGCACAGGCAGCATGAGCTGTAGCGTCTGTGGGAAAGCACAGATCCGCAGGGCTGTTGTGCCTGTGAATAGGCTGCACGGGGAAAGTCAAGAGCAGCAAGAGCTTTCAGGGCTGGCAGCTTCCTTGTGGGAGAAGGAGCCGAATGTTTCCCTTTCAGAAAGAGGCACTGCCGAGGACAGGCAGCATGAGCTGTAGCGTCTGTGGGAAAGCACAGATCCGCAGGGCTGTTGTGCCTGTGAATAGGCTGCACGGGGAAAGTGAAAAGCAGCAAGAGCTTTCAGGGCTGGCAGCTTCCTTGTGGGAGAAGGAACCGAATGTTTCCCTTTCAGAAAGAGGCACTGCCGAGGACAGGCATCATGAGCTGTAGCGTCTGTGGGAAAGCACAGATCCGCAGGGCTGTTGTGCCTGTGAACAGGTACACGGGGAAAGTCAAAAACAGCAAAATCTTTCAGGGCTGGCAGCTTCCTTGTGGGAGAAGGAGCCGAATGTTTCCCTTTCAGAAAGAGACACTGCTGAGGACAGGCAGCATGAGCTGTAGCGTCTGTGGGAAAGCAGAGATCCGCAGGGCTGTTGTGCCTGTGAATAGGCTGCACGGGGAATGTGAAGAGCAGCAAGAGCTTTCAGGGCTGGCAGCTTCCTTGTGGGAGAAGGAGCCGAATGTTTCCCTTTCAGAAAGAGACACTGCTGAGGACAGGCAGCATGAGCTGTAGCGTCTGTGGGAAAGCACAGATCCGCAGGGCTGTTGTGCCTGTGAATAGGCTGCACGGGGAAAGTGAAGAGCAGCAAGAGCTTTCAGGGCTGGCAGCTTCCTTGTGGGAGAAGGAACCCAATATTTGTCACTTCGGAAAGAGACACTGCTGAGGACAGGCAGCATGAGCTGTAGCGTCTGTGGGAAAGCACAGATCCGCAGGGCTGTTGTGCCTGTGAATAGGCTGCACGGGGAAAGTGAAAAGCAGCAAGAGCTTTCAGGGCTGGCAGCTTCCTTGTGGGAGAAGGAACCCAATATTTGTCATTTCGGAAAGAGACACTGCTGAGGACAGGCAGCATGAGCTGTAGCGTCTGTGGGAAAGCAGAGATCCGCAGGGCTGTTGTGCCTGTGAATAGGCTGCACGGGGAAAGTGAAAAGCAGCAAGAGCTTTCAGGGCTGGCAGCTTCCTTGTGGGAGAAGGAGCCGAATGTTTCCCTTTCAGAAAGAGGCACTGCCGAGGACAGGCATCATGAGCTGTAGCGTCTGTGGGAAAGCACAGATCCTCAGGGCTGTTGTGCCTGTGAATAGGCTGCACGGGGAAAGTGAAAAGCAGCAAGAGCTTTCAGGGCTGGCAGCTTCCTTGTGGGAGAAGGAGCCGAATGTTTCCCTTTCAGAAAGAGACACTGCTGAGGACAGGCAGCATGAGCTGTAGCGTCTGTGGGAAAGCACAGATCCGCAGGGCTGTTGTGCCTGTGAATAGGCTGCACGGGGAAAGTGAAGAGCAGCAAGAGCTTTCAGGGCTGGCAGCTTCCTTGTGGGAGAAGGAACCCAATATTTGTCACTTCGGAAAGAGACACTGCTGAGGACAGGCAGCATGAGCTGTAGCGTCTGTGGGAAAGCACAGATCCGCAGGGCTGTTGTGCCTGTGAATAGGCTGCACGGGGAAAGTGAAAAGCAGCAAGAGCTTTCAGGGCTGGCAACTTCCTTGTGGGAGACCGAGTCTTGTGTTTCCTTTTCGGAAAGGTGCTCATCCGAGCACAGGCAGCATGAGCTGTAGCGTCTGTGGGAAAGCAGAGATCCGCAGGGCTGTTGTGCCTGTGAATAGGCTGCACGGGGAAAGTCAAGAGCAGCAAGAGCTTTCAGGGCTGGCAGCTTCCTTGTGGGAGAAGGAGCCGAATGTTTCCCTTTCAGAAAGAGACACTGCCGAGGACAGGCAGCATGAGCTGTAGCGTCTGTGGGAAAGCACAGATCCTCAGGGCTGTTGTGCCTGTGAATAGGCTGCACGGGGAAAGTGAAAAGCAGCAAGAGCTTTCAGGGCTGGCAGCTTCCTTGTGGGAGAAGGAGACGAATGTTTCCCTTTCAGAAAGAGACACTGCTGAGGACAGGCAGCATGAGCTGTAGCGTCTGTGGGAAAGCAGAGATCCGCAGGGCTGTTGTGCCTGTGAATAGGCTGCACGGGGAAAGTGAAGAGCAGCAAGAGCTTTCAGGGCTGGCAGCTTCCTTGTGGGAGAAGGAGCCCAATATTTGCCATTTCGGAAAGAGACACTGCCGAGGACAGGCAGCATGAGCTGTAGCGTCTGTGGAAAAGCAGAGATCCGGAGGGCTGTTGTGCCTGTGAATAGGCTGCACGGGGAAAGTGAAAAGCAGCAAGAGCTTTCAGGGCTGGCAGCTTCCTTGTGGGAGAAGGAACCCAATATTTGCCATTTCTGAAAGAGGCACTGCCGAGGACAGGCAGCATGAGCTGTAGCGTCTGTGGGAAAGCACAGATCCGCAGGGCTGTTGTGCCTGTGAATAGGCTGCACGGGGAAAGTCAAGAGCAGCAAGAGCTTTCAGGGCTGGCAGCTTCCTTGTGGGAGAAGGAGCCGAATGTTTCCCTTTCAGAAAGAGGCACTGCCGAAAACAGGCATCAATGAGCTGTAGCGTCTGTGGGAAAGCAGAGATCCGCAGGGCTGTTGTGCCTGTGAATAGGCTGCATGGGGAGGTGAAGAGCAGCAAGAGCTTTCAGGGCTGGCAGCTTCCTTGTGGGAGAAGGAGCCGAATGTTTCCCTTTCAGAAAGAGGCACTGCCGAGGACAGGCAGCATGAGCTGTAGCGTCTGTGGGAAAGCACAGATCCGCAGGGCTGTTGTGCCTGTGAATAGGCTGCACGGGGAAAGTGAAAAGCAGCAAGAGCTTTCAGGGCTGGCAGCTTCCTTGTGGGAGAAGGAGCCCAATATTTGCCATTTCGGAAAGAGGCACTGCCGAGGACAGGCAGCATGAGCTGTAGCGTCTGTGGGAAAGCACAGATCCGCAGGGCTGTTGTGCCTGTGAATAGGCTGCACGGGGAAAGTGAAAAGCAGCAAGAGCTTTCAGGGCTGGCAGCTTCCTTGTGGGAAAGGAGACGAATGTTTCCCTTTCACAAAGAGGCACTGCCGAGGACAGGCAGCATGAGCTGTAGCTTCTTTGGGAAAGCACAGATCCACAGGGCTGTTGTGCCTGTGAATAGGCTGCACGGGGAAAGTGAAAAGCAGCAAGAGCTTTCAGGGCTGGCAGCTTCCTTGTGGCAGAAGGAACCCAATATTTGCCATTTCTGAAAGAGGCACTGCCGAGGACAGGCATCATGAGCTGTAGCTTCTTTGGGAAAGCACAGATCCTCAGGGCTGTTGTGCCTGTGAATAGGCTGCACGGGGAAAGTGAAAAGCAGCAAGAGCTTTCAGGGCTGGCAGCTTCCTTGTGGGAGAAGGAGACGAATGTTTCCCTTTCACAAAGAGGCACTGCCGAGGACAGGCAGCATGAGCTGTAGCGTCTGTGGGAAAGCACAGATCCGCAGGGCTGTTGTGCCTGTGAATAGGCTGCACGGGGAAAGTGAAAAGCAGCAAGAGCTTTCAGGGCTGGCAGCTTCCTTGTGGGAGAAGGAACCCAATATTTGCCATTTCGGAAAGAGGCACTTCCGAGGACAGGCAGCATGAGCAGTAGCGTCTGTGGGAAAGCACAGATCCGCAGGGCTGTTGTGCCTGTGAATAGGCTGCAATGGGAAAGTGAAAAGCAGCAAGAGCTTTCAGGGCTGGCAGCTTCCTTGTGGGAGAAGGAACCCAATATTTGCCATTTCGGAAAGAGGCACTTCCGAGGACAGGCAGCATGAGCAGTAGCGTCTCTGGGAAAGCACAGACCCGCAGGGCTGTTGTGCCTGTGAATAGGCTGCACGGGGAAAGTGAAAAGCAGCAAGAGCTTTCAGGGCTGGCAGCTTCCTTGTGGGAGAACGAGTCTTGTGTTTCCTTTTCGGAAAGGTGCTCATCCGAGCACAGGCAGCATGAGCTGTAGCGTCTGTGGGAAAGCACAGATCCGCAGGGCTGTTGTGCCTGTGAATAGGCTGCACGGGGAAAGTGAAAAGCAGCAAGAGCTTTCAGGGCTGGCAGCTTCCTTGTGGGAGAAGGAGCCGAATGTTTCCCTTTCAGAAAGAGGCACTGCCGAGGACAGGCAGCATGAGCTGTAGCGTCTGTGGGAAAGCACAGATCCGCAGGGCTGTTGTGCCTGTGAACAGGTACACGGGGAAAGTCAAAAACAGCAAGAGCTTTCAGGGCTGGCAACTTCCTTGTGGGAGACCTAGTCTTGTGTTTCCTTTTCGGAAAGGTGCTCATCCGAGCACAGGCAGCATGAGCTGTAGCGTCTGTGGGAAAGCAGAGATCCGCAGGGCTGTTGTGCCTGTGAATAGGCTGCACGGGGAAAGTCAAGAGCAGCAAGAGCTTTCAGGGCTGGCAGCTTCCTTGTGGGAGAAGGAGCCGAATGTTTCCCTTTCACAAAGAGGCACTGCCGAGGACAGGCAGCATGAGCTGTAGCGTCTGTGGGAAAGCACAGATCCGCAGGGCTGTTGTGCCTGTGAATAGGCTGCACGGGGAAAGTGAAGAGCAGCAAGAGCTTTCAGGGCTGGCAGCTTCCTTGTGGGAGAAGGAGCCCAATATTTGCCATTTCGGAAAGAGACACTGCCGAGGACAGGCAGCATGAGCTGTAGCGTCTGTGGGAAAGCACAGATCCGCAGGGCTGTTGTGCCTGTGAATAGGCTGCACGGGGAAAGTGAAAAGCAGCAAGAGCTTTCAGGGCTGGCAGCTTCCTTGTGGGAGAAGGAACCCAATATTTGTCATTTCGGAAAGAGACACTGCTGAGGACAGGCAGCATGAGCTGTAGCGTCTGTGGGAAAGCACAGATCCGCAGGGCTGTTGTGCCTGTGAATAGGCTGCACGGGGAAAGTGAAAAGCAGCAAGAGCTTTCAGGGCTGGCAGCTTCCTTGTGGGAGAAGGAACCGAATGTTTCCCTTTTAGAAAGAGGCACTGCCGAGGACAGGCAGCATGAGCTGTAGCGTCTGTGGGAAAGCACAGATCCGCAGGGCTGTTGTGCCTGTGAATAGGCTGCACGGGGAAAGTCAAGAGCAGCAAGAGCTTTCAGGGCTGGCAGCTTCCTTGTGGGAGAAGGAGCCGAATGTTTCCCTTTCAGAAAGAGGCACTGCCGAAAACAGGCATCAATGAGCTGTAGCGTCTGTGGGAAAGCAGAGATCCGCAGGGCTGTTGTGCCTGTGAATAGGCTGCACGGGGAAAGTGAAAAGCAGCAAGAGCTTTCAGGGCTGGCAGCTTCCTTGTGGGAGAAGGAACCGAATGTTTCCCTTTCAGAAAGAGGCACTGCCGAGGACAGGCAGCATGAGCTGTAGCGTCTGTGGGAAAGCACAGATCCGCAGGGCTGTTGTGCCTGTGAACAGGTACACGGGGAAAGTCAAAAACAGCAAAATCTTTCAGGGCTGGCAGCTTCCTTGTGGGAGAAGGAGCCGAATGTTTCCCTTTCAGAAAGAGACACTGCTGAGGACAGGCAGCATGAGCTGTAGCGTCTGTGGGAAAGCACAGATCCGCAGGGCTGTTGTGCCTGTGAATAGGCTGCACGGGGAAAGTGAAGAGCAGCAAGAGCTTTCAGGGCTGGCAGCTTCCTTGTGGGAGAAGGAACCCAATATTTGTCACTTCGGAAAGAGACACTGCTGAGGACAGGCAGCATGAGCTGTAGCGTCTGTGGGAAAGCACAGATCCGCAGGGCTGTTGTGCCTGTGAATAGGCTGCACGGGGAAAGTGAAAAGCAGCAAGAGCTTTCAGGGCTGGCAGCTTCCTTGTGGGAGAAGGAACCCAATATTTGTCATTTCGGAAAGAGACACTGCTGAGGACAGGCAGCATGAGCTGTAGCGTCTGTGGGAAAGCACAGATCCGCAGGGCTGTTGTGCCTGTGAATAGGCTGCACGGGGAAAGTCAAGAGCAGCAAGAGCTTTCAGGGCTGGCAGCTTCCTTGTGGGAGAAGGAGCCGAATGTTTCCCTTTCAGAAAGAGACACTGCCGAGGACAGGCAGCATGAGCTGTAGCGTCTGTGGGAAAGCACAGATCCGCAGGGCTGTTGTGCCTGTGAATAGGCTGCACGGGGAAAGTGAAAAGCAGCAAGAGCTTTCAGGGCTGGCAGCTTCCTTGTGGGAGAAGGAGACGAATGTTTCCCTTTCAGAAAGAGACACTGCTGAGGACAGGCAGCATGAGCTGTAGCGTCTGTGGGAAAGCACAGATCCGCAGGGCTGTTGTGCCTGTGAATAGGCTGCACGGGGAAAGTGAAAAGCAGCAAGAGCTTTCAGGGCTGGCAGCTTCCTTGTGGGAGAAGGAACCCAATATTTGCCATTTCTGAAAGAGGCACTGCCGAGGACAGGCAGCATGAGCTGTAGCGTCTGTGGGAAAGCACAGATCCGCAGGGCTGTTGTGCCTGTGAATAGGCTGCACGGGGAAAGTCAAGAGCAGCAAGAGCTTTCAGGGCTGGCAGCTTCCTTGTGGGAGAAGGAGCCGAATGTTTCCCTTTCAGAAAGAGGCACTGCCGAAAACAGGCATCAATGAGCTGTAGCGTCTGTGGGAAAGCAGAGATCCGCAGGGCTGTTGTGCCTGTGAATAGGCTGCATGGGGAGGTGAAGAGCAGCAAGAGCTTTCAGGGCTGGCAGCTTCCTTGTGGGAGAAGGAGCCGAATGTTTCCCTTTCAGAAAGAGGCACTGCCGAGGACAGGCAGCATGAGCTGTAGCGTCTGTGGGAAAGCACAGATCCGCAGGGCTGTTGTGCCTGTGAATAGGCTGCACGGGGAAAGTGAAAAGCAGCAAGAGCTTTCAGGGCTGGCAGCTTCCTTGTGGGAGAAGGAGCCCAATATTTGCCATTTCGGAAAGAGGCACTGCCGAGGACAGGCAGCATGAGCTGTAGCGTCTGTGGGAAAGCACAGATCCGCAGGGCTGTTGTGCCTGTGAATAGGCTGCACGGGGAAAGTGAAAAGCAGCAAGAGCTTTCAGGGCTGGCAGCTTCCTTGTGGGAAAGGAGACGAATGTTTCCCTTTCACAAAGAGGCACTGCCGAGGACAGGCAGCATGAGCTGTAGCTTCTTTGGGAAAGCACAGATCCACAGGGCTGTTGTGCCTGTGAATAGGCTGCACGGGGAAAGTGAAAAGCAGCAAGAGCTTTCAGGGCTGGCAGCTTCCTTGTGGCAGAAGGAACCCAATATTTGCCATTTCTGAAAGAGGCACTGCCGAGGACAGGCATCATGAGCTGTAGCTTCTTTGGGAAAGCACAGATCCTCAGGGCTGTTGTGCCTGTGAATAGGCTGCACGGGGAAAGTGAAAAGCAGCAAGAGCTTTCAGGGCTGGCAGCTTCCTTGTGGGAGAAGGAACCCAATATTTGCCATTTCGGAAAGAGGCACTTCCGAGGACAGGCAGCATGAGCAGTAGCGTCTGTGGGAAAGCACAGATCCGCAGGGCTGTTGTGCCTGTGAATAGGCTGCAATGGGAAAGTGAAAAGCAGCAAGAGCTTTCAGGGCTGGCAGCTTCCTTGTGGGAGAAGGAACCCAATATTTGCCATTTCGGAAAGAGGCACTTCCGAGGACAGGCAGCATGAGCAGTAGCGTCTCTGGGAAAGCACAGACCCGCAGGGCTGTTGTGCCTGTGAATAGGCTGCACGGGGAAAGTGAAAAGCAGCAAGAGCTTTCAGGGCTGGCAGCTTCCTTGTGGGAGAACGAGTCTTGTGTTTCCTTTTCGGAAAGGTGCTCATCCGAGCACAGGCAGCATGAGCTGTAGCGTCTGTGGGAAAGCACAGATCCGCAGGGCTGTTGTGCCTGTGAATAGGCTGCACGGGGAAAGTCAAGAGCAGCAAGAGCTTTCAGGGCTGGCAGCTTCCTTGTGGGAGAAGGAGCCGAATGTTTCCCTTTCAGAAAGAGGCACTGCCGAGGACAGGCAGCATGAGCTGTAGCGTCTGTGGGAAAGCACAGATCCGCAGGGCTGTTGTGCCTGTGAATAGGCTGCACGGGGAAAGTGAAAAGCAGCAAGAGCTTTCAGGGCTGGCAGCTTCCTTGTGGGAGAAGGAGCCGAATGTTTCCCTTTCAGAAAGAGGCACTGCCGAGGACAGGCAGCATGAGCTGTAGCGTCTGTGGGAAAGCACAGATCCGCAGGGCTGTTGTGCCTGTGAACAGGTACACGGGGAAAGTGAAAATCAGCAAAATCTTTCAGGGCTGGCAGCTTCCTTGTGGGAGAAGGAGCCGAATGTTTCCCTTTCAGAAAGAGACACTGCTGAGGACAGGCAGCATGAGCTGTAGCGTCTGTGGGAAAGCACAGATCCGCAGGGCTGTTGTGCCTGTGAATAGGCTGCACGGGGAATGTGAAGAGCAGCAAGAGCTTTCAGGGCTGGCAGCTTCCTTGTGGGAGAAGGAGCCGAATGTTTCCCTTTCAGAAAGACGCAGGGCCGAGGACAGGCATCATGAGCTGTAGCGTCTGTGGGAAAGCACAGATCCGCAGGGCTGTTGTGCCTGTGAATAGGCTGCACGGGGAAAGTGAAAAGCAGCAAGAGCTTTCAGGGCTGGCAACTTCCTTGTGGGAGACCTAGTCTTGTGTTTCCTTTTCGGAAAGGTGCTCATCCGAGCACAGGCAGCATGAGCTGTAGCGTCTGTGGGAAAGCAGAGATCCGCAGGGCTGTTGTGCCTGTGAATAGGCTGCACGGGGAAAGTGAAAAGCAGCAAGAGCTTTCAGGGCTGGCAGCTTCCTTGTGGGAGAAGGAACCCAATATTTGTCATTTCGGAAAGAGACACTGCTGAGGACAGGCAGCATGAGCTGTAGCGTCTGTGGGAAAGCACAGATCCGCAGGGCTGTTGTGCCTGTGAATAGGCTGCACGGGGAAAGTGAAAAGCAGCAAGAGCTTTCAGGGCTGGCAGCTTCCTTGTGGGAGAAGGAACCGAATGTTTCCCTTTCAGAAAGAGGCACTGCCGAGGACAGGCAGCATGAGCTGTAGCGTCTGTGGGAAAGCACAGATCCGCAGGGCTGTTGTGCCTGTGAATAGGCTGCACGGGGAAAGTCAAGAGCAGCAAGAGCTTTCAGGGCTGGCAGCTTCCTTGTGGGAGAAGGAGCCGAATGTTTCCCTTTCAGAAAGAGGCACTGCCGAAAACAGGCATCAATGAGCTGTAGCGTCTGTGGGAAAGCAGAGATCCGCAGGGCTGTTGTGCCTGTGAATAGGCTGCACGGGGAAAGTGAAAAGCAGCAAGAGCTTTCAGGGCTGGCAACTTCCTTGTGGGAGAACGAGTCTTGTGTTTCCTTTTCGGAAAGGTGCTCATCCGAGCACAGGCAGCATGATCTGTAGCGTCTGTGGGAAAGCAGAGATCCGCAGGGCTGTTGTGCCTGTGAATAGGCTGCACGGGGAAAGTGAAGAGCAGCAAGAGCTTTCAGGGCTGGCAGCTTCCTTGTGGGAGAAGGAGCCGAATGTTTCCCTTTCAGAAAGAGGCACTGCCGAGGACAGGCAGCATGAGCTGTAGCGTCTGTGGGAAAGCACAGATCCTCAGGGCTGTTGTGCCTGTGAATAGGCTGCACGGGGAAAGTGAAAAGCAGCAAGAGCTTTCAGGGCTGGCAGCTTCCTTGTGGGAGAAGGAGACGAATGTTTCCCTTTCAGAAAGAGACACTGCTGAGGACAGGCAGCATGAGCTGTAGCGTCTGTGGGAAAGCACAGATCCGCAGGGCTGTTGTGCCTGTGAATAGGCTGCAATGGGAAAGTGAAGAGCAGCAAGAGCTTTCAGGGCTGGCAGCTTCCTTGTGGGAGAAGGAGCCCAATATTTGCCATTTCGGAAAGAGACACTGCCGAGGACAGGCAGCATGAGCTGTAGCGTCTGTGGGAAAGCACAGATCCGCAGGGCTGTTGTGCCTGTGAATAGGCTGCACGGGGAAAGTGAAAAGCAGCAAGAGCTTTCAGGGCTGGCAGCTTCCTTGTGGGAGAAGGAACCCAATATTTGCCATTTCGGAAAGAGGCACTGCCGAGGACAGGCAGCATGAGCTGTAGCGTCTGTGGGAAAGCACAGATCCGCAGGGCTGTTGTGCCTGTGAATAGGCTGCACGGGGAAAGTGAAAAGCAGCAAGAGCTTTCAGGGCTGGCAGCTTCCTTGTGGGAGAAGGAACCCAATATTTGTCATTTCGGAAAGAGACACTGCTGAGGACAGGCATCATGAGCTGTAGCGTCTGTGGGAAAGCACAGATCCGCAGGGCTGTTGTGCCTGTGAATAGGCTGCACGGGGAGGTGAAGAGCAGCAAGAGCTTTCAGGGCTGGCAGCTTCCTTGTGGGAGAAGGAGCCCAATATTTGCCAATTCGTAAAGAGGCACTTCCGAGGACAGGAAGCATGAGCAGTAGCGTCTGTGGGAAAGCACAGATCCGCAGGGCTGTTGTGCCTGTGAATAGGCTGCAATGGGAAAGTGAAAAGCAGCAAGAGCTTTCAGGGCTGGCAGCTTCCTTGTGGGAGAAGGAACCGAATGTTTCCCTTTCAGAAAGAGGCAGGGCCGAGGACAGGCAGCATGAGCTGTAGCGTCTGTGGGAAAGCAGAGATCCGCAGGGCTGTTGTGCCTGTGAATAGGCTGCACGGGGAGGTGAAGAGCAGCAAGAGCTTTCAGGGCTGGCAGCTTCCTTGTGGGAGAAGGAGCCGAATGTTTCCCTTTCAGAAAGAGGCACTGCCGAGGACAGGCAGCATGAGCTGTAGCGTCTGTGGGAAAGCACAGATCCGCAGGGCTGTTGTGCCTGTGAATAGGCTGCACGGGGAAAGTGAAAATCAGCAAGAGCTTTCAGGGCTGGCAGCTTCCTTGTGGGAGAAGGAGCCGAATGTTTCCCTTTCAGAAAGAGGCAGGGCCGAGCAGAGGCAGCATGAGCTGTAGCGTCTGTGGGAAAGCACAGATCCGCAGGGCTGTTGTGCCTGTGAATAGGCTGCACGGGGAAAGTGAAGAGCAGCAAGAGCTTTCAGGGCTGGCAGCTTCCTTGTGGGAGAAGGAACCCAATATTTGCCATTTCGGAAAGAGACACTGCCGAGGACAGGCAGCATGAGCTGTAGCGTCTGTGGGAAAGCACAGATCCGCAGGGCTGTTGTGCCTGTGAATAGGCTGCACGGGGAAAGTGAAGAGCAGCAAGAGCTTTCAGGGCTGGCAGCTTCCTTGTGGGAGAAGGAGCCGAATGTTTCCCTTTCAGAAAGACGCACTGCCGAGGACAGGCAGCATGAGCAGTAGCGTCTGTGGGAAAGCACAGATCCGCAGGGCTGTTGTGCCTGTGAATAGGCTGCACGGGGAAAGTGAAAAGCAGCAAGAGCTTTCAGGGCTGGCAGCTTCCTTGTGGGAGAAGGAACCCAATATTTGTCATTTCGGAAAGAGACACTGCTGAGGACAGGCAGCATGAGCTGTAGCGTCTGTGGAAAAGCACAGATCCGCAGGGCTGTTGTGCCTGTGAATAGGCTGCACGGGGAAAGTGAAAAGCAGCAAGAGCTTTCAGGGCTGGCAGCTTCCTTGTGGGAGAAGGAGCCGAATGTTTCCCTTTCAGAAAGACGCACTGCCGAGGACAGGCAGCATGAGCAGTAGCGTCTGTGGGAAAGCACAGATCCGCAGGGCTGTTGTGCCTGTGAATAGGCTGCACGGGGAAAGTGAAAAGCAGCAAGAGCTTTCAGGGCTGGCAGCTTCCTTGTGGGAGAAGGAACCCAATATTTGCCATTTCGGAAAGAGGCACTTCCGAGGACAGGCAGCATGAGCAGTAGCGTCTGTGGGAAAGCACAGACCCGCAGGGCTGTTGTGCCTGTGAATAGGCTGCACGGGGAAAGTGAAAAGCAGCAAGAGCTTTCAGGGCTGGCAGCTTCCTTGTGGGAGAAGGAACCGAATGTTTCCCTTTCAGAAAGAGGCAGGGCCGAGGACAGGCAGCATGAGCTGTAGCGTCTGTGGAAAAGCACAGATCCGCAGGGCTGTTGTGCCTGTGAATAGGCCGCACGGGGAAAGTGAAGAGCAGCAAGAGCTTTCAGGGCTGGCAGCTTCCTTGTGGGAGAAGGAGCCCAATATTTGCCATTTCGGAAAGAGACACTGCCGAGGACAGGCAGCATGAGCTGTAGCGTCTGTGGGAAAGCACAGATCCGCAGGGCTGTTGTGCCTGTGAATAGGCTGCACGGGGAAAGTGAAAAGCAGCAAGAGCTTTCAGGGCTGGCAGCTTCCTTGTGGGAGAAGGAGACGAATGTTTCCCTTTCAGAAAGAGACACTGCTGAGGACAGGCAGCATGAGCTGTAGCGTCTGTGGGAAAGCACAGATGCGCAGGGCTGTTGTGCCTGTGAATAGGCTGCACGGGGAAAGTGAAGAGCAGCAAGAGCTTTCAGGGCTGGCAGCTTCCTTGTGGGAGAAGGAGCCCAATATTTGCCATTTCGGAAAGAGACACTGCCGAGGACAGGCAGCATGAGCTGTAGCGTCTGTGGGAAAGCACAGATCCGCAGGGCTGTTGTGCCTGTGAATAGGCTGCACGGGGAAAGTGAAAAGCAGCAAGAGCTTTCAGGGCTGGCAGCTTCCTTGTGGGAGAAGGAGCCCAATATTTGCCATTTCGGAAAGAGACACTGCCGAGGACAGGCAGCATGAGCTGTAGCGTCTGTGGGAAAGCACAGATCCGCAGGGCTGTTGTGCCTGTGAATAGGCTGCACGGGGAAAGTGAAAAGCAGCAAGAGCTTTCAGGGCTGGCAGCTTCCTTGTGGGAGAAGGAACACAATATTTGCCATTTCGGAAAGAGGCACTGCCGAGGACAGGCAGCATGAGCTGTAGCGTCTGTGGGAAAGCACAGATCCGCAGGGCTGTTGTGCCTGTGAATAGGCTGCACGGGGAAAGTGAAAAGCAGCAAGAGCTTTCAGGGCTGGCAGCTTCCTTGTGGGAGAAGGAACCCAATATTTGTCATTTCGGAAAGAGACACTGCTGAGGACAGGCATCATGAGCTGTAGCGTCTGTGGGAAAGCACAGATCCGCAGGGCTGTTGTGCCTGTGAATAGGCTGCACGGGGAGGTGAAGAGCAGCAAGAGCTTTCAGGGCTGGCAGCTTCCTTGTGGGAGAAGTAACCGAATGTTTCCCTTTCAGAAAGAGGCACTGCCGAGGACAGGCAGCATGATCTGTAGCGTCTGTGGGAAAGCACAGATCCGCAGGGCTGTTGTGCCTGTGAATAGGCTGCACGGGGAAAGTGAAAATCAGCAAGAGCTTTCAGGGCTGGCAGCTTCCTTGTGGGAGAAGGAGCCCAATATTTGCCAATTCGTAAAGAGGCACTTCCGAGGACAGGAAGCATGAGCAGTAGCGTCTGTGGGAAAGCACAGATCCGCAGGGCTGTTGTGCCTGTGAATAGGCTGCACGGGGAAAGTGAAAAGCAGCAAGAGCTTTCAGGGCTGGCAGCTTCCTTGTGGGAGAAGGAGCCGAATGTTTCCCTTTCAGAAAGAGGCAGGGCCGAGGACAGGCAGCATGAGCTGTAGCGTCTGTGGGAAAGCACAGATCCGCAGGGCTGTTGTGCCTGTGAATAGGCTGCACGGGGAAAGTGAAGAGCAGCAAGAGCTTTCAGGGCTGGCAGCTTCCTTGTGGGAGAAGGAACCCAATATTTGCCATTTCGGAAAGAGACACTGCCGAGGACAGGCAGCATGAGCTGTAGCGTCTGTGGGAAAGCACAGATCCGCAGGGCTGTTGTGCCTGTGAATAGGCTGCACGGGGAAAGTGAAAAGCAGCAAGAGCTTTCAGGGCTGGCAGCTTCCTTGTGGGAGAAGGAACCCAATATTTGCCATTTCGGAAAGAGACACTGCCGAGGACAGGCAGCATGAGCTGTAGCGTCTGTGGGAAAGCACAGATCCGCAGGGCTGTTGTGCCTGTAAATAGGCTGCACGGGGAAAGTGAAGAGCAGCAAGAGCTTTCAGGGCTGGCAGCTTCCTTGTGGGAGAAGGAGCCGAATGTTTCCCTTTCAGAAAGAGGCACTGCCGAGGACAGGCAGCATGAGCTGTAGCGTCTGTGGGAAAGCACAGATCCTCAGGGCTGTTGTGCCTGTGAATAGGCTGCACGGGGAAAGTGAAGAGCAGCAAGAGCTTTCAGGGCTGGCAGCTTCCTTGTGGGAGAAGGAGACGAATGTTTCCCTTTCAGAAAGAGACACTGCTGAGGACAGGCAGCATGAGCTGTAGCGTCTGTGGGAAAGCACAGATCCGCAGGGCTGTTGTGCCTGTGAATAGGCTGCACGGGGAAAGTGAAGAGCAGCAAGAGCTTTCAGGGCTGGCAGCTTCCTTGTGGGAGAAGGAGCCCAATATTTGCCATTTCGGAAAGAGACACTGCCGAGGACAGGCAGCATGAGCTGTAGCGTCTGTGGGAAAGCACAGATCCGCAGGGCTGTTGTGCCTGTGAATAGGCTGCACGGGGAAAGTGAAAAGCAGCAAGAGCTTTCAGGGCTGGCAGCTTCCTTGTGGGAGAAGGAACCCAATATTTGTCATTTCGGAAAGAGACACTGCTGAGGACAGGCAGCATGAGCTGTAGCGTCTGTGGGAAAGCACAGATCCGCAGGGCTGTTGTGCCTGTGAATAGGCTGCACGGGGAAAGTGAAAAGCAGCAAGAGCTTTCAGGGCTGGCAGCTTCCTTGTGGGAGAAGGAGCCCAATATTTGCCATTTCGGAAAGAGACACTGCCGAGGACAGGCAGCATGAGCTGTAGCGTCTGTGGGAAAGCACAGATCCGCAGGGCTGTTGTGCCTGTGAATAGGCTGCACGGGGAAAGTCAAGAGCAGCAAGAGCTTTCAGGGCTGGCAGCTTCCTTGTGGGAGAAGGAGCCGAATGTTTCCCTTTCAGAAAGAGGCACTGCCGAAAACAGGCATCAATGAGCTGTAGCGTCTGTGGGAAAGCAGAGATCCGCAGGGCTGTTGTGCCTGTGAATAGGCTGCACGGGGAAAGTGAAAAGCAGCAAGAGCTTTCAGGGCTGGCAGCTTCCTTGTGGGAGAAGGAGCCCAATATTTGTCATTTCGGAAAGAGACACTGCTGAGGACAGGCATCATGAGCTGTAGCGTCTGTGGGAAAGCACAGATCCGCAGGGCTGTTGTGCCTGTGAATAGGCTGCACGGGGAAAGTCAAGAGCAGCAAGAGCTTTCAGGGCTGGCAGCTTCCTTGTGGGAGAAGGAGCCCAATATTTGCCATTTCGGAAAGAGACACTGCCGAAAACAGGCATCAATGAGCTGTAGCGTCTGTGGGAAAGCACAGATCCGCAGGGCTGTTGTGCCTGTGAACAGGCTGCACGGGGAAAGTCAAAAACAGCAAGAGCTTTCAGGGCTGGCAGCTTCCTTGTGAGAGAAGGAACCGAATGTTTCCCTTTCAGAAAGAGGCAGGGCCGAGGACAGGCAGCATGAGCTGTAGCGTCTGTGGGAAAGCACAGATCCGCAGGGCTGTTGTGCCTGTGAATAGGCTACACGGGGAAAGTCAAGAGCAGCAAGAGCTTTCAGGGCTGGCAGCTTCCTTGTGGGAGAAGGAGCCCAATATTTGCCATTTCGGAAAGAGACACTGCCGAGGACAGGCAGCATGAGCTGTAGCGTCTGTGGGAAAGCAGAGATCCACAGGGCTGTTGTGCCTGTGAATAGGCTGCACGGGGAAAGTGAAAAGCAGCAAGAGCTTTCAGGGCTGGTAGTTTCCTTGTGGGAGAAGGAGCCGAATGTTTCCCTTTCAGAAAGAGGCACTGCCGAGGACAGGCAGCATGATCTGTAGCGTCTGTGGGAAAGCACAGATCCTCAGGGCTGTTGTGCCTGTGAATAGGCTGCACGGGGAAAGTGAAAAGCAGCAAGAGCTTTCAGGGCTGGCAGCTTCCTTGTGGGAGAAGGAGACGAATGTTTCCCTTTCACAAAGAGGCACTGCCGAGGACAGGCAGCATGAGCTGTAGCGTCTGTGGGAAAGCACAGATCCGCAGGGCTGTTGTGCCTGTGAATAGGCTGCACGGGGAAAGTGAAGAGCAGCAAGAGCTTTCAGGGCTGGCAGCTTCCTTGTGGCAGAAGGAACCCAATATTTGCCATTTCGGAAAGAGACACTGCCGAGGACAGGCAGCATGAGCTGTAGCGTCTGTGGGAAAGCACAGATCCGCAGGGCTGTTGTGCCTGTGAATAGGCTGCACGGGGAAAGTGAAAAGCAGCAAGAGCTTTCAGGGCTGGCAGCTTCCTTGTGGGAGAAGGAGCCGAATGTTTCCCTTTCAGAAAGAGGCACTGCCGAGGACAGGCAGCATGAGCTGTAGCGTCTGTGGGAAAGCATAGATCCGCAGGGCTGTTGTGCCTGTGAATAGGCTGCACGGGGAAAGTGAAGAGCAGCAAGAGCTTTCAGGGCTGGCAGCTTCCTTGTGGGAGAAGGAGCCCAATATTTGCCATTTCGGAAAGAGACACTGCCGAGGACAGGCAGCATGAGCTGTAGCGTCTGTGGGAAAGCACAGATCCGCAGGGCTGTTGTGCCTGTGAATAGGCTGCACGGGGAAAGTGAAAAGCAGCAAGAGCTTTCAGGGCTGGCAGCTTCCTTGTGGGAGAAGGAACCGAATGTTTCCCTTTCAGAAAGAGGCACTGCCGAGGACAGGCAGCATGATCTGTAGCGTCTGTGGGAAAGCACAGATCCGCAGGGCTGTTGTGCCTGTGAATAGGCTGCACGGGGAAAGTGAAAAGCAGCAAGAGCTTTCAGGGCTGGCAGCTTCCTTGTGGGAGAAGGAGCCGAATGTTTCCCTTTCAGAAAGAGGCACTGCCGAGGACAGGCATCATGAGCTGTAGCGTCTGTGGGAAAGCAGAGATCCGCAGGGCTGTTGTGCCTGTGAATAGGCTGCACGGGGAAAGTGAAGAGCAGCAAGAGCTTTCAGGGCTGGCAGCTTCCTTGTGGGAGAAGGAGCCCAATATTTGCCATTTCGGAAAGAGACACTGCGGAGGACAGGCAGCATGATCTGTAGCGTCTGTGGGAAAGCACAGATCCGCAGGGCTGTTGTGCCTGTGAACAGGCTGCACGGGGAAAGTCAAAAACAGCAAAAGCTTTCAGGGCTGGCAGCTTCCTTGTGGGAGAAGGAACCGAATGTTTCCCTTTCAGAAAGAGGCAGGGCCGAGCACAGGCAGCATGAGCTGTAGCGTCTGTGGGAAAGCACAGATCCGCAGGGCTGTTGTGCCTGTGAATAGGCTGCACGGGGAAAGTGAAGAGCAGCAAGAGCTTTCAGGGCTGGCAGCTTCCTTGTGGGAGAAGGAACCCAATATTTGCCATTTCGGAAAGAGACACTGCCGAGGACAGGCAGCATGAGCTGTAGCGTCTGTGGGAAAGCACAGATCCGCAGGGCTGTTGTGCCTGTGAATAGGCTGCACGGGGAAAGTGAAAATCAGCAAGAGCTTTCAGGGCTGGCAGCTTCCTTGTGGGAGAAGGAACCCAATATTTGTCATTTCGGAAAGAGACACTGCTGAGGACAGGCAGCATGAGCTGTAGCGTCTGTGGGAAAGCACAGATCCGCAGGGCTGTTGTGCCTGTGAATAGGCTGCACGGGGAAAGTCAAGAGCAGCAAGAGCTTTCAGGGCTGGCAGCTTCCTTGTGGGAGAAGGAACCGAATGTTTCCCTTTCAGAAAGAGGCACTGCCGAAAACAGGCATCAATGAGCTGTAGCGTCTGTGGGAAAGCAGAGATCCGCAGGGCTGTTGTGCCTGTGAATAGGCTGCACGGGGAAAGTGAAAAGCAGCAAGAGCTTTCAGGGCTGGCAGCTTCCTTGTGGGAGAAGGAGCCCAATATTTGCCATTTCGGAAAGAGACACTGCCGAGGACAGGCAGCATGAGCTGTAGCGTCTGTGGGAAAGCACAGATCCGCAGGGCTGTTGTGCCTGTGAATAGGCTGCACGGGGAAAGTCAAGAGCAGCAAGAGCTTTCAGGGCTGGCAGCTTCCTTGTGGGAGAAGGAGCCGAATGTTTCCCTTTCAGAAAGAGGCACTGCCGAGGACAGGCAGCATGAGCTGTAGCGTCTGTGGGAAAGCACAGATCCTCAGGGCTGTTGTGCCTGTGAATAGGCTGCACGGGGAAAGTGAAAAGCAGCAAGAGCTTTCAGGGCTGGCAGCTTCCTTGTGGGAGAAGGAGCCCAATATTTGCCATTTCGGAAAGAGACACTGCCGAGGATAGGCAGCATGAGCTGTAGCGTCTGTGGGAAAGCACAGATCCGCAGGGCTGTTGTGCCTGTGAATAGGCTGCACGGGGAAAGTGAAAATCAGCAAGAGCTTTCAGGGCTGGCAGCTTCCTTGTGGGAGAAGGAGCCCAATATTTGCCAATTCGTAAAGAGGCACTTCCGAGGACAGGAAGCATGAGCAGTAGCGTCTGTGGGAAAGCACAGATCCGCAGGGCTGTTGTGCCTGTGAATAGGCTGCAATGGGAAAGTGAAAAGCAGCAAGAGCTTTCAGGGCTGGCAGCTTCCTTGTGGGAGAAGGAACCCAATATTTGCCATTTCGGAAAGAGGCACTTCCGAGGACAGGCAGCATGAGCAGTAGCGTCTGTGGGAAAGCACAGACCGGCAGGGCTGTTGTGCCTGTGAATAGGCTGCACGGGGAAAGTGAAAAGCAGCAAGAGCTTTCAGGGCTGGCAGCTTCCTTGTGGGAGAACGAGTCTTGTGTTTCCTTTTCGGAAAGGTGCTCATCCGAGCACAGGCAGCATGAGCTGTAGCGTCTGTGGGAAAGCACAGATCCGCAGGGCTGTTGTGCCTGTGAATAGGCTGCACGGGGAAAGTGAAAAGCAGCAAGAGCTTTCAGGGCTGGCAGCTTCCTTGTGGGAGAAGGAACCGAATGTTTCCCTTTCAGAACGAGGCACTGCCGAGGACAGGCATCATGAGCTGTAGCGTCTGTGGGAAAGCACAGATCCGCAGGGCTGTTGTGCCTGTGAACAGGCTGCACGGGGAAAGTCAAAAACAGCAAAAGCTTTCAGGGCTGGCAGCTTCCTTGTGGGAGAAGGAGCCGAATGTTTCCCTTTCAGAAAGAGGCACTGCCGAGGACAGGCAGCATGAGCTGTAGCGTCTGTGGGAAAGCACAGATCCGCAGGGCTGTTGTGCCTGTGAACAGGCTGCACGGGGAAAGTCAAAAACAGCAAAAGCTTTCAGGGCTGGCAGCTTCCTTGTGGGAGAAGGAGCCCAATATTTGCCATTTCGGAAAGAGGCACTGCCGAGGACAGGCAGCATGAGCTGTAGCGTCTGTGGGAAAGCACAGATCCGCAGGGCTGTTGTGCCTGTGAACAGGCTGCACGGGGAAAGTCAAAAACAGCAAGAGCTTTCAGGGCTGGCAGCTTCCTTGTGAGAGAAGGAACCGAATGTTTCCCTTTCAGAAAGAGGCAGGGCCGAGGACAGGCAGCATGAGCTGTAGCGTCTGTGGGAAAGCACAGATCCGCAGGGCTGTTGTGCCTGTGAATAGGCTACACGGGGAAAGTCAAGAGCAGCAAGAGCTTTCAGGGCTGGCAGCTTCCTTGTGGGAGAAGGAGCCCAATATTTGCCATTTCGGAAAGAGACACTGCCGAGGACAGGCAGCATGAGCTGTAGCGTCTGTGGGAAAGCAGAGATCCACAGTGCTGTTGTGCCTGTGAATAGGCTGCACGGGGAAAGTGAAAAGCAGCAAGAGCTTTCAGGGCTGGTAGTTTCCTTGTGGGAGAAGGAGCCGAATGTTTCCCTTTCAGAAAGAGGCACTGCCGAGGACAGGCAGCATGAGCTGTAGCGTCTGTGGGAAAGCACAGATCCGCAGGGCTGTTGTGCCTGTGAATAGGCTGCACGGGGAAAGTGAAGACCAGCAAGAGCTTTCAGGGCTGGCAGCTTCCTTGTGGGAGAAGGAACCCAATATTTGCCATTTCGGAAAGAGGCACTGCCGAGGACAGGCAGCATGAGCTGTAGCGTCTGTGGGAAAGCACAGATCCGCAGGGCTGTTGTGCCTGTGAATAGGCTGCACGGGGAAAGTCAAGAGCAGCAAGAGCTTTCAGGGCTGGCAGCTTCCTTGTGGGAGAAGGAGCCGAATGTTTCCCTTTCAGAAAGAGGCACTGCCGAGGACAGGCAGCATGATCTGTAGCGTCTGTGGGAAAGCACAGATCCGCAGGGCTGTTGTGCCTGTGAATAGGCTGCACGGGGAAAGTGAAGAGCAGCAAGAGCTTTCAGGGCTGGCAGCTTCCTTGTGGGAGAAGGAACCCAATATTTGCCATTTCGGAAAGAGGCACTGCCGAGGACAGGCAGCATGATCTGTAGCGTCTGTGGGAAAGCACAGATCCGCAGGGCTGTTGTGCCTGTGAATAGGCTGCACGGGGAAAGTGAAAAGCAGCAAGAGCTTTCAGGGCTGGCAGCTTCCTTGTGGGAGAAGGAGCCGAATGTTTCCCTTTCAGAAAGAGGCACTGCCGAGGACAGGCAGCATGAGCTGTAGCGTCTGTGGGAAAGCACAGATCCGCAGGGCTGTTGTGCCTGTGAATAGGCTGCACGGGGAAAGTGAAGAGCAGCAAGAGCTTTCAGGGCTGGCAGCTTCCTTGTGGGAGAAGGAGCCCAATATTTGCCATTTCGGAAAGAGGCACTGCCGAGGACAGGCAGCATGAGCTGTAGCGTCTGTGGGAAAGCACAGATCCGCAGGGCTGTTGTGCCTGTGAATAGGCTGCACGGGGAAAGTCAAGAGCAGCAAGAGCTTTCAGGGCTGGCAGCTTCCTTGTGGGAGAAGGAGCCGAATGTTTCCCTTTCAGAAAGACGCACTGCCGAGGACAGGCAGCATGAGCTGTAGCGTCTGTGGGAAAGCACAGATCCGCAGGGCTGTTGTGCCTGTGAATAGGCTGCACGGGGAGGTGAAGAGCAGCAAGAGCTTTCAGGGCTGGCAGCTTCCTTGTGGGAGAAGGAGCCGGACTTTTCCGTTTCAGAAAGAGACACTGCCGAGGACAGGCAGCATGATCTGTAGCGTCTGTGGGAAAGCACAGATCCGCAGGGCTGTTGTGCCTGTGAATAGGCTGCACGGGGAAAGTGAAAAGCAGCAAGAGCTTTCAGGGCTGGCAGCTTCCTTGTGGGAGAAGGAGCCGAATGTTTCCCTTTCAGAAAGAGGCACTGCCGAAAACAGGCATCAATGAGCTGTAGCGTCTGTGGGAAAGCAGAGATCCGCAGGGCTGTTGTGCCTGTGAATAGGCTGCACGGGGAAAGTGAAAAGCAGCAAGAGCTTTCAGTGCTGGCAGCTTCCTTGTGGGAGAAGGAACCGAATGTTTCCCTTTCAGAAAGAGGCACTGCCGAGGACAGGCAGCATGATCTGTAGCGTCTGTGGGAAAGCACAGATCCGCAGGGCTGTTGTGCCTGTGAATAGGCTGCACGGGGAAAGTGAAAAGCAGCAAGAGCTTTCAGGGCTGGCAGCTTCCTTGTGGGAGAAGGAGCCGAATGTTTCCCTTTCAGAAAGAGGCACTGCCGCGGACAGGCAGCATGCGATTTAGCATATGTGAGAAAGCAGAGATCCGCAGGGCTGTTGTGCCTGTGAATAAGCTGCACGGGGAAAGTCAAGAGCAGCAAGAGCTTTCAGGGCTGGCAGCTTCCTTGTGGGAGAAGGAGCCGAATGTTTCCCTTTCAGAAAGAGGCACTGCCGAGGACAGGCATCATGAGCTGTAGCGTCTGTGGGAAAGCAGAGATCCGCAGGGCTGTTGTGCCTGTGAATAGGCTGCACGGGGAAAGTGAAGAGCAGCAAGAGCTTTCAGGGCTGGCAGCTTCCTTGTGGGAGAAGGAGCCCAATATTTGCCATTTCGGAAAGAGACACTGCGGAGGACAGGCAGCATGATCTGTAGCGTCTGTGGGAAAGCACAGATCCGCAGGGCTGTTGTGCCTGTGAACAGGCTGCACGGGGAAAGTCAAAAACAGCAAAAGCTTTCAGGGCTGGCAACTTCCTTGTGGGAGAAGGACCGAATGTTTCCCTTTCAGAAAGAGGCAGGGCCGAGCACAGGCAGCATGAGCTGTAGCGTCTGTGGGAAAGCACAGATCCGCAGGGCTGTTGTGCCTGTGAATAGGCTGCACGGGGAAAGTGAAGAGCAGCAAGAGCTTTCAGGGCTGGCAGCTTCCTTGTGGGAGAAGGAACCCAATATTTGTCATTTCGGAAAGAGACACTGCTGAGGACAGGCAGCATGAGCAGAAGCGTCTGTGGGAAAGCACATATCCGCAGGGCTGTTGTGCCTGTGAATAGGCTGCACGGGGAAAGTCAAGAGCAGCAAGAGCTTTCAGGGCTGGCAGCTTCCTTGTGGGAGAAGGAGCCGAATGTTTCCCTTTCAGAAAGAGGCACTGCCGAGGACAGGCAGCATGAGCTGTAGCGTCTGTGGGAAAGCACAGATCCTCAGGGCTGTTGTGCCTGTGAATAGGCTACACGGGGAAAGTCAAGAGCAGCAAGAGCTTTCAGGGCTGGCAGCTTCCTTGTGGGAGAAGGAGCCGAATGTTTCCCTTTCAGAAAGAGGCACTGCCGAAAACAGGCATCAATGAGCTGTAGCGTCTGTGGGAAAGCAGAGATCCGCAGGGCTGTTGTGCCTGTGAATAGGCTGCACGGAGAAAGTGAAAAGCAGCAAGAGCTTTCAGGGCTGGCAGCTTCCTTGTGGGAGAAGGAGCCCAATATTTGCCATTTCGGAAAGAGACACTGCCGAGGACAGGCAGCATGAGCTGTAGCGTCTGTGGGAAAGCAGAGATCCGCAGGGCTGTTGTGCCTGTGAATAGGCTGCACGGGGAAAGTGAAAAGCAGCAAGAGCTTTCAGGGCTGGCAGCTTCCTTGTGGGAGAAGGAGCCCAATATTTGCCATTTCGGAAAGAGGCACTGCCGAGGACAGGCAGCATGAGCTGTAGCGTCTGTGGGAAAGCAGAGATCCGCAGGGCTGTTGTGCCTGTGAATAGGCTGCACGGGGAAAGTGAAAAGCAGCAAGAGCTTTCAGGGCTGGCAGCTTCCTTGTGGGAGAAGAAGACGAATGTTTCCCTTTCACAAAGAGGCACTGCCGAGGACAGGCAGCATGAGCTGTAGCTTCTTTGGGAAAGCACAGATCCACAGGGCTGTTGTGCCTGTGAATAGGCTGCACGGGGAAAGTGAAGAGCAGCAAGAGCTTTCAGGGCTGGCAGCTTCCTTGTGGGAGAAGGAACCCAATATTTGCCATTTCGGAAAGAGACACTGCCGAGGACAGGCAGCATGAGCTGTAGCGTCTGTGGGAAAGCACAGATCCGCAGGGCTGTTGTGCCTGTGAATAGGCTGCACGGGGAAAGTGAAAAGCAGCAAGAGCTTTCAGGGCTGGCAGCTTCCTTGTGGGAGAAGGAACCCAATATTTGTCATTTCGGAAAGAGACACTGCTGAGGACAGGCAGCATGAGCTGTAGCGTCTGTGGGAAAGCACAGATCCGCAGGGCTGTTGTGCCTGTGAATAGGCTGCACGGGGAAAGTCAAGAGCAGCAAGAGCTTTCAGGGCTGGCAGCTTCCTTGTGGGAGAAGGAACCCAATATTTGCCATTTCGGAAAGAGGCACTTCCGAGCACAGGCATCATGAGCAGTAGCGTCTGTGGGAAAGCACAGACCGGCAGGGCTGTTGTGCCTGTGAATAGGCTGCACGGGGAAAGTGAAAAGCAGCAAGAGCTTTCAGGGCTGGCAGCTTCCTTGTGGGAGAAGGAGCCGAATGTTTCCCTTTCAGAAAGAGGCACTGCCGAGGACAGGCAGCATGAGCTGTAGCGTCTGTGGGAAAGCACAGATCCGCAGGGCTGTTGTGCCTGTGAACAGGCTGCACGGGGAAAGTCAAAAACAGCAAAAGCTTTCAGGGCTGGCAGCTTCCTTGTGGGAGAAGGAGCCCAATATTTGCCATTTCGGAAAGAGGCACTGCCGAGGACAGGCAGCATGAGCTGTAGCGTCTGTGGGAAAGCACAGATCCGCAGGGCTGTTGTGCCTGTGAACAGGCTGCACGGGGAAAGTCAAAAACAGCAAGAGCTTTCAGGGCTGGCAGCTTCCTTGTGAGAGAAGGAACCGAATGTTTCCCTTTCAGAAAGAGGCAGGGCCGAGGACAGGCAGCATGAGCTGTAGCGTCTGTGGGAAAGCACAGATCCGCAGGGCTGTTGTGCCTGTGAATAGGCTACACGGGGAAAGTCAAGAGCAGCAAGAGCTTTCAGGGCTGGCAGCTTCCTTGTGGGAGAAGGAGCCCAATATTTGCCATTTCGGAAAGAGACACTGCCGAGGACAGGCAGCATGAGCTGTAGCGTCTGTGGGAAAGCAGAGATCCACAGGGCTGTTGTGCCTGTGAATAGGCTGCACGGGGAAAGTGAAAAGCAGCAAGAGCTTTCAGGGCTGGTAGTTTCCTTGTGGGAGAAGGAGCCGAATGTTTCCCTTTCAGAAAGAGGCACTGCCGAGGACAGGCAGCATGAGCTGTAGCGTCTGTGGGAAAGCACAGATCCTCAGGGCTGTTGTGCCTGTGAATAGGCTGCACGGGGAAAGTGAAAAGCAGCAAGAGCTTTCAGGGCTGGCAGCTTCCTTGTGGGAGAAGGAGACGAATGTTTCCCTTTCAGAAAGAGGCACTGCCGAGGACAGGCAGCATGAGCTGTAGCGTCTGTGGGAAAGCACAGATCCGCAGGGCTGTTGTGCCTGTGAATAGGCTGCACGGGGAAAGTGAAGAGCAGCAAGAGCTTTCAGGGCTGGCAGCTTCCTTGTGGGAGAAGGAACCCAATATTTGCCATTTCGGAAAGAGACACTGACGAGGACAGGCAGCATGAGCTGTAGCGTCTGTGGGAAAGCACAGATCCGCAGGGCTGTTGTGCCTGTGAATAGGCTGCACGGGGAAAGTCAAGAGCAGCAAGAGCTTTCAGGGCTGGCAGCTTCCTTGTGGGAGAAGGAGCCGAATGTTTCCCTTTCAGAAAGACGCACTGCCGAGGACAGGCAGCATGAGCTGTAGCGTCTGTGGGAAAGCACAGATCCGCAGGGCTGTTGTGCCTGTGAATAGGCTGCACGGGGAAAGTGAAAAGCAGCAAGAGCTTTCAGGGCTGGCAGCTTCCTTGTGGGAGAAGGAACCCAATATTTGTCATTTCTGAAAGAGACACTGCTGAGGACAGGCAGCATGAGCTGTAGCGTCTGTGGGAAAGCACAGATCCGCAGGGCTGTTGTGCCTGTGAATAGGCTGCACGGGGAAAGTGAAAAGCAGCAAGAGCTTTCAGGGCTGGCAGCTTCCTTGTGGGAGAAGGAACCGAATGTTTCCCTTTCAGAAAGAGACACTGCCGAGGACAGGCAGCATGAGCTGTAGCGTCTGTGGGAAAGCACAGATCCGCAGGGCTGTTGTGCCTGTGAATAGGCTGCACGGGGAAAGTGAAAAGCAGCAAGAGCTTTCAGGGCTGGCAGCTTCCTTGTGGGAGAAGGAACCCAATATTTGTCATTTCGGAAAGAGACACTGCTGAGGACAGGCAGCATGAGCTGTAGCGTCTGTGGGAAAGCACAGATCCGCAGGGCTGTTGTGCCTGTGAATAGGCTGCACGGGGAAAGTCAAGAGCAGCAAGAGCTTTCAGGGCTGGCAGCTTCCTTGTGGGAGAAGGAACCCAATATTTGCCATTTCGGAAAGAGGCACTTCCGAGCACAGGCATCATGAGCAGTAGCGTCTGTGGGAAAGCACAGACCGGCAGGGCTGTTGTGCCTGTGAATAGGCTGCACGGGGAAAGTGAAAAGCAGCAAGAGCTTTCAGGGCTGGCAGCTTCCTTGTGGGAGAAGGAGCCGAATGTTTCCCTTTCAGAAAGAGGCACTGCCGAGGACAGGCAGCATGAGCTGTAGCGTCTGTGGGAAAGCACAGATCCGCAGGGCTGTTGTGCCTGTGAACAGGCTGCACGGGGAAAGTCAAAAACAGCAAAAGCTTTCAGGGCTGGCAGCTTCCTTGTGGGAGAAGGAGCCCAATATTTGCCATTTCGGAAAGAGGCACTGCCGAGGACAGGCAGCATGAGCTGTAGCGTCTGTGGGAAAGCACAGATCCGCAGGGCTGTTGTGCCTGTGAACAGGCTGCACGGGGAAAGTCAAAAACAGCAAGAGCTTTCAGGGCTGGCAGCTTCCTTGTGAGAGAAGGAACCGAATGTTTCCCTTTCAGAAAGAGGCAGGGCCGAGGACAGGCAGCATGAGCTGTAGCGTCTGTGGGAAAGCACAGATCCGCAGGGCTGTTGTGCCTGTGAATAGGCTACACGGGGAAAGTCAAGAGCAGCAAGAGCTTTCAGGGCTGGCAGCTTCCTTGTGGGAGAAGGAGCCCAATATTTGCCATTTCGGAAAGAGACACTGCCGAGGACAGGCAGCATGAGCTGTAGCGTCTGTGGGAAAGCAGAGATCCACAGGGCTGTTGTGCCTGTGAATAGGCTGCACGGGGAAAGTGAAAAGCAGCAAGAGCTTTCAGGGCTGGTAGTTTCCTTGTGGGAGAAGGAGCCGAATGTTTCCCTTTCAGAAAGAGGCACTGCCGAGGACAGGCAGCATGAGCTGTAGCGTCTGTGGGAAAGCACAGATCCTCAGGGCTGTTGTGCCTGTGAATAGGCTGCACGGGGAAAGTGAAAAGCAGCAAGAGCTTTCAGGGCTGGCAGCTTCCTTGTGGGAGAAGGAGACGAATGTTTCCCTTTCAGAAAGAGGCACTGCCGAGGACAGGCAGCATGAGCTGTAGCGTCTGTGGGAAAGCACAGATCCGCAGGGCTGTTGTGCCTGTGAATAGGCTGCACGGGGAAAGTGAAGAGCAGCAAGAGCTTTCAGGGCTGGCAGCTTCCTTGTGGGAGAAGGAACCCAATATTTGCCATTTCGGAAAGAGACACTGACGAGGACAGGCAGCATGAGCTGTAGCGTCTGTGGGAAAGCACAGATCCGCAGGGCTGTTGTGCCTGTGAATAGGCTGCACGGGGAAAGTCAAGAGCAGCAAGAGCTTTCAGGGCTGGCAGCTTCCTTGTGGGAGAAGGAGCCGAATGTTTCCCTTTCAGAAAGACGCACTGCCGAGGACAGGCAGCATGATCTGTAGCGTCTGTGGGAAAGCACAGATCCGCAGGGCTGTTGTGCCTGTGAATAGGCTGCACGGGGAAAGTGAAAAGCAGCAAGAGCTTTCAGGGCTGGCAGCTTCCTTGTGGGAGAAGGAACCCAATATTTGTCATTTCTGAAAGAGACACTGCTGAGGACAGGCAGCATGAGCTGTAGCGTCTGTGGGAAAGCACAGATCCGCAGGGCTGTTGTGCCTGTGAATAGGCTGCACGGGGAAAGTGAAAAGCAGCAAGAGCTTTCAGGGCTGGCAGCTTCCTTGTGGGAGAAGGAACCGAATGTTTCCCTTTCAGAAAGAGGCACTGCCGAGGACAGGCATCAATGAGCTGTAGCGTCTGTGGGAAAGCACAGATCCGCAGGGCTGTTGTGCCTGTGAATAGGCTGCACGGGGAAAGTGAAAAGCAGCAAGAGCTTTCAGGGCTGGCAGATTCCTTGTGGGAGAAGGAGCCCAATATTTGCCATTTCGGAAAGAGACACTGCCGAGGACAGGCAGCATGAGCTGTAGCGTCTGTGGGAAAGCACAGATCCGCAGGGCTGTTGTGCCTGTGAATAGGCTGCACGGGGAAAGTGAAAAGCAGCAAGAGCTTTCAGGGCTGGCAGCTTCCTTGTGGGAGAAGGAACCCAATATTTGTCATTTCGGAAAGAGGCACTTCCGAGGACAGGAAGCATGAGCAGTAGCGTCTGTGGGAAAGCACAGATCCGCAGGGCTGTTGTGCCTGTGAATAGGCTGCAATGGGAAAGTGAAAAGCAGCAAGAGCTTTCAGGGCTGGCAGCTTCCTTGTGGGAGAAGGAACCCAATATTTGCCATTTCGGAAAGAGGCACTTCCGAGCACAGGCATCATGAGCTGTAGCGTCTGTGGGAAAGCACAGACCGGCAGGGCTGTTGTGCCTGTGAATAGGCTGCACGGGGAAAGTGAAAAGCAGCAAGAGCTTTCAGTGCTGGCAGCTTCCTTGTGGGAGAACGAGTCTTGTGTTTCCTTTTCGGAAAGGTGCTCATCCGAGCACAGGCAGCATGAGCTGTAGCGTCTGTGGGAAAGCACAGATCCGCAGGGCTGTTGTGCCTGTGAATAGGCTGCACGGGGAAAGTGAAAAGCAGCAAGAGCTTTCAGGGCTGGCAGCTTCCTTGTGGGAGAAGGAGCCGAATGTTTCCCTTTCAGAAAGAGGCACTGCCGAGGACAGGCAGCATGAGCTGTAGCTTCTTTGGGAAAGCACAGATCCACAGGGCTGTTGTGCCTGTGAATAGGCTGCACGGGGAAAGTCAAGAGCAGCAAGAGCTTTCAGGGCTGGCAGATTCCTTGTGGGAGAAGGAGCCCAATATTTGCCATTTCGGAAAGAGACACTGCCGAGGACAGGCAGCATGAGCTGTAGCGTCTGTGGGAAAGCACAGATCCGCAGGGCTGTTGTGCCTGTGAATAGGCTGCACGGGGAAAGTGAAAAGCAGCAAGAGCTTTCAGGGCTGGCAGCTTCCTTGTGGGAGAAGGAACCCAATATTTGTCATTTCGGAAAGAGGCACTTCCGAGGACAGGAAGCATGAGCAGTAGCGTCTGTGGGAAAGCACAGATCCGCAGGGCTGTTGTGCCTGTGAATAGGCTGCAATGGGAAAGTGAAAAGCAGCAAGAGCTTTCAGGGCTGGCAGCTTCCTTGTGGGAGAAGGAACCCAATATTTGCCATTTCGGAAAGAGGCACTTCCGAGCACAGGCATCATGAGCAGTAGCGTCTGTGGGAAAGCACAGACCGGCAGGGCTGTTGTGCCTGTGAATAGGCTGCACGGGGAAAGTGAAAAGCAGCAAGAGCTTTCAGTGCTGGCAGCTTCCTTGTGGGAGAACGAGTCTTGTGTTTCCTTTTCGGAAAGGTGCTCATCCGAGCACAGGCAGCATGAGCTGTAGCGTCTGTGGGAAAGCACAGATCCGCAGGGCTGTTGTGCCTGTGAATAGGCTGCACGGGGAGGTGAAGAGCAGCAAGAGCTTTCAGGGCTGGCAGCTTCCTTGTGGGAGAAGGAACCGAATGTTTCCCTTTCAGAAAGAGGCACTGCGGAGGACAGGCATCATGAGCTGTAGCGTCTGTGGGAAAGCACAGATCCGCAGGGCTGTTGTGCCTGTGAATAGGCTGCACGGGGAAAGTGAAGAGCAGCAAGAGCTTTCAGGGCTGGCAGCTTCCTTGTGGGAGAAGGAGCCGAATGTTTCCCTTTCAGAAAGAGGCACTGCCGAGGACAGGCAGCATGAGCTGTAGCGTCTGTGGGAAAGCACAGATCCTCAGGGCTGTTGTGCCTGTGAATAGGCTGCACGGGGAAAGTGAAAAGCAGCAAGAGCTTTCAGGGCTGGCAGCTTCCTTGTGGGAGAAGGAGCCCAATATTTGCCATTTCGGAAAGAGACACTGCCGAGGACAGGCAGCATGAGCTGTAGCGTCTGTGGGAAAGCACAGATCCTCAGGGCTGTTGTGCCTGTGAATAGGCTGCACGGGGAAAGTGAAAATCAGCAAGAGCTTTCAGGGCTGGCAGCTTCCTTGTGGGAGAAGGAGCCCAATATTTGCCAATTCGTAAAGAGGCACTGCCGAGCACAGGCAGCTTGAGCTGTAGCGTCTGTGGGAAAGCACAGATCCGCAGGGCTGTTGTGCCTGTGAATAGGCTGCACGGGGAAAGTCAAGAGCAGCAAGAGCTTTCAGGGCTGGCAGCTTCCTTGTGGGAGAAGGAGCCGAATGTTTCCCTTTCACAAAGAGGCACTGCCGAGGACAGGCAGCATGAGCTGTAGCGTCTGTGGGAAAGCACAGATCCTCAGGGCTGTTGTGCCTGTGAATAGGCTGCACGGGGAAAGTCAAAGGCAGCAAGAGCTTTCAGGGCTGGCAGCTTCCTTGTGGGAGAAGGAGCCCAATATTTGCCATTTCGGAAAGAGACACTGCCGAGGACAGGCAGCATGAGCTGTAGCGTCTGTGGGAAAGCACAGATCCGCAGGGCTGTTGTGCCTGTGAATAGGCTGCACGGGGAAAGTGAAAAGCAGCAAGAGCTTTCAGGGCTGGCAGCTTCCTTGCGGGAGAAAGAACCCAATATTTGTCATTTCGGAAAGAGACACTGCTGAGGACAGGCAGCATGAGCTGTAGCGTCTGTGGAAAAGCACAGATCCGCAGGGCTGTTGTGCCTGTGAATAGGCTGCACGGGGAAAGTGAAAAGCAGCAAGAGCTTTCAGGGCTGACAGCTTCCTTGTGGGAGAAGGAGCCGAATGTTTCCCTTTCAGAAAGAGGCACTGCCGAGGACAGGCAGCATGAGCTGTAGCGTCTGTGGGAAAGCACAGATCCTCAGGGCTGTTGTGCCTGTGAATAGGCTGCACGGGGAAAGTGAAAAGCAGCAAGAGCTTTCAGGGCTGGCAGCTTCCTTGTGGGAGAAGGAGACGAATGTTTCCCTTTCAGAAAGAGGCACTGCTGAGGACAGGCAGCATGAGCTGTAGCGTCTGTGGGAAAGCACAGATCCGCAGGGCTGTTGTGCCTGTGAATAGGCTGCACGGGGAAAGTGAAAAGCAGCAAGAGCTTTCAGGGCTGGCAGCTTCCTTGTGGGAGAAGGAACCCAATATTTGTCATTTCGGAAAGAGACACTGCTGAGGACAGGCAGCATGAGCTGTAGCGTCTGTGGGAAAGCACAGATCCGCAGGGCTGTTGTGCCTGTGAATAGGCTGCACGGGGAAAGTCAAGAGCAGCAAGAGCTTTCAGGGCTGGCAGCTTCCTTGTGGGAGAAGGAACCGAATGTTTCCCTTTCAGAAAGAGGCACTGCCGAAAACAGGCATCAATGAGCTGTAGCGTCTGTGGGAAAGCAGAGATCCGCAGGGCTGTTGTGCCTGTGAATAGGCTGCACGGGGAAAGTGAAAAGCAGCAAGAGCTTTCAGGGCTGGCAGCTTCCTTGTGGGAGAAGGAACCCAATATTTGCCATTTCGGAAAGAGGCACTTCCGAGCACAGGCATCATGAGCAGTAGCGTCTGTGGGAAAGCACAGACCGGCAGGGCTGTTGTGCCTGTGAATAGGCTGCACGGGGAAAGTGAAAAGCAGCAAGAGCTTTCAGTGCTGGCAGCTTCCTTGTGGGAGAACGAGTCTTGTGTTTCCTTTTCGGAAAGGTGCTCATCCGAGCACAGGCAGCATGAGCTGTAGCGTCTGTGGGAAAGCACAGATCCGCAGGGCTGTTGTGCCTGTGAATAGGATGCACGGGGAGGTGAAGAGCAGCAAGAGCTTTCAGGGCTGGCAGCTTCCTTGTGGGAGAAGGAGCCCAATATTTGCCATTTCGGAAAGAGACACTGCCGAGGACAGGCAGCATGAGCTGTAGCGTCTGTGGGAAAGCACAGATCCGCAGGGCTGTTGTGCCTGTGAATAGGCTGCACGGGGAAAGTGAAAATCAGCAAGAGCTTTCAGGGCTGGCAGCTTCCTTGTGGGAGAAGGAGCCCAATATTTGCCATTTCGGAAAGAGGCACTGCCGAGGACAGGCAGCATGAGCTGTAGCGTCTGTGGGAAAGCACAGATCCGCAGGGCTGTTGTGCCTGTGAACAGGCTGCACGGGGAAAGTCAAAAACAGCAAGAGCTTTCAGGGCTGGCAGCTTCCTTGTGAGAGAAGGAACCGAATGTTTCCCTTTCAGAAAGAGGCAGGGCCGAGGACAGGCAGCATGAGCTGTAGCGTCTGTGGGAAAGCACAGATCCGCAGGGCTGTTGTGCCTGTGAATAGGCTACACGGGGAAAGTCAAGAGCAGCAAGAGCTTTCAGGGCTGGCAGCTTCCTTGTGGGAGAAGGAACCCAATATTTGCCATTTCGGAAAGAGACACTGCCGAGGACAGGTAGCATGAGCTGTAGCGTCTGTGGGAAAGCACAGATCCGCAGGGCTGTTGTGCCTGTGAATAGGCTGCACGGGGAAAGTGAAAAGCAGCAAGAGCTTTCAGGGCTGGCAGCTTCCTTGTGGGAGAAGGAACCGAATGTTTCCCTTTCAGAAAGAGGCACTGCCGAAAACAGGCATCAATGAGCTGTAGCGTCTGTGGGAAAGCAGAGATCCGCAGGGCTGTTGTGCCTGTGAATAGGCTGCACGGGGAAAGTGAAAAGCAGCAAGAGCTTTCAGGGCTGGCAGCTTCCTTGTGGGAGAAGGAACCCAATATTTGTCATTTCGGAAAGAGGCACTTCCGAGGACAGGAAGCATGAGCAGTAGCGTCTGTGGGAAAGCACAGATCCGCAGGGCTGTTGTGCCTGTGAATAGGCTGCAATGGGAAAGTGAAAAGCAGCAAGAGCTTTCAGGGCTGGCAGCTTCCTTGTGGGAGAAGGAACCCAATATTTGCCATTTCGGAAAGAGGCACTTCCGAGCACAGGCATCATGAGCAGTAGCGTCTGTGGGAAAGCACAGACCGGCAGGGCTGTTGTGCCTGTGAATAGGCTGCACGGGGAAAGTGAAAAGCAGCAAGAGCTTTCAGTGCTGGCAGCTTCCTTGTGGGAGAACGAGTCTTGTGTTTCCTTTTCGGAAAGGTGCTCATCCGAGCACAGGCATCATGAGCTGTAGCGTCTGTGGGAAAGCACAGATCCTCAGGGCTGTTGTGCCTGTGAATAGGCTGCACGGGGAGGTGAAGAGCAGCAAGAGCTTTCAGGGCTGGCAGCTTCCTTGTGGGAGAAGGAACCGAATGTTTCCCTTTCAGAAAGAGGCACTGCGCAGGACAGGCATCATGAGCTGTAGCGTCTGTGGGAAAGCACAGATCCGCAGGGCTGTTGTGCCTGTGAATAGGCTGCACGGGGAAAGTGAAAATCAGCAAGAGCTTTCAGGGCTGGCAGCTTCCTTGTGGGAGAAGGAGCCCAATATTTGCCAATTCGTAAAGAGGCACTTCCGAGGACAGGAAGCATGAGCAGTAGCGTCTGTGGGAAAGCACAGATCCGCAGGGCTGTTGTGCCTGTGAATAGGCTGCAATGGGAAAGTGAAAAGCAGCAAGAGCTTTCAGGGCTGGCAGCTTCCTTGTGGGAGAAGGAACCCAATATTTGCCATTTCGGAAAGAGGCACTTCCGAGCACAGGCATCATGAGCAGTAGCGTCTGTGGGAAAGCACAGACCGGCAGGGCTGTTGTGCCTGTGAATAGGCTGCACGGGGAAAGTGAAAAGCAGCAAGAGCTTTCAGGGCTGGCAGCTTCCTTGTGGGAGAACGAGTCTTGTGTTTCCTTTTCGGAAAGGTGCTCATCCGAGCACAGGCAGCATGAGCTGTAGCGTCTGTGGGAAAGCACAGATCCGCAGGGCTGTTGTGCCTGTGAATAGGCTGCACGGGGAGGTGAAGAGCAGCAAGAGCTTTCAGGGCTGGCAGCTTCCTTGTGGGAGAAGGAACCGAATGTTTCCCTTTCAGAAAGAGGCACTGCCGAGGACAGGCATCATGAGCTGTAGCGTCTGTGGGAAAGCACAGATCCGCAGGGCTGTTGTGCCTGTGAATAGGCTGCACGGGGAAAGTCAAAAACAGCAAGAGCTTTCAGGGCTGGCAGCTTCCTTGTGGGAGAAGGAGCCGAATGTTTCCCTTTCACAAAGAGGCACTGCCGAGGACAGGCAGCATGAGCTGTAGCGTCTGTGGGAAAGCACAGATCCTCAGGGCTGTTGTGCCTGTGAATAGGCTGCACGGGGAAAGTGAAAAGCAGCAAGAGCTTTCAGGGCTGGCAGCTTCCTTGTGGGAGAAGGAGCCCAATATTTGCCATTTCGGAAAGAGACACTGCCGAGGACAGGCAGCATGAGCTGTAGCGTCTGTGGGAAAGCACAGATCCGCAGGGCTGTTGTGCCTGTGAATAGGCTGCACGGGGAAAGTGAAAAGCAGCAAGAGCTTTCAGGGCTGGCAGCTTCCTTGTGGGAGAAAGAACCCAATATTTGTCATTTCGGAAAGAGACACTGCTGAGGACAGGCAGCATGAGCTGTAGCGTCTGTGGAAAAGCACAGATCCGCAGGGCTGTTGTGCCTGTGAATAGGCTGCACGGGGAAAGTGAAAAGCAGCAAGAGCTTTCAGGGCTGACAGCTTCCTTGTGGGAGAAGGAGCCGAATGTTTCCCTTTCAGAAAGAGGCACTGCCGAAAACAGGCATCAATGAGCTGTAGCGTCTGTGGGAAAGCACAGATCCGCAGGGCTGTTGTGCCTGTGAATAGGCTGCACGGGGAAAGTGAAAAGCAGCAAGAGCTTTCAGGGCTGGCAGCTTCCTTGTGGGAGAAGGAGCCCAATATTTGCCATTTCGGAAAGAGACACTGCCGAGGACAGGCAGCATGAGCTGTAGCGTCTGTGGGAAAGCAGAGATCCGCAGGGCTGTTGTGCCTGTGAATAGGCTGCACGGGGAAAGTGAAAAGCAGCAAGAGCTTTCAGGGCTGGTAGTTTCCTTGTGGGAGAAGGAGCCGAATGTTTCCCTTTCAGAAAGAGGCACTGCCGAGGACAGGCAGCATGAGCTGTAGCGTCTGTGGGAAAGCACAGATCCGCAGGGCTGTTGTGCCTGTGAATAGGCTGCACGGGGAAAGTGAAAAGCAGCAAGAGCTTTCAGGGCTGGCAGCTTCCTTGTGGGAGAAGGAGACGAAAGTTTCCCTTTCAGAAAGAGGCACTGCCGAGGACAGGCAGCATGAGCTGTAGCGTCTGTGGGAAAGCACAGATCCGCAGGGCTGTTGTGCCTGTGAATAGGCTGCACGGGGAAAGTGAAAAGCAGCAAGAGCTTTCAGGGCTGGCAGCTTCCTTGTGGGAGAACGAGTCTTGTGTTTCCTTTTCGGAAAGGTGCTCATCCGAGCACAGGCAGCATGAGCTGTAGCGTCTGTGGGAAAGCACAGATCCTCAGGGCTGTTGTGCCTGTGAATAGGCTGCACGGGGAGGTGAAGAGCAGCAAGAGCTTTCAGGGCTGGCAGCTTCCTTGTGGGAGAAGGAACCGAATGTTTCCCTTTCAGAAAGAGGCACTGCGGAGGACAGGCATCATGAGCTGTAGCGTCTGTGGGAAAGCACAGATCCGCAGGGCTGTTGTGCCTGTGAATAGGCTGCACGGGGAAAGTGAAAATCAGCAAGAGCTTTCAGGGCTGGCAGCTTCCTTGTGGGAGAATGAACCCAATATTTGCCATTTCGGAAAGAGGCACTTCCGAGCACAGGCATCATGAGCAGTAGCGTCTGTGGGAAAGCACAGACCGGCAGGGCTGTTGTGCCTGTGAATAGGCTGCACGGGGAAAGTGAAAAGCAGCAAGAGCTTTCAGGGCTGGCAGCTTCCTTGTGGGAGAACGAGTCTTGTGTTTCCTTTTCGGAAAGGTGCTCATCCGAGCACAGGCAGCATGAGCTGTAGCGTCTGTGGGAAAGCACAGATCCGCAGGGCTGTTGTGCCTGTGAATAGGCTGCACGGGGAGGTGAAGAGCAGCAAGAGCTTTCAGGGCTGGCAGCTTCCTTGTGGGAGAAGGAACCGAATGTTTCCCTTTCAGAAAGAGGCACTGCCGAGGACAGGCATCATGAGCTGTAGCGTCTGTGGGAAAGCACAGATCCTCAGGGCTGTTGTGCCTGTGAATAGGCTGCACGGGGAAAGTGAAAAGCAGCAAGAGCTTTCAGGGCTGGCAGCTTCCTTGTGGGAGAAGGAGCCCAATATTTGCCATTTCGGAAAGAGACACTGCCGAGGACAGGCAGCATGAGCTGTAGCGTCTGTGGGAAAGCACAGATCCGCAGGGCTGTTGTGCCTGTGAATAGGCTGCAATGGGAAAGTGAAAAGCAGCAAGAGCTTTCAGGGCTGGCAGCTTCCTTGTGGGAGAAGGAACCCAATATTTGCCATTTCGGAAAGAGGCACTTCCGAGCACAGGCATCATGAGCAGTAGCGTCTGTGGGAAAGCACAGATCCGCAGGGCTGTTGTGCCTGTGAATAGGCTGCACGGGGAAAGTCAAGAGCAGCAAGAGCTTTCAGGGCTGGCAGCTTCCTTGTGGGAGAAGGAGCCGAATGTTTCCCTTTCACAAAGAGGCACTGCCGAGGACAGGCAGCATGAGCTGTAGCTTCTTTGGGAAAGCGCAGATCCACAGGGCTGTTGTGCCTGTGAATAGGCTGCACGGGGAAAGTCAAGAGCAGCAAGAGCTTTCAGGGCTGGCAGCTTCCTTGTGGGAGAAGGAGCCGAATGTTTCCCTTTCAGAAAGACGCACTGCCGAGGACAGGCAGCATGAGCTGTAGCGTCTGTGGGAAAGCACAGATCCGCAGGGCTGTTGTGCCTGTGAATAGGCTGCACGGGGAAAGTGAAGAGCAGCAAGAGCTTTCAGGGCTGGCAGCTTCCTTGTGGGAGAAGGAACCCAATATTTGCCATTTCGGAAAGAGACACTGCCGAGGACAGGCAGCATGAGCTGTAGCGTCTGTGGGAAAGCACAGATCCGCAGGGCTGTTGTGCCTGTGAATAGGCTGCACGGGGAAAGTGAAAAGCAGCAAGAGCTTTCAGGGCTGGCAGCTTCCTTGTGGGAGAAGGAACCCAATATTTGCCATTTCGGAAAGAGAAACTGCCGAGGACAGGCAGCATGAGCTGTAGCGTCTGTGGGAAAGCACAGATCCGCAGGGCTGTTGTGCCTGTGAATAGGCTGCACGGGGAAAGTCAAGAGCAGCAAGAGCTTTCAGGGCTGGCAGCTTCCTTGTGGGAGAAGGAGCCGAATGTTTCCCTTTCATAAAGAGGCACTGCCGAGGACAGGCAGCATGAGCTGTAGCGTCTGTGGGAAAGCACAGATCCGCAGGGCTGTTGTGCCTGTGAATAGGCTGCACGGGGAAAGTGAAGAGCAGCAAGAGCTTTCAGGGCTGGCAGCTTCCTTGTGGCAGAAGGAGCCCAATATTTGCCATTTCGGAAAGAGACACTGCCGAGGACAGGCAGCATGAGCTGTAGCGTCTGTGGGAAAGCACAGATCCGCAGGGCTGTTGTGCCTGTGAATAGGCTGCACGGGGAAAGTGAAAAGCAGCAAGAGCTTTCAGGGCTGGCAGCTTCCTTGTGGGAGAAGGAACCCAATATTTGTCATTTCGGAAAGAGACACTGCTGAGGACAGGCAGCATGAGCTGTAGCGTCTGTGGGAAAGCACAGATCCGCAGGGCTGTTGTGCCTGTGAATAGGCTGCACGGGGAAAGTGAAAAGCAGCAAGAGCTTTCAGGGCTGGCAGCTTCCTTGTGGGAGAAGGAACCGAATGTTTCCCTTTCAGAAAGAGGCACTGCCGAGGACAGGCAGCATGAGCTGTAGCGTCTGTGGAAAAGCACAGATCCGCAGGGCTGTTGTGCCTGTGAATAGGCTGCACGGGGAAAGTGAAAAGCAGCAAGAGCTTTCAGGGCTGGCAGCTTCCTTGTGGGAGAAGGAGCCCAATATTTGCCATTTCGGAAAGAGGCACTGCCGAGGACAGGCAGCATGAGCTGTAGCGTCTGTGGGAAAGCACAGATCCGCAGGGCTGTTGTGCCTGTGAATAGGCTGCACGGGGAAAGTCAAGAGCAGCAAGAGCTTTCAGGGCTGGCAGCTTCCTTGTGGGAGAAGGAGCCGAATGTTTCCCTTTCAGAAAGAGGCACTGCCGAAAACAGGCATCAATGAGCTGTAGCGTCTGTGGGAAAGCAGAGATCCGCAGGGCTGTTGTGCCTGTGAATAGGCTGCACGGGGAAAGTGAAAAGCAGCAAGAGCTTTCAGGGCTGGCAGCTTCCTTGTGGGAGAAGGAGCCCAATATTTGCCATTTCGGAAAGAGACACTGCCGAGGACAGGCAGCATGAGCTGTAGCGTCTGTGGGAAAGCACAGATCCGCAGGGCTGTTGTGCCTGTGAATAGGCTGCACGGGGAAAGTCAAAAACAGCAAGAGCTTTCAGGGCTGGCAGCTTCCTTGTGGGAGAAGGAGCCCAATATTTGTCATTTCGGAAAGAGACACTGCTGAGGACAGGCATCATGAGCTGTAGCGTCTGTGGGAAAGCAGAGATCCGCAGGGCTGTTGTGCCTGTGAATAGGCTGCACGGGGAGGTGAAGAGCAGCAAGAGCTTTCAGGGCTGGCAGCTTCCTTGTGGGAGAAGGAGCCGAATGTTTCCCTTTCAGAAAGAGGCACTGCCGAGGACAGGCAGCATGAGCTGTAGCGTCTGTGGGAAAGCACAGATCCGCAGGGCTGTTGTGCCTGTGAACAGGCTGCACGGGGAAAGTCAAAAACAGCAAAAGCTTTCAGGGCTGGCAGCTTCCTTGTGGGAGAAGGAGCCCAATATTTGCCATTTCGGAAAGAGGCACTGCCGAGGACAGGCAGCATGAGCTGTAGCGTCTGTGGGAAAGCACAGATCCGCAGGGCTGTTGTGCCTGTGAATAGGCTGCACGGGGAAAGTGAAGAGCAGCAAGAGCTTTCAGGGCTGGCAGCTTCCTTGTGGGAGAAGGAGCCGAATGTTTCCCTTTCAGAAAGAGGCACTGCCGAGGACAGGCAGCATGAGCTGTAGCGTCTGTGGGAAAGCACAGATCCGCAGGGCTGTTGTGCCTGTGAATAGGCTGCACGGGGAAAGTGAAAAGCAGCAAGAGCTTTCAGGGCTGGCAGCTTCCTTGTGGGAGAAGGAACCCAATATTTGTCATTTCGGAAAGAGACACTGCTGAGGACAGGCAGCATGAGCTGTAGCGTCTGTGGGAAAGCACAGATCCGCAGGGCTGTTGTGCCTGTGAATAGGCTGCACGGGGAAAGTGAAAAGCAGC
The DNA here is from genome assembly GCA_037953605.1 of Necrosyrtes monachus. NCBI lineage: Eukaryota > Metazoa > Chordata > Aves > Accipitriformes > Accipitridae > Necrosyrtes > Necrosyrtes monachus. Next base: position 13,467,778 of record JAZGTQ010000309.1, on the reverse strand, counting down.
AAGAGCTTTCAGGGCTGGCAGCTTCCTTGTGGGAGAAGGAGCCCAATATTTGTCATTTCGGAAAGAGACACTGCCGAGGACAGGCAGCATGATCTGTAGCCTCTGTGGGAAAGCACAGATCCGCAGGGCTGTTGTGCCTGTGAATAGGCTGCACGGGGAAAGTGAAAAGCAGCAAGAGCTTTCAGGGCTGGCAGCTTCCTTGTGGGAGAAGGAGCCCAATATTTGCCATTTCGGAAAGAGACACTGCCGAGGACAGGCAGCATGAGCTGTAGCGTCTGTGGGAAAGCAGAGATCCGCAGGGCTGTTGTGACTGTGAATAGGCTGCACGGGGAGGTGACGAGCAGCAAGAGCTTTCAGGGCTGGTAGTTTCCTTGTGGGAGAAGGAGCTGGACGTTTCCGTTTCAGAAAGAGACACTGCCGAGGACAGGCAGCATGAGCTGTAGCGTCTGTGGGAAAGCACAGATCCGCAGGGCTGTTGTGCCTGTGAATAGGCTGCACGGGGAAAGTCAAGAGCAGCAAGAGCTTTCAGGGCTGGCAGCTTCCTTGTGGGAGAAGGAGCCCAATATTTGCCATTTCGGAAAGAGACACTGCCGAGGACAGGCAGCATGAGCTGTAGCGTCTGTGGGAAAGCACAGATCCGCAGGGCTGTTGTGCCTGTGAATAGGCTGCACGGGGAAAGTGAAAAGCAGCAAGAGCTTTCAGGGCTGGCAGCTTCCTTGTGGGAGAAGGAGACGAATGTTTCCCTTTCAGAAAGAGGCACTGCCGAGGACAGGCATCATGAGCTGTAGCGTCTGTGGGAAAGCACAGATCCGCAGGGCTGTTGTGCCTGTGAATAGGCTGCACGGGGAAAGTGAAAAGCAGCAAGAGCTTTCAGGGCTGGCAGCTTCCTTGTGGGAGAAGGAACCCAATATTTGTCATTTCGGAAAGAGACACTGCTGAGGACAGGCAGCATGAGCTGTAGCGTCTGTGGGAAAGCACAGATCCGCAGGGCTGTTGTGCCTGTGAATAGGCTGCACGGGGAAAGTCAAGAGCAGCAAGAGCTTTCAGGGCTGGCAGCTTCCTTGTGGGAGAAGGAACCGAATGTTTCCCTTTCAGAAAGAGGCACTGCCGAAAACAGGCATCAATGAGCTGTAGCGTCTGTGGGAAAGCAGAGATCCGCAGGGCTGTTGTGCCTGTGAATAGGCTGCACGGGGAAAGTGAAAAGCAGCAAGAGCTTTCAGGGCTGGCAGCTTCCTTGTGGGAGAAGGAACCCAATATTTGCCATTTCGGAAAGAGGCACTTCCGAGCACAGGCATCATGAGCAGTAGCGTCTGTGGGAAAGCACAGATCCGCAGGGCTGTTGTGCCTGTGAATAGGCTGCACGGGGAAAGTGAAAAGCAGCAAGAGCTTTCAGTGCTGGCAGCTTCCTTGTGGGAGAAGGAACCGAATGTTTCCCTTTCAGAAAGAGGCACTGCGGAGGACAGGCATCATGAGCTGTAGCGTCTGTGGGAAAGCACAGATCCGCAGGGCTGTTGTGCCTGTGAATAGGCTGCACGGGGAAAGTGAAAATCAGCAAGAGCTTTCAGGGCTGGCAGCTTCCTTGTGGGAGAAGGAGCCCAATATTTGCCAATTCGTAAAGAGGCACTTCCGAGGACAGGAAGCATGAGCAGTAGCGTCTGTGGGAAAGCACAGATCCGCAGGGCTGTTGTGCCTGTGAATAGGCTGCAATGGGAAAGTGAAAAGCAGCAAGAGCTTTCAGGGCTGGCAGCTTCCTTGTGGGAGAACGAGTCTTGTGTTTCCTTTTCGGAAAGGTGCTCATCCGAGCACAGGCAGCATGAGCTGTAGCGTCTGTGGGAAAGCACAGATCCGCAGGGCTGTTGTGCCTGTGAATAGGCTGCACGGGGAGGTGAAGAGCAGCAAGAGCTTTCAGGGCTGGCAGCTTCCTTGTGGGAGAAGGAACCGAATGTTTCCCTTTCAGAAAGAGGCACTGCCGAGGACAGGCATCATGAGCTGTAGCGTCTGTGGGAAAGCACAGATCCTCAGGGCTGTTGTGCCTGTGAATAGGCTGCACGGGGAAAGTGAAAAGCAGCAAGAGCTTTCAGGGCTGGCAGCTTCCTTGTGGGAGAAGGAGCCCAATATTTGCCATTTCGGAAAGAGACACTGCCGAGGACAGGCAGCATGAGCTGTAGCGTCTGTGGGAAAGCACAGATCCGCAGGGCTGTTGTGCCTGTGAATAGGCTGCACGGGGAAAGTGAAAAGCAGCAAGAGCTTTCAGGGCTGGCAGCTTCCTTGTGGGAGAAGGAGCCCAATATTTGCCAATTCGTAAAGAGGCACTTCCGAGGACAGGAAGCATGAGCAGTAGTGTCTGTGGGAAAGCACAGATCCGCAGGGCTGTTGTGCCTGTGAATAGGCTGCAATGGGAAAGTGAAAAGCAGCAAGAGCTTTCAGGGCTGGCAGCTTCCTTGTGGGAGAAGGAACCCAATATTTGCCATTTCGGAAAGAGGCACTTCCGAGCACAGGCATCATGAGCAGTAGCGTCTGTGGGAAAGCACAGATCCGCAGGGCTGTTGTGCCTGTGAATAGGCTGCACGGGGAAAGTCAAGAGCAGCAAGAGCTTTCAGGGCTGGCAGCTTCCTTGTGGGAGAAGGAGCCGAATGTTTCCCTTTCAGAAAGACGCACTGCCGAGGACAGGCATCATGAGCTGTAGCGTCTGTGGGAAAGCACAGATCCGCAGGGCTGTTGTGCCTGTGAATAGGCTGCACGGGGAAAGTGAAAATCAGCAAGAGCTTTCAGGGCTGGCAGCTTCCTTGTGGGAGAAGGAGACGAATGTTTCCCTTTCACAAAGAGGCACTGCCGAGGACAGGCAGCATGAGCTGTAGCTTCTTTGGGAAAGCGCAGATCCACAGGGCTGTTGTGCCTGTGAATAGGCTGCACGGGGAAAGTCAAGAGCAGCAAGAGCTTTCAGGGCTGGCAGCTTCCTTGTGGGAGAAGGAGCCGAATGTTTCCCTTTCAGAAAGAGGCACTGCCGAGGACAGGCAGCATGAGCTGTAGCGTCTGTGGGAAAGCACAGATCCGCAGGGCTGTTGTGCCTGTGAATAGGCTGCACGGGGAAAGTGAAGAGCAGCAAGAGCTTTCAGGGCTGGCAGCTTCCTTGTGGGAGAAGGAACCCAATATTTGCCATTTCGGAAAGAGACACTGCCGAGGACAGGCAGCATGAGCTGTAGCGTCTGTGGGAAAGCACAGATCCGCAGGGCTGTTGTGCCTTTGAATAGGCTGCACGGGGAAAGTGAAAAGCAGCAAGAGCTTTCAGGGCTGGCAGCTTCCTTGTGGGAGAAGGAACCCAATATTTGCCATTTCGGAAAGAGAAACTGCCGAGGACAGGCAGCATGAGCTGTAGCGTCTGTGGGAAAGCACAGATCCGCAGGGCTGTTGTGCCTGTGAATAGGCTGCACGGGGAAAGTCAAGAGCAGCAAGAGCTTTCAGGGCTGGCAGCTTCCTTGTGGGAGAAGGAGCCGAATGTTTCCCTTTCATAAAGAGGCACTGCCGAGGACAGGCAGCATGAGCTGTAGCGTCTGTGGGAAAGCACAGATCCGCAGGGCTGTTGTGCCTGTGAATAGGCTGCACGGGGAAAGTGAAGAGCAGCAAGAGCTTTCAGGGCTGGCAGCTTCCTTGTGGGAGAAGGAGCCCAATATTTGCCATTTCGGAAAGAGACACTGCCGAGGACAGGCAGCATGAGCTGTAGCGTCTGTGGGAAAGCACAGATCCGCAGGGCTGTTGTGCCTGTGAATAGGCTGCACGGGGAAAGTGAAAAGCAGCAAGAGCTTTCAGGGCTGGCAGCTTCCTTGTGGGAGAAGGAACCCAATATTTCCCTTTCAGAAAGAGGCACTGCCGAGGACAGGCAGCATGAGCTGTAGCGTCTGTGGAAAAGCACAGATCCGCAGGGCTGTTGTGCCTGTGAATAGGCTGCACGGGGAAAGTGAAAAGCAGCAAGAGCTTTCAGGGCTGGCAGCTTCCTTGTGGGAGAAGGAGCCCAATATTTGCCATTTCGGAAAGAGGCACTGCCGAGGACAGGCAGCATGAGCTGTAGCGTCTGTGGGAAAGCACAGATCCGCAGGGCTGTTGTGCCTGTGAATAGGCTGCACGGGGAAAGTCAAGAGCAGCAAGAGCTTTCAGGGCTGGCAGCTTCCTTGTGGGAGAAGGAGCCGAATGTTTCCCTTTCAGAAAGAGGCACTGCCGAAAACAGGCATCAATGAGCTGTAGCGTCTGTGGGAAAGCAGAGATCCGCAGGGCTGTTGTGCCTGTGAATAGGCTGCACGGGGAAAGTGAAAAGCAGCAAGAGCTTTCAGGGCTGGCAGCTTCCTTGTGGGAGAAGGAGCCCAATATTTGCCATTTCGGAAAGAGACACTGCTGAGGACAGGCATCATGAGCTGTAGCGTCTGTGGGAAAGCAGAGATCCGCAGGGCTGTTGTGCCTGTGAATAGGCTGCACGGGGAGGTGAAGAGCAGCAAGAGCTTTCAGGGCTGGCAGCTTCCTTGTGGGAGAAGGAGCCGAATGTTTCCCTTTCAGAAAGAGGCACTGCCGAGGACAGGCAGCATGAGCTGTAGCGTCTGTGGGAAAGCACAGATCCGCAGGGCTGTTGTGCCTGTGAACAGGCTGCACGGGGAAAGTCAAAAACAGCAAAAGCTTTCAGGGCTGGCAGCTTCCTTGTGGGAGAAGGAGCCCAATATTTGCCATTTCGGAAAGAGGCACTGCCGAGGACAGGCAGCATGAGCTGTAGCGTCTGTGGGAAAGCACAGATCCGCAGGGCTGTTGTGCCTGTGAATAGGCTGCACGGGGAAAGTGAAGAGCAGCAAGATCTTTCAGGGCTGGCAGCTTCCTTGTGGGAGAAGGAGCCGAATGTTTCCCTTTCAGAAAGAGGCACTGCCGAGGACAGGCAGCATGAGCTGTAGCGTCTGTGGGAAAGCACAGATCCGCAGGGCTGTTGTGCCTGTGAATAGGCTGCACGGGGAAAGTGAAAAGCAGCAAGAGCTTTCAGGGCTGGCAGCTTCCTTGTGGGAGAAGGAACCCAATATTTGTCATTTCGGAAAGAGACACTGCTGAGGACAGGCAGCATGAGCTGTAGCGTCTGTGGGAAAGCACAGATCCGCAGGGCTGTTGTGCCTGTGAATAGGCTGCACGGGGAAAGTGAAAAGCAGCAAGAGCTTTCAGGGCTGGCAGCTTCCTTGTGGGAGAAGGAGCCCAATATTTGTCATTTCGGAAAGAGACACTGCCGAGGACAGGCAGCATGATCTGTAGCCTCTGTGGGAAAGCACAGATCCGCAGGGCTGTTGTGCCTGTGAATAGGCTGCACGGGGAAAGTGAAAAGCAGCAAGAGCTTTCAGGGCTGGCAGCTTCCTTGTGGGAGAAGGAGCCCAATATTTGTCATTTCGGAAAGAGACACTGCCGAGGACAGGCAGCATGAGCTGTAGCGTCTGTGGGAAAGCAGAGATCCGCAGGGCTGTTGTGACTGTGAATAGGCTGCACGGGGAGGTGACGAGCAGCAAGAGCTTTCAGGGCTGGTAGTTTCCTTGTGGGAGAAGGAGCTGGACGTTTCCGTTTCAGAAAGAGACACTGCCGAGGACAGGCAGCATGAGCTGTAGCGTCTGTGGGAAAGCACAGATCCGCAGGGCTGTTGTGCCTGTGAATAGGCTGCACGGGGAAAGTCAAGAGCAGCAAGAGCTTTCAGGGCTGGCAGCTTCCTTGTGGGAGAAGGAGCCCAATATTTGCCATTTCGGAAAGAGACACTGCCGAGGACAGGCAGCATGAGCTGTAGCGTCTGTGGGAAAGCACAGATCCGCAGGGCTGTTGTGCCTGTGAATAGGCTGCACGGGGAAAGTGAAAAGCAGCAAGAGCTTTCAGGGCTGGCAGCTTCCTTGTGGGAGAAGGAGACGAATGTTTCCCTTTCAGAAAGAGGCACTGCCGAGGACAGGCATCATGAGCTGTAGCGTCTGTGGGAAAGCACAGATCCGCAGGGCTGTTGTGCCTGTGAATAGGCTGCACGGGGAAAGTGAAAAGCAGCAAGAGCTTTCAGGGCTGGCAGCTTCCTTGTGGGAGAAGGAACCGAATGTTTCCCTTTCAGAAAGAGGCAGGGCCAAGGACAGGCAGCATGAGCTGTAGCGTCTGTGGAAAAGCACAGATCCGCAGGGCTGTTGTGCCTGTGAATAGGCTGCACGGGGAAAGTGAAAAGCAGCAAGAGCTTTCAGGGCTGGCAGCTTCCTTGTGGGAGAAGGAGCCCAATATTTGCCATTTCGGAAAGAGACACTGCCGAGGACAGGCAGCATGAGCTGTAGCGTCTGTGGGAAAGCAGAGATCCGCAGGGCTGTTGTGCCTGTGAATAGGCTGCACGGGGAAAGTGAAAAGCAGCAAGAGCTTTCAGGGCTGGTAGTTTCCTTGTGGGAGAAGGAGCCGAATGTTTCCCTTTCAGAAAGAGGCACTGCCGAAAACAGGCAGCATGAGCTGTACCGTCTGTGGGAAAGCACAGATCCTCAGGGCTGTTGTGCCTGTGAATAGGCTGCACGGGGAAAGTGAAAAGCAGCAAGAGCTTTCAGGGCTGGCAGCTTCCTTGTGGGAGAAGGAGCCGAATGTTTCCCTTTCACAAAGAGGCACTGCCGAGGACAGGCAGCATGAGCTGTAGCTTCTTTGGGAAAGCACAGATCCACAGGGCTGTTGTGCCTGTGAATAGGCTGCACGGGGAAAGTCAAGAGCAGCAAGAGCTTTCAGGGCTGGCAGCTTCCTTGTGGGAGAAGGAGCCGAATGTTTCCCTTTCAGAAAGACGCACTGCCGAGGACAGGCAGCATGAGCTGTAGCGTCTGTGGGAAAGCACAGATCCGCAGGGCTGTTGTGCCTGTGAATAGGCTGCACGGGGAAAGTCAAGAGCAGCAAGAGCTTTCAGGGCTGGCAGCTTCCTTGTGGGAGAAGGTACCCAATATTTGCCATTTCGGAAAGAGACACTGCCGAGGACAGGCAGCATGAGCTGTAGCGTCTGTGGGAAAGCACAGATCCGCAGGGCTGTTGTGCCTGTGAATAGGCTGCACGGGGAAAGTGAAAAGCAGCAAGAGCTTTCAGGGCTGGCAGCTTCCTTGTGGGAGAATGAACCCAATATTTGTCATTTCGGAGAGAGACACTGCCGAGGACAGGCATCATGAGCTGTAGCGTCTGTGGGAAAGCACAGATCCGCAGGGCTGTTGTGCCTGTGAATAGGCTGCACGGGGAAAGTGAAGAGCAGCAAGAGCTTTCAGGGCTGGCAGCTTCCTTGTGGGAGAAGGAGCCGAATGTTTCCCTTTCAGAAAGAGGCACTGCCGAGGACAGGCAGCATGAGCTGTAGCGTCTGTGGGAAAGCACAGATCCTCAGGGCTGTTGTGCCTGTGAATAGGCTGCACGGGGAAAGTGAAAAGCAGCAAGAGCTTTCAGGGCTGGCAGCTTCCTTGTGGGAGAAGGAGCCCAATATTTGCCATTTCGGAAAGAGACACTGCCGAGGACAGGCAGCATGAGCTGTAGCGTCTGTGGGAAAGCAGAGATCCGCAGGGCTGTTGTGACTGTGAATAGGCTGCACGGGGAGGTGACGAGCAGCAAGAGCTTTCAGGGCTGGTAGTTTCCTTGTGGGAGAAGGAGCTGGACGTTTCCGTTTCAGAAAGAGACACTGCCGAGGACAGGCATCATGAGCTGTAGCGTCTGTGGGAAAGCAGAGATCCGCAGGGCTGTTGTGCCTGTGAATAGGCTGCACGGGGAAAGTGAAAAGCAGCAAGAGCTTTCAGGGCTGGCAGCTTCCTTGTGGGAGAAGGAGCCGAATGTTTCCCTTTCAGAAAGACGCACTGCCGAGGACAGGCAGCATGAGCTGTAGCGTCTGTGGGAAAGCACAGATCCGCAGGGCTGTTGTGCCTGTGAATAGGCTGCACGGGGAAAGTGAAGAGCAGCAAGAGCTTTCAGGGCTGGCAGCTTCCTTGTGGGAGAAGGAACCCAATATTTGCCATTTCGGAAAGAGACACTGCCGAGGACAGGCAGCATGAGCTGTAGCGTCTGTGGGAAAGCACAGATCCGCAGGGCTGTTGTGCCTGTGAATAGGCTGCACGGGGAAAGTGAAGAGCAGCAAGAGCTTTCAGGGCTGGCAGCTTCCTTGTGGGAGAAGGAGACGAATGTTTCCCTTTCAGAAAGAGACACTGCTAAGGACAGGCAGCATGAGCTGTAGCGTCTGTGGGAAAGCACAGATCCGCAGGGCTGTTGTGCCTGTGAATAGGCTGCACGGGGAAAGTGAAAAGCAGCAAGAGCTTTCAGGGCTGGCAGCTTCCTTGTGGGAGAAGGAACCGAATGTTTCCCTTTCAGAAAGAGGCACTGCCGAGGACAGGCAGCATGAGCTGTAGCGTCTGTGGAAAAGCACAGATCCGCAGGGCTGTTGTGCCTGTGAATAGGCTGCACGGGGAAAGTGAAAAGCAGCAAGAGCTTTCAGGACTGGCAGCTTCCTTGTGGGAGAAGGAGCCCAATATTTGCCATTTCGGAAAGAGGCACTGCCGAGGACAGGCAGCATGAGCTGTAGCGTCTGTGGGAAAGCACAGATCCGCAGGGCTGTTGTGCCTGTGAATAGGCTGCACGGGGAAAGTGAAAAGCAGCAAGAGTTTTCAGGGCTGGCAGCTTCCTTGTGGGAGAAGGAACCGAATGTTTCCCTTTCAGAAAGAGGCAGGGCCGAGGACAGGCAGCATGAGCTGTAGCGTCTGTGGAAAAGCACAGATCCGCAGGGCTGTCGTGCCTGTGAATAGGCTGCACGGGGAAAGTGAAAAGCAGCAAGAGCTTTCAGGGCTGGCAGCTTCCTTGTGGGAGAAGGAGCCGAATGTTTCCCTTTCAGAAAGAGGCACTGCGGAGGACAGGCATCATGAGCTGTAGCGTCTGTGGGAAAGCACAGATCCGCAGGGCTGTTGTGCCTGTGAATAGGCTGCACGGGGAAAGTCAAGAGCAGCAAGAGCTTTCAGGGCTGGCAGCTTCCTTGTGGGAGAAGGAACCGAATGTTTCCCTTTCAGAAAGAGGCACTGCCGAGGACAGGCAGCATGAGCTGTAGCGTCTGTGGAAAAGCACAGATCCGCAGGGCTGTTGTGCCTGTGAATAGGCTGCACGGGGAAAGTGAAAAGCAGCAAGAGCTTTCAGGGCTGGCAGCTTCCTTGTGGGAGAAGGAGCCCAATATTTGCCATTTCGGAAAGAGGCACTGCTGAGGACAGGCATCATGAGCTGTAGCGTCTGTGGGAAAGCACAGATCCGCAGGGCTGTTGTGCCTGTGAATAGGCTGCACGGGGAAAGTCAAGAGCAGCAAGAGCTTTCAGGGCTGGCAGCTTCCTTGTGGGAGAAGGAGCCGAATGTTTCCCTTTCAGAAAGAGGCACTGCCGAAAACAGGCATCAATGAGCTGTAGCGTCTGTGGGAAAGCAGAGATCCGCAGGGCTGTTGTGCCTGTGAATAGGCTGCACGGGGAAAGTGAAAAGCAGCAAGAGCTTTCAGGGCTGGCAGCTTCCTTGTGGGAGAAGGAGCCCAATATTTGCCATTTCGGAAAGAGACACTGCCGAGGACAGGCAGCATGAGCTGTAGCGTCTGTGGGAAAGCACAGATCCTCAGGGCTGTTGTGCCTGTGAATAGGCTGCACGGGGAAAGTGAAAAGCAGCAAGAGCTTTCAGGGCTGGCAGCTTCCTTGTGGGAGAAGGAACCGAATGTTTCCCTTTCAGAAAGAGGCACTGCCGAGGACAGGCAGCATGAGCTGTAGCGTCTGTGGGAAAGCAGAGATCCGCAGGGCTGTTGTGCCTGTGAATAGGCTGCACGGGGAAAGTGAAAATCAGCAAGAGCTTTCAGGGCTGGCAGCTTCCTTGTGGGAGAAGGAGCCCAATATTTGCCAATTCTTAAAGAGGCAATTTCGAGGACAGGAAGCATGAGCAGTAGCGTCTGTGGGAAAGCACAGATCCGCAGGGCTGTTGTGCCTGTGAATAGGCTGCAATGGGAAAGTGAAAAGCAGCAAGAGCTTTCAGGGCTGGCAGCTTCCTTGTGGGAGAAGGAACCCAATATTTGCCATTTCGGAAAGAGGCACTTCCGAGCACAGGCATCATGAGCAGTAGCGTCTGTGGGAAAGCACAGACCGGCAGGGCTGTTGTGCCTGTGAATAGGCTGCACGGGGAAAGTCAAGAGCAGCAAGAGCTTTCAGGGCTGGCAGCTTCCTTGTGGGAGAAGGAGCCGAATGTTTCCCTTTCAGAAAGAGGCACTGCCGAGGACAGGCAGCATGAGCTGTAGCGTCTGTGGGAAAGCACAGATCCGCAGGGCTGTTGTGCCTGTGAATAGGCTGCACGGGGAAAGTGAAGAGCAGCAAGAGCTTTCAGGGCTGGCAGCTTCCTTGTGGGAGAAGGAGCCGAATGTTTCCCTTTCAGAAAGAGGCACTGCCGAGGACAGGCATCATGAGCTGTAGCGTCTGTGGGAAAGCACAGATCCGCAGGGCTGTTGTGCCTGTGAATAGGCTGCACGGGGAAAGTGAAAAGCAGCAAGAGCTTTCAGGGCTGGCAGCTTCCTTGTGGGAGAAGGAGCCCAATATTTGTCATTTCGGAAAGAGACACTGCTGAGGACAGGCAGCATGAGCTGTAGCGTCTGTGGGAAAGCACAGATCCGCAGGGCTGTTGTGCCTGTGAATAGGCTGCACGGGGAAAGTGAAAAGCAGCAAGAGCTTTCAGGGCTGGCAGCTTCCTTGTGGGAGAAGGAACCGAATGTTTCCCTTTCAGAAAGAGGCACTGCGGAGGACAGGCATCATGAGCTGTAGCGTCTGTGGGAAAGCACAGATCCGCAGGGCTGTTGTGCCTGTGAATAGGCTGCACGGGGAAAGTCAAGAGCAGCAAGAGCTTTCAGGGCTGGCAGCTTCCTTGTGGGAGAAGGAGCCGAATGTTTCCCTTTCAGAAAGACGCACTGCCGAGGACAGGCAGCATGAGCTGTAGCGTCTGTGGGAAAGCACAGATCCGCAGGGCTGTTGTGCCTGTGAATAGGCTGCACGGGGAAAGTGAAGAGCAGCAAGAGCTTTCAGGGCTGGCAGCTTCCTTGTGGGAGAAGGAACCCAATATTTGCCATTTCGGAAAGAGACACTGCCGAGGACAGGCAGCATGAGCTGTAGCGTCTGTGGGAAAGCACAGATCCGCAGGGCTGTTGTGCCTGTGAATAGGCTGCACGGGGAAAGTGAAGAGCAGCAAGAGCTTTCAGGGCTGGCAGCTTCCTTGTGGGAGAAGGAGACGAATGTTTCCCTTTCAGAAAGAGACACTGCTAAGGACAGGCAGCATGAGCTGTAGCGTCTGTGGGAAAGCACAGATCCGCAGGGCTGTTGTGCCTGTGAATAGGCTGCACGGGGAAAGTGAAGAGCAGCAAGAGCTTTCAGGGCTGGCAGCTTCCTTGTGGGAGAAGGAGCCCAATATTTGCCATTTCGGAAAGAGACACTGCCGAGGACAGGCAGCATGAGCTGTAGCGTCTGTGGGAAAGCACAGATCCTCAGGGCTGTTGTGCCTGTGAATAGGCTGCACGGGGAAAGTGAAAAGCAGCAAGAGCTTTCAGGGCTGGCAGCTTCCTTGTGGGAGAAGGAACCGAATGTTTCCCTTTCAGAAAGAGGCACTGCCGAGGACAGGCAGCATGAGCTGTAGCGTCTGTGGGAAAGCACAGATCCGCAGGGCTGTTGTGCCTGTGAATAGGCTGCACGGGGAAAGTGAAAAGCAGCAAGAGCTTTCAGGGCTGGCAGCTTCCTTGTGGCAGAAGGAGCCGAATGTTTCCCTTTCAGAAAGAGGCACTGCCGAGGACAGGCATCATGAGCAGTAGCGTCTGTGGGAAAGCAGAGATCCGCAGGGCTGTTGTGCCTGTGAATAGGCTGCACGGGGAAAGTGAAAATCAGCAAGAGCTTTCAGGGCTGGCAGCTTCCTTGTGGGAGAAGGAGCCCAATATTTGCCAATTCTTAAAGAGGCAATTTCGAGGACAGGAAGCATGAGCAGTAGCGTCTGTGGGAAAGCACAGATCCGCAGGGCTGTTGTGCCTGTGAATAGGCTGCAATGGGAAAGTGAAAAGCAGCAAGAGCTTTCAGGGCTGGCAGCTTCCTTGTGGGAGAAGGAACCCAATATTTGCCATTTCGGAAAGAGGCACTTCCGAGCACAGGCATCATGAGCAGTAGCGTCTGTGGGAAAGCACAGACCGGCAGGGCTGTTGTGCCTGTGAATAGGCTGCACGGGGAAAGTGAAAAGCAGCAAGAGCTTTCAGGGCTGGCAGCTTCCTTGTGGGAGAAGGAGCCGAATGTTTCCCTTTCAGAAAGAGGCACTGCCGAGGACAGGCAGCATGAGCTGTAGCGTCTGTGGGAAAGCACAGATCCGCAGGGCTGTTGTGCCTGTGAATAGGCTGCACGGGGAAAGTGAAGAGCAGCAAGAGCTTTCAGGGCTGGCAGCTTCCTTGTGGGAGAAGGAGCCGAATGTTTCCCTTTCAGAAAGAGGCACTGCCGAGGACAGGCATCATGAGCTGTAGCGTCTGTGGGAAAGCACAGATCCGCAGGGCTGTTGTGCCTGTGAATAGGCTGCACGGGGAAAGTGAAAAGCAGCAAGAGATTTCAGGGCTGGCAGCTTCCTTGTGGGAGAAGGAGCCCAATATTTGCCATTTCGGAAAGAGGCACTGCCGAGGACAGGCAGCATGAGCTGTAGCGTCTGTGGGAAAGCACAGATCCGCAGGGCTGTTGTGCCTGTGAACAGGCTGCACGGGGAAAGTCAAAAACAGCAAGAGCTTTCAGGGCTGGCAGCTTCCTTGTGAGAGAAGGAACCGAATGTTTCCCTTTCAGAAAGAGGCAGGGCTGAGCACAGGCAGCATGAGCTGTAGCGTCTGTGGGAAAGCACAGATCCTCAGGGCTGTTGTGCCTGTGAATAGGCTACACGGGGAAAGTCAAGAGCAGCAAGAGCTTTCAGGGCTGGCAGCTTCCTTGTGGGAGAAGGAGCCCAATATTTGTCATTTCGGAAAGAGACACTGCTGAGGACAGGCAGCATGAGCTGTAGCGTCTGTGGGAAAGCACAGATCCGCAGGGCTGTTGTGCCTGTGAATAGGCTGCACGGGGAAAGTGAAGAGCAGCAAGAGCTTTCAGGGCTGGCAGCTTCCTTGTGGGAGAAGGAGCCGAATATTTCCCTTTCAGAAAGAGGCACTGCCGAGGACAGGCAGCATGAGCTGTAGCGTCTGTGGGAAAGCAGAGATCCGCAGGGCTGTTGTGCCTGTGAATAGGCTGCACGGGGAAAGTGAAGAGCAGCAAGAGCTTTCAGGGCTGGCAGCTTCCTTGTGGGAGAAGGAGCCCAATATTTGCCATTTCGGAAAGAGGCACTGCCGAGGACAGGCAGCATGAGCTGTAGCGTCTGTGGGAAAGCACAGATCCGCAGGGCTGTTGTGCCTGTGAACAGGCTGCACGGGGAAAGTCAAAAACAGCAAGAGCTTTCAGGGCTGGCAGCTTCCTTGTGAGAGAAGGAACCGAATGTTTCCCTTTCAGAAAGAGGCAGGGCTGAGCACAGGCAGCATGAGCTGTAGCGTCTGTGGGAAAGCACAGATCCGCAGGGCTGTTGTGCCTGTGAATAGGCTGCACGGGGAAAGTGAAAAGCAGCAAGAGCTTTCAGGGCTGGCAGCTTCCTTGTGGGAGAAGGAGCCGAATGTTTCCCTTTCAGAAAGAGGCAGGGCCGAGCAGAGGCAGCATGAGCTGTAGCGTCTGTGGGAAAGCACAGATCCGCAGGGCTGTTGTGCCTGTGAATAGGCTGCACGGGGAAAGTGAAGAGCAGCAAGAGCTTTCAGGGCTGGCAGCTTCCTTGTGGGAGAAGGAGCCCAATATTTGTCATTTCGGAAAGAGACACTGCTGAGGACAGGCAGCATGAGCTGTAGCGTCTGTGGGAAAGCACAGATCCGCAGGGCTGTTGTGCCTGTGAATAGGCTGCACGGGGAAAGTGAAGAGCAGCAAGAGCTTTCAGGGCTGGCAGCTTCCTTGTGGGAGAAGGAACCCAATATTTGTCACTTCGGAAAGAGACACTGCTGAGGACAGGCAGCATGAGCTGTAGCGTCTGTGGGAAAGCACAGATCCACAGGGCTGTTGTGCCTGTGAATAGGCTGCACGGGGAAAGTGAAAAGCAGCAAGAGCTTTCAGGGCTGGTAGTTTCCTTGTGGGAGAAGGAGCCGAATGTTTCCCTTTCAGAAAGAGGCACTGCCGAGGACAGGCAGCATGAGCTGTAGCGTCTGTGGAAAAGCACAGATCCGCAGGGCTGTTGTGCCTGTGAATAGGCTGCACGGGGAAAGTGAAGAGCAGCAAGAGCTTTCAGGGCTGGCAGCTTCCTTGTGGGAGAAGGAGACGAATGTTTCCCTTTCAGAAAGAGACACTGCTAAGGACAGGCAGCATGAGCTGTAGCGTCTGTGGGAAAGCACAGATCCGCAGGGCTGTTGTGCCTGTGAATAGGCTGCACGGGGAAAGTGAAAAGCAGCAAGAGCTTTCAGGGCTGGCAGCTTCCTTGTGGGAGAAGGAACCGAATGTTTCCCTTTCAGAAAGAGGCACTGCCGAGGACAGGCAGCATGAGCTGTAGCGTCTGTGGAAAAGCACAGATCCGCAGGGCTGTTGTGCCTGTGAATAGGCTGCACGGGGAAAGTGAAAAGCAGCAAGAGCTTTCAGGACTGGCAGCTTCCTTGTGGGAGAAGGAGCCCAATATTTGCCATTTCGGAAAGAGGCACTGCCGAGGACAGGCAGCATGAGCTGTAGCGTCTGTGGGAAAGCACAGATCCGTAGGGCTGTTGTGCCTGTGAATAGGCTGCACGGGGAAAGTGAAAAGCAGCAAGAGCTTTCAGGGCTGGCAGCTTCCTTGTGGGAGAAGGAACCGAATGTTTCCCTTTCAGAAAGAGGCAGGGCCGAGGACAGGCAGCATGAGCTGTAGCGTCTGTGGAAAAGCACAGATCCGCAGGGCTGTTGTGCCTGTGAATAGGCTGCACGGGGAAAGTCAAGAGCAGCAAGAGCTTTCAGGGCTGGCAGCTTCCTTGTGGGAGAAGGAACCGAATGTTTCCCTTTCAGAAAGAGGCACTGCCGAGGACAGGCAGCATGATCTGTAGCGTCTGTGGAAAAGCACAGATCCGCAGGGCTGTTGTGCCTGTGAATAGGCTGCACGGGGAAAGTGAAAAGCAGCAAGAGCTTTCAGGGCTGGCAGCTTCCTTGTGGGAGAAGGAGCCCAATATTTGCCATTTCGGAAAGAGGCACTGCCGAGGACAGGCATCATGAGCTGTAGCGTCTGTGGGAAAGCACAGATCCGCAGGGCTGTTGTGCCTGTGAATAGGCTGCACGGGGAAAGTCAAGAGCAGCAAGAGCTTTCAGGGCTGGCAGCTTCCTTGTGGGAGAAGGAGCCGAATGTTTCCCTTTCAGAAAGAGGCACTGCCGAAAACAGGCATCAATGAGCTGTAGCGTCTGTGGGAAAGCAGAGATCCGCAGGGCTGTTGTGCCTGTGAATAGGCTGCACGGGGAAAGTGAAGAGCAGCAAGAGCTTTCAGGGCTGGCAGCTTCCTTGTGGGAGAAGGAACCCAATATTTGTCACTTCGGAAAGAGACACTGCTGAGGACAGGCAGCATGAGCTGTAGCGTCTGTGGGAAAGCACAGATCCACAGGGCTGTTGTGCCTGTGAATAGGCTGCACGGGGAAAGTGAAAAGCAGCAAGAGCTTTCAGGGCTGGCAGCTTCCTTGTGGGAGAAGGAACCCAATATTTGTCATTTCGGAAAGAGACACTGCTGAGGACAGGCAGCATGAGCTGTAGCGTCTGTGGGAAAGCACAGATCCGCAGGGCTGTTGTGCCTGTGAATAGGCTGCACGGGGAAAGTGAAAAGCAGCAAGAGCTTTCAGGGCTGGCAGCTTCCTTGTGGGAGAAGGAGCCGAATGTTTCCCTTTCAGAAAGAGGCACTGCCGAGGACAGGCAGCATGAGCTGTAGCGTCTCTGGGAAAGCACAGATCCGCAGGGCTGTTGTGCCTGTGAATAGGCTGCACGGGGAAAGTGAAAAGCAGCAAGAGCTTTCAGGGCTGGCAGCTTCCTTGTGGGAGAAGGAGCCCAATATTTGCCATTTCGGAAAGAGGCACTGCCGAGGACAGGCAGCATGAGCTGTAGCGTCTGTGGGAAAGCACAGATCCACAGGGCTGTTGTGCCTGTGAATAGGCTGCACGGGGAAAGTGAAAAGCAGCAAGAGCTTTCAGGGCTGGCAGCTTCCTTGTGGGAGAAGGAGCCGAATGTTTCCCTTTCAGAAAGAGGCAGGGCTGAGCACAGGCAGCATGAGCTGTAGCGTCTGTGGGAAAGCAGAGATCCGCAGGGCTGTTGTGCCTGTGAATAGGCTGCAATGGGAAAGTGAAAAGCAGCAAGAGCTTTCAGGGCTGGCAGCTTCCTTGTGGGAGAAGGAACCCAATATTTGTCACTTCGGAAAGAGACACTGCTGAGGACAGGCAGCATGAGCTGTAGCGTCTGTGGGAAAGCACAGATCCACAGGGCTGTTGTGCCTGTGAATAGGCTGCACGGGGAAAGTGAAAAGCAGCAAGAGCTTTCAGGGCTGGCAGCTTCCTTGTGGGAGAAGGAGCCCAATATTTGCCATTTCGGAAAGAGGCACTGCCGAGGACAGGCAGCATGAGCTGTAGCGTCTGTGGGAAAGCACAGATCCGCAGGGCTGTTGTGCCTGTGAACAGGCTGCACGGGGAAAGTCAAAAACAGCAAGAGCTTTCAGGGCTGGCAGCTTCCTTGTGAGAGAAGGAACCGAATGTTTCCCTTTCAGAAAGAGGCAGGGCTGAGCACAGGCAGCATGAGCTGTAGCGTCTGTGGGAAAGCACAGATCCTCAGGGCTGTTGTGCCTGTGAATAGGCTGCACGGGGAAAGTGAAGAGCAGCAAGAGCTTTCAGGGCTGGCAGCTTCCTTGTGGGAGAAGGAGCCCAATATTTGTCATTTCGGAAAGAGACACTGCTGAGGACAGGCAGCATGAGCTGTAGCGTCTGTGGGAAAGCACAGATCCGCAGGGCTGTTGTGCCTGTGAATAGGCTGCACGGGGAAAGTGAAGAGCAGCAAGAGCTTTCAGGGCTGGCAGCTTCCTTGTGGGAGAAGGAGCCGAATGTTTCCCTTTCAGAAAGAGACACTGCTGAGGACAGGCAGCATGAGCTGTAGCGTCTGTGGGAAAGCAGAGATCCGCAGGGCTGTTGTGCCTGTGAATAGGCTGCACGGGGAAAGTGAAGAGCAGCAAGAGCTTTCAGGGCTGGCAGCTTCCTTGTGGGAGAAGGAACCCAATATTTGTCACTTCGGAAAGAGACACTGCTGAGGACAGGCAGCATGAGCTGTAGCGTCTGTGGGAAAGCACAGATCCTCAGGGCTGTTGTGCCTGTGAATAGGCTGCACGGGGAAAGTGAAAAGCAGCAAGAGCTTTCAGGGCTGGCAGCTTCCTTGTGGGAGAAGGAACCGAATGTTTCCCTTTCAGAAAGAGGCACTGCGGAGGACAGGCATCATGAGCTGTAGCGTCTGTGGGAAAGCACAGATCCGCAGGGCTGTTGTGCCTGTGAATAGGCTGCACGGGGAAAGTCAAGAGCAGCAAGAGCTTTCAGGGCTGGCAGCTTCCTTGTGGGAGAAGGAGCCGAATGTTTCCCTTTCAGAAAGAGGCACTGCCGAGGACAGGCAGCATGAGCTGTAGCGTCTCTGGGAAAGCACAGATCCGCAGGGCTGTTGTGCCTGTGAATAGGCTGCACGGGGAAAGTGAAAAGCAGCAAGAGCTTTCAGGGCTGGCAGCTTCCTTGTGGGAGAAGGAGCCCAATATTTGCCATTTCGGAAAGAGGCACTGCCGAGGACAGGCAGCATGAGCTGTAGCGTCTGTGGGAAAGCACAGATCCGCAGGGCTGTTGTGCCTGTGAACAGGCTGCACGGGGAAAGTCAAAAACAGCAAGAGCTTTCAGGGCTGGCAGCTTCCTTGTGAGAGAAGGAACCGAATGTTTCCCTTTCAGAAAGAGGCACTTCCGAGCACAGGCAGCATGAGCTGTAGCGTCTGTGGGAAAGCACAGATCCGCAGGGCTGTTGTGCCTGTGAATAGGCTACACGGGGAAAGTCAAGAGCAGCAAGAGCTTTCAGGGCTGGCAGCTTCCTTGTGGGAGAAGGAGCCCAATATTTGTCATTTCGGAAAGAGACACTGCTGAGGACAGGCAGCATGAGCTGTAGCGTCTGTGGGAAAGCACAGATCCGCAGGGCTGTTGTGCCTGTGAATAGGCTGCACGGGGAAAGTGAAGAGCAGCAAGAGCTTTCAGGGCTGGCAGCTTCCTTGTGGGAGAAGGAGCCGAATGTTTCCCTTTCAGAAAGAGACACTGCTGAGGAGAGGCAGCATGAGCTGTAGCGTCTGTGGGAAAGCACAGATCCGCAGGGCTGTTGTGCCTGTGAATAGGCTGCACGGGGAAAGTGAAGAGCAGCAAGAGCTTTCAGGGCTGGCAGCTTCCTTGTGGGAGAAGGAGCCGAATGTTTCCCTTTCAGAAAGAGACACTGCTGAGGACAGGCAGCATGAGCTGTAGCGTCTGTGGGAAAGCACAGATCCGCAGGGCTGTTGTGCCTGTGAATAGGCTGCACGGGGAAAGTGAAGAGCAGCAAGAGCTTTCAGGGCTGGCAGCTTCCTTGTGGGAGAAGGAGCCGAATGTTTCCCTTTCAGAAAGAGACACTGCTGAGGAGAGGCAGCATGAGCTGTAGCGTCTGTGGGAAAGCACAGATCCGCAGGGCTGTTGTGCCTGTGAATAGGCTGCACGGGGAAAGTGAAGAGCAGCAAGAGCTTTCAGGGCTGGCAGCTTCCTTGTGGGAGAAGGAGCCGAATGTTTCCCTTTCAGAAAGAGACACTGCTGAGGACAGGCAGCATGAGCTGTAGCGTCTGTGGGAAAGCACAGATCCGCAGGGCTGTTGTGCCTGTGAATAGGCTGCACGGGGAAAGTGAAGAGCAGCAAGAGCTTTCAGGGCTGGCAGCTTCCTTGTGGGAGAAGGAGCCGAATGTTTCCCTTTCAGAAAGAGACACTGCTGAGGACAGGCAGCATGAGCTGTAGCGTCTGTGGGAAAGCACAGATCCGCAGGGCTGTTGTGCCTGTGAATAGGCTGCACGGGGAAAGTGAAGAGCAGCAAGAGCTTTCAGGGCTGGCAGCTTCCTTGTGGGAGAAGGAGCCGAATGTTTCCCTTTCAGAAAGAGACACTGCTGAGGAGAGGCAGCATGAGCTGTAGCGTCTGTGGGAAAGCACAGATCCGCAGGGCTGTTGTGCCTGTGAATAGGCTGCACGGGGAAAGTGAAGAGCAGCAAGAGCTTTCAGGGCTGGCAGCTTCCTTGTGGGAGAAGGAGCCGAATGTTTCCCTTTCAGAAAGAGACACTGCTGAGGACAGGCATCATGAGCTGTAGCGTCTGTGGGAAAGCACAGATCCGCAGGGCTGTTGTGCCTGTGAATAGGCTGCACGGGGAAAGTCAAGAGCAGCAAGAGCTTTCAGGGCTGGCAGCTTCCTTGTGGGAGAAGGAGCCGAATGTTTCCCTTTCAGAAAGAGGCACTGCCGAGGACAGGCAGCATGAGCTGTAGCGTCTCTGGGAAAGCACAGATCCGCAGGGCTGTTGTGCCTGTGAATAGGCTGCACGGGGAAAGTGAAAAGCAGCAAGAGCTTTCAGGGCTGGCAGCTTCCTTGTGGGAGAAGGAGCCCAATATTTGCCATTTAGGAAAGAGGCACTGCCGAGGACAGGCAGCATGAGCTGTAGCGTCTGTGGGAAAGCACAGATCCGCAGGGCTGTTGTGCCTGTGAACAGGCTGCACGGGGAAAGTCAAAAACAGCAAGAGCTTTCAGGGCTGGCAGCTTCCTTGTGAGAGAAGGAACCGAATGTTTCCCTTTCAGAAAGAGGCAGGGCCAAGGACAGGCAGCATGAGCTGTAGCGTCTGTGGAAAAGCACAGATCCGCAGGGCTGTTGTGCCTGTGAATAGGCTGCACGGGGAAAGTGAAAAGCAGCAAGAGCTTTCAGGGCTGGCAGCTTCCTTGTGGGAGAAGGAGCCCAATATTTGCCATTTCGGAAAGAGGCACTGCCGAGGACAGGCAGCATGAGCTGTAGCGTCTGTGGGAAAGCACAGATCCGCAGGGCTGTTGTGCCTGTGAATAGGCTGCACGGGGAAAGTCAAGAGCAGCAAGAGCTTTCAGGGCTGGCAGCTTCCTTGTGGGAGAAGGAGCCGAATGTTTCCCTTTCAGAAAGAGGCACTGCCGAAAACAGGCATCAATGAGCTGTAGCGTCTGTGGGAAAGCAGAGATCCGCAGGGCTGTTGTGCCTGTGAATAGGCTGCACGGGGAAAGTGAAAAGCAGCAAGAGCTTTCAGGGCTGGCAGCTTCCTTGTGGGAGAAGGAGCCGAATGTTTCCCTTTCAGAAAGAGGCACTGCCGAGGACAGGCAGCATGAGCTGTAGCGTCTGTGGGAAAGCACAGATCCTCAGGGCTGTTGTGCCTGTGAATAGGCTGCACGGGGAAAGTGAAAAGCAGCAAGAGCTTTCAGGGCTGGCAGCTTCCTTGTGGGAGAAGGAGCCGAATGTTTCCCTTTCACAAAGAGGCACTGCCGAGGACAGGCAGCATGAGCTGTAGCTTCTTTGGGAAAGCACAGATCCACAGGGCTGTTGTGCCTGTGAATAGGCTGCACGGGGAAAGTCAAGAGCAGCAAGAGCTTTCAGGGCTGGCAGCTTCCTTGTGGGAGAAGGAGCCGAATGTTTCCCTTTCAGAAAGAGGCACTGCCGAGGACAGGCAGCATGAGCTGTAGCGTCTGTGGGAAAGCACAGATCCGCAGGGCTGTTGTGCCTGTGAATAGGCTGCACGGGGAAAGTGAAAAGCAGCAAGAGCTTTCAGTGCTGGCAGCTTCCTTGTGGGAGAAAGAGTCTTGTGTTTCCTTTTCGGAAAGGTGCTCATCCGAGCACAGGCAGCATGAGCTGTAGCGTCTGTGGGAAAGCACAGATCCGCAGGGCTGTTGTGCCTGTGAATAGGCTGCACGGGGAAAGTGAAGAGCAGCAAGAGCTTTCAGGGCTGGCAGCTTCCTTGTGGGAGAAGGAGCCGAATATTTCCCTTTCAGAAAGAGGCACTGCCGAGGACAGGCAGCATGAGCTGTAGCGTCTGTGGGAAAGCAGAGATCCGCAGGGCTGTTGTGCCTGTGAATAGGCTGCACGGGGAAAGTGAAGAGCAGCAAGAGCTTTCAGGGCTGGCAGCTTCCTTGTGGGAGAAGGAGCCCAATATTTGCCATTTCGGAAAGAGGCACTGCCGAGGACAGGCAGCATGAGCTGTAGCGTCTGTGGGAAAGCACAGATCCGCAGGGCTGTTGTGCCTGTGAACAGGCTGCACGGGGAAAGTCAAAAACAGCAAGAGCTTTCAGGGCTGGCAGCTTCCTTGTGAGAGAAGGAACCGAATGTTTCCCTTTCAGAAAGAGGCAGGGCCGAGCACAGGCAGCATGAGCTGTAGCGTCTGTGGGAAAGCACAGATCCGCAGGGCTGTTGTGCCTGTGAATAGGCTGCACGGGGAAAGTGAAAAGCAGCAAGAGCTTTCAGGGCTGGCAGCTTCCTTGTGGGAGAAGGAGCCGAATGTTTCCCTTTCAGAAAGAGGCACTGCCGAGGACAGGCAGCATGAGCTGTAGCGTCTGTGGGAAAGCACAGATCCTCAGGGCTGTTGTGCCTGTGAATAGGCTGCACGGGGAAAGTCAAGAGCAGCAAGAGCTTTCAGGGCTGGCAGCTTCCTTGTGGGAGAAGGAGCCCAATATTTGTCATTTCGGAAAGAGGCACTGCCGAGGACAGGCAGCATGAGCTGTAGCGTCTGTGGGAAAGCACAGATCCGCAGGGCTGTTGTGCCTGTGAATAGGCTGCACGGGGAAAGTGAAGAGCAGCAAGAGCTTTCAGGGCTGGCAGCTTCCTTGTGGGAGAAGGAGCCGAATGTTTCCCTTTCAGAAAGAGACACTGCTGAGGACAGGCAGCATGAGCTGTAGCGTCTGTGGGAAAGCACAGATCCGCAGGGCTGTTGTGCCTGTGAATAGGCTGCACGGGGAAAGTGAAGAGCAGCAAGAGCTTTCAGGGCTGGCAGCTTCCTTGTGGGAGAAGGAACCCAATATTTGTCACTTCGGAAAGAGACACTGCTGAGGACAGGCAGCATGAGCTGTAGCGTCTGTGGGAAAGCACAGATCCACAGGGCTGTTGTGCCTGTGAATAGGCTGCACGGGGAAAGTGAAAAGCAGCAAGAGCTTTCAGGGCTGGCAGCTTCCTTGTGGGAGAAGGAACCCAATATTTGTCATTTCGGAAAGAGACACTGCTGAGGACAGGCAGCATGAGCTGTAGCGTCTGTGGGAAAGCACAGATCCGCAGGGCTGTTGTGCCTGTGAATAGGCTGCACGGGGAAAGTGAAAAGCAGCAAGAGCTTTCAGGGCTGGCAGCTTCCTTGTGGGAGAAGGAACCGAATGTTTCCCTTTCAGAAAGAGGCAGGGCCGAGGACAGGCAGCATGAGCTGTAGCGTCTGTGGGAAAGCACAGATCCGCAGGGCTGTTGTGCCTGTGAATAGGCTGCACGGGGAAAGTCAAGAGCAGCAAGAGCTTTCAGGGCTGGCAGCTTCCTTGTGGGAGAAGGAGCCGAATGTTTCCCTTTCAGAAAGAGGCACTGCCGAGGACAGGCAGCATGAGCTGTAGCGTCTGTGGGAAAGCACAGATCCGCAGGGCTGTTGTGCCTGTGAATAGGCTGCACGGGGAAAGTGAAGAGCAGCAAGAGCTTTCAGGGCTGGCAGCTTCCTTGTGAGAGAAGGAACCGAATGTTTCCCTTTCAGAAAGAGGCAGGGCCGAGCACAGGCAGCATGAGCTGTAGCGTCTGTGGGAAAGCACAGATCCGCAGGGCTGTTGTGCCTGTGAATAGGCTGCACGGGGAAAGTGAAAAGCAGCAAGAGCTTTCAGGGCTGGCAGCTTCCTTGTGGGAGAAGGAGCCGAATGTTTCCCTTTCAGAAAGAGGCACTGCCGAGGACAGGCAGCATGAGCTGTAGCGTCTGTGGGAAAGCACAGATCCTCAGGGCTGTTGTGCCTGTGAATAGGCTGCACGGGGAAAGTGAAGAGCAGCAAGAGCTTTCAGGGCTGGCAGCTTCCTTGTGGGAGAAGGAGCCCAATATTTGTCATTTCGGAAAGAGGCACTGCCGAGGACAGGCAGCATGAGCTGTAGCGTCTGTGGGAAAGCACAGATCCGCAGGGCTGTTGTGCCTGTGAATAGGCTGCACGGGGAAAGTGAAGAGCAGCAAGAGCTTTCAGGGCTGGCAGCTTCCTTGTGGGAGAAGGAGCCGAATGTTTCCCTTTCAGAAAGAGACACTGCTGAGGACAGGCAGCATGAGCTGTAGCGTCTGTGGGAAAGCACAGATCCGCAGGGCTGTTGTGCCTGTGAATAGGCTGCACGGGGAAAGTGAAGAGCAGCAAGAGCTTTCAGGGCTGGCAGCTTCCTTGTGGGAGAAGGAACCCAATATTTGTCACTTCGGAAAGAGACACTGCTGAGGACAGGCAGCATGAGCTGTAGCGTCTGTGGGAAAGCACAGATCCGCAGGGCTGTTGTGCCTGTGAATAGGCTGCACGGGGAAAGTGAAAAGCAGCAAGAGCTTTCAGGGCTGGCAGCTTCCTTGTGGGAGAAGGAACCGAATGTTTCCCTTTCAGAAAGAGGCAGGGCCGAGGACAGGCAGCATGAGCTGTAGCGTCTGTGGGAAAGCACAGATCCGCAGGGCTGTTGTGCCTGTGAATAGGCTGCACGGGGAAAGTCAAGAGCAGCAAGAGCTTTCAGGGCTGGCAGCTTCCTTGTGGGAGAAGGAGCCGAATGTTTCCCTTTCAGAAAGAGGCACTGCCGAGGACAGGCAGCATGAGCTGTAGCGTCTGTGGGAAAGCACAGATCCGCAGGGCTGTTGTGCCTGTGAATAGGCTGCACGGGGAAAGTGAAGAGCAGCAAGAGCTTTCAGGGCTGGCAGCTTCCTTGTGAGAGAAGGAACCGAATGTTTCCCTTTCAGAAAGAGGCAGGGCCGAGCACAGGCAGCATGAGCTGTAGCGTCTGTGGGAAAGCACAGATCCGCAGGGCTGTTGTGCCTGTGAATAGGCTGCACGGGGAAAGTGAAAAGCAGCAAGAGCTTTCAGGGCTGGCAGCTTCCTTGTGGGAGAAGGAGCCGAATGTTTCCCTTTCAGAAAGAGGCACTGCCGAGGACAGGCAGCATGAGCTGTAGCGTCTGTGGGAAAGCACAGATCCGCAGGGCTGTTGTGCCTGTGAATAGGCTGCACGGGGAAAGTGAAGAGCAGCAAGAGCTTTCAGGGCTGGCAGCTTCCTTGTGAGAGAAGGAACCGAATGTTTCCCTTTCAGAAAGAGGCAGGGCCGAGCACAGGCAGCATGAGCTGTAGCGTCTGTGGGAAAGCACAGATCCGCAGGGCTGTTGTGCCTGTGAATAGGCTGCACGGGGAAAGTGAAAAGCAGCAAGAGCTTTCAGGGCTGGCAGCTTCCTTGTGGGAGAAGGAGCCGAATGTTTCCCTTTCAGAAAGAGGCACTGCCGAGGACAGGCAGCATGAGCTGTAGCGTCTGTGGGAAAGCACAGATCCTCAGGGCTGTTGTGCCTGTGAATAGGCTGCACGGGGAAAGTGAAGAGCAGCAAGAGCTTTCAGGGCTGGCAGCTTCCTTGTGGGAGAAGGAGCCCAATATTTGTCATTTCGGAAAGAGGCACTGCCGAGGACAGGCAGCATGAGCTGTAGCGTCTGTGGGAAAGCACAGATCCGCAGGGCTGTTGTGCCTGTGAATAGGCTGCACGGGGAAAGTGAAGAGCAGCAAGAGCTTTCAGGGCTGGCAGCTTCCTTGTGGGAGAAGGAGCCGAATGTTTCCCTTTCAGAAAGAGACACTGCTGAGGACAGGCAGCATGAGCTGTAGCGTCTGTGGGAAAGCACAGATCCGCAGGGCTGTTGTGCCTGTGAATAGGCTGCACGGGGAAAGTGAAGAGCAGCAAGAGCTTTCAGGGCTGGCAGCTTCCTTGTGGGAGAAGGAACCCAATATTTGTCACTTCGGAAAGAGACACTGCTGAGGACAGGCAGCATGAGCTGTAGCGTCTGTGGGAAAGCACAGATCCGCAGGGCTGTTGTGCCTGTGAATAGGCTGCACGGGGAAAGTGAAAAGCAGCAAGAGCTTTCAGGGCTGGCAGCTTCCTTGTGGGAGAAGGAACCGAATGTTTCCCTTTCAGAAAGAGGCAGGGCCGAGGACAGGCAGCATGAGCTGTAGCGTCTGTGGGAAAGCACAGATCCGCAGGGCTGTTGTGCCTGTGAATAGGCTGCACGGGGAAAGTCAAGAGCAGCAAGAGCTTTCAGGGCTGGCAGCTTCCTTGTGGGAGAAGGAGCCGAATGTTTCCCTTTCAGAAAGAGGCACTGCCGAGGACAGGCAGCATGAGCTGTAGCGTCTGTGGGAAAGCACAGATCCGCAGGGCTGTTGTGCCTGTGAATAGGCTGCACGGGGAAAGTGAAGAGCAGCAAGAGCTTTCAGGGCTGGCAGCTTCCTTGTGAGAGAAGGAACCGAATGTTTCCCTTTCAGAAAGAGGCAGGGCCGAGCACAGGCAGCATGAGCTGTAGCGTCTGTGGGAAAGCACAGATCCGCAGGGCTGTTGTGCCTGTGAATAGGCTGCACGGGGAAAGTGAAAAGCAGCAAGAGCTTTCAGGGCTGGCAGCTTCCTTGTGGGAGAAGGAGCCGAATGTTTCCCTTTCAGAAAGAGGCACTGCCGAGGACAGGCAGCATGAGCTGTAGCGTCTGTGGGAAAGCACAGATCCGCAGGGCTGTTGTGCCTGTGAATAGGCTGCACGGGGAAAGTGAAGAGCAGCAAGAGCTTTCAGGGCTGGCAGCTTCCTTGTGGGAGAAGGAGCCGAATGTTTCCCTTTCAGAAAGAGACACTGCTGAGGACAGGCAGCATGAGCTGTAGCGTCTGTGGGAAAGCACAGATCCGCAGGGCTGTTGTGCCTGTGAATAGGCTGCACGGGGAAAGTGAAGAGCAGCAAGAGCTTTCAGGGCTGGCAGCTTCCTTGTGGGAGAAGGAGCCGAATGTTTCCCTTTCAGAAAGAGACACTGCTGAGGAGAGGCAGCATGAGCTGTAGCGTCTGTGGGAAAGCACAGATCCGCAGGGCTGTTGTGCCTGTGAATAGGCTGCACGGGGAAAGTGAAGAGCAGCAAGAGCTTTCAGGGCTGGCAGCTTCCTTGTGGGAGAAGGAGCCGAATGTTTCCCTTTCAGAAAGAGACACTGCTGAGGACAGGCAGCATGAGCTGTAGCGTCTGTGGGAAAGCACAGATCCGCAGGGCTGTTGTGCCTGTGAATAGGCTGCACGGGGAAAGTGAAGAGCAGCAAGAGCTTTCAGGGCTGGCAGCTTCCTTGTGGGAGAAGGAGCCGAATGTTTCCCTTTCAGAAAGAGACACTGCTGAGGACAGGCAGCATGAGCTGTAGCGTCTGTGGGAAAGCACAGATCCGCAGGGCTGTTGTGCCTGTGAATAGGCTGCACGGGGAAAGTGAAGAGCAGCAAGAGCTTTCAGGGCTGGCAGCTTCCTTGTGGGAGAAGGAGCCGAATGTTTCCCTTTCAGAAAGAGACACTGCTGAGGAGAGGCAGCATGAGCTGTAGCGTCTGTGGGAAAGCACAGATCCGCAGGGCTGTTGTGCCTGTGAATAGGCTGCACGGGGAAAGTGAAGAGCAGCAAGAGCTTTCAGGGCTGGCAGCTTCCTTGTGGGAGAAGGAGCCGAATGTTTCCCTTTCAGAAAGAGACACTGCTGAGGACAGGCATCATGAGCTGTAGCGTCTGTGGGAAAGCACAGATCCGCAGGGCTGTTGTGCCTGTGAATAGGCTGCACGGGGAAAGTCAAGAGCAGCAAGAGCTTTCAGGGCTGGCAGCTTCCTTGTGGGAGAAGGAGCCGAATGTTTCCCTTTCAGAAAGAGGCACTGCCGAGGACAGGCAGCATGAGCTGTAGCGTCTCTGGGAAAGCACAGATCCGCAGGGCTGTTGTGCCTGTGAATAGGCTGCACGGGGAAAGTGAAAAGCAGCAAGAGCTTTCAGGGCTGGCAGCTTCCTTGTGGGAGAAGGAGCCCAATATTTGCCATTTAGGAAAGAGGCACTGCCGAGGACAGGCAGCATGAGCTGTAGCGTCTGTGGGAAAGCACAGATCCGCAGGGCTGTTGTGCCTGTGAACAGGCTGCACGGGGAAAGTCAAAAACAGCAAGAGCTTTCAGGGCTGGCAGCTTCCTTGTGAGAGAAGGAACCGAATGTTTCCCTTTCAGAAAGAGGCAGGGCCAAGGACAGGCAGCATGAGCTGTAGCGTCTGTGGAAAAGCACAGATCCGCAGGGCTGTTGTGCCTGTGAATAGGCTGCACGGGGAAAGTGAAAAGCAGCAAGAGCTTTCAGGGCTGGCAGCTTCCTTGTGGGAGAAGGAGCCCAATATTTGCCATTTCGGAAAGAGGCACTGCCGAGGACAGGCAGCATGAGCTGTAGCGTCTGTGGGAAAGCACAGATCCGCAGGGCTGTTGTGCCTGTGAATAGGCTGCACGGGGAAAGTCAAGAGCAGCAAGAGCTTTCAGGGCTGGCAGCTTCCTTGTGGGAGAAGGAGCCGAATGTTTCCCTTTCAGAAAGAGGCACTGCCGAAAACAGGCATCAATGAGCTGTAGCGTCTGTGGGAAAGCAGAGATCCGCAGGGCTGTTGTGCCTGTGAATAGGCTGCACGGGGAAAGTGAAAAGCAGCAAGAGCTTTCAGGGCTGGCAGCTTCCTTGTGGGAGAAGGAGCCGAATGTTTCCCTTTCAGAAAGAGGCACTGCCGAGGACAGGCAGCATGAGCTGTAGCGTCTGTGGGAAAGCACAGATCCTCAGGGCTGTTGTGCCTGTGAATAGGCTGCACGGGGAAAGTGAAAAGCAGCAAGAGCTTTCAGGGCTGGCAGCTTCCTTGTGGGAGAAGGAGCCGAATGTTTCCCTTTCACAAAGAGGCACTGCCGAGGACAGGCAGCATGAGCTGTAGCTTCTTTGGGAAAGCACAGATCCACAGGGCTGTTGTGCCTGTGAATAGGCTGCACGGGGAAAGTCAAGAGCAGCAAGAGCTTTCAGGGCTGGCAGCTTCCTTGTGGGAGAAGGAGCCGAATGTTTCCCTTTCAGAAAGAGGCACTGCCGAGGACAGGCAGCATGAGCTGTAGCGTCTGTGGGAAAGCACAGATCCGCAGGGCTGTTGTGCCTGTGAATAGGCTGCACGGGGAAAGTGAAAAGCAGCAAGAGCTTTCAGTGCTGGCAGCTTCCTTGTGGGAGAAAGAGTCTTGTGTTTCCTTTTCGGAAAGGTGCTCATCCGAGCACAGGCAGCATGAGCTGTAGCGTCTGTGGGAAAGCACAGATCCGCAGGGCTGTTGTGCCTGTGAATAGGCTGCACGGGGAAAGTGAAGAGCAGCAAGAGCTTTCAGGGCTGGCAGCTTCCTTGTGGGAGAAGGAGCCGAATATTTCCCTTTCAGAAAGAGGCACTGCCGAGGACAGGCAGCATGAGCTGTAGCGTCTGTGGGAAAGCAGAGATCCGCAGGGCTGTTGTGCCTGTGAATAGGCTGCACGGGGAAAGTGAAGAGCAGCAAGAGCTTTCAGGGCTGGCAGCTTCCTTGTGGGAGAAGGAGCCCAATATTTGCCATTTCGGAAAGAGGCACTGCCGAGGACAGGCAGCATGAGCTGTAGCGTCTGTGGGAAAGCACAGATCCGCAGGGCTGTTGTGCCTGTGAACAGGCTGCACGGGGAAAGTCAAAAACAGCAAGAGCTTTCAGGGCTGGCAGCTTCCTTGTGAGAGAAGGAACCGAATGTTTCCCTTTCAGAAAGAGGCAGGGCCGAGCACAGGCAGCATGAGCTGTAGCGTCTGTGGGAAAGCACAGATCCGCAGGGCTGTTGTGCCTGTGAATAGGCTGCACGGGGAAAGTGAAAAGCAGCAAGAGCTTTCAGGGCTGGCAGCTTCCTTGTGGGAGAAGGAGCCGAATGTTTCCCTTTCAGAAAGAGGCACTGCCGAGGACAGGCAGCATGAGCTGTAGCGTCTGTGGGAAAGCACAGATCCTCAGGGCTGTTGTGCCTGTGAATAGGCTGCACGGGGAAAGTGAAGAGCAGCAAGAGCTTTCAGGGCTGGCAGCTTCCTTGTGGGAGAAGGAGCCCAATATTTGTCATTTCGGAAAGAGGCACTGCCGAGGACAGGCAGCATGAGCTGTAGCGTCTGTGGGAAAGCACAGATCCGCAGGGCTGTTGTGCCTGTGAATAGGCTGCACGGGGAAAGTGAAGAGCAGCAAGAGCTTTCAGGGCTGGCAGCTTCCTTGTGGGAGAAGGAGCCGAATGTTTCCCTTTCAGAAAGAGACACTGCTGAGGACAGGCAGCATGAGCTGTAGCGTCTGTGGGAAAGCACAGATCCGCAGGGCTGTTGTGCCTGTGAATAGGCTGCACGGGGAAAGTGAAGAGCAGCAAGAGCTTTCAGGGCTGGCAGCTTCCTTGTGGGAGAAGGAACCCAATATTTGTCACTTCGGAAAGAGACACTGCTGAGGACAGGCAGCATGAGCTGTAGCGTCTGTGGGAAAGCACAGATCCACAGGGCTGTTGTGCCTGTGAATAGGCTGCACGGGGAAAGTGAAAAGCAGCAAGAGCTTTCAGGGCTGGCAGCTTCCTTGTGGGAGAAGGAACCCAATATTTGTCATTTCGGAAAGAGACACTGCTGAGGACAGGCAGCATGAGCTGTAGCGTCTGTGGGAAAGCACAGATCCGCAGGGCTGTTGTGCCTGTGAATAGGCTGCACGGGGAAAGTGAAAAGCAGCAAGAGCTTTCAGGGCTGGCAGCTTCCTTGTGGGAGAAGGAACCGAATGTTTCCCTTTCAGAAAGAGGCAGGGCCGAGGACAGGCAGCATGAGCTGTAGCGTCTGTGGGAAAGCACAGATCCGCAGGGCTGTTGTGCCTGTGAATAGGCTGCACGGGGAAAGTCAAGAGCAGCAAGAGCTTTCAGGGCTGGCAGCTTCCTTGTGGGAGAAGGAGCCGAATGTTTCCCTTTCAGAAAGAGGCACTGCCGAGGACAGGCAGCATGAGCTGTAGCGTCTGTGGGAAAGCACAGATCCGCAGGGCTGTTGTGCCTGTGAATAGGCTGCACGGGGAAAGTGAAGAGCAGCAAGAGCTTTCAGGGCTGGCAGCTTCCTTGTGAGAGAAGGAACCGAATGTTTCCCTTTCAGAAAGAGGCAGGGCCGAGCACAGGCAGCATGAGCTGTAGCGTCTGTGGGAAAGCACAGATCCGCAGGGCTGTTGTGCCTGTGAATAGGCTGCACGGGGAAAGTGAAAAGCAGCAAGAGCTTTCAGGGCTGGCAGCTTCCTTGTGGGAGAAGGAGCCGAATGTTTCCCTTTCAGAAAGAGGCACTGCCGAGGACAGGCAGCATGAGCTGTAGCGTCTGTGGGAAAGCACAGATCCTCAGGGCTGTTGTGCCTGTGAATAGGCTGCACGGGGAAAGTGAAGAGCAGCAAGAGCTTTCAGGGCTGGCAGCTTCCTTGTGGGAGAAGGAGCCCAATATTTGTCATTTCGGAAAGAGGCACTGCCGAGGACAGGCAGCATGAGCTGTAGCGTCTGTGGGAAAGCACAGATCCGCAGGGCTGTTGTGCCTGTGAATAGGCTGCACGGGGAAAGTGAAGAGCAGCAAGAGCTTTCAGGGCTGGCAGCTTCCTTGTGGGAGAAGGAGCCGAATGTTTCCCTTTCAGAAAGAGACACTGCTGAGGACAGGCAGCATGAGCTGTAGCGTCTGTGGGAAAGCACAGATCCGCAGGGCTGTTGTGCCTGTGAATAGGCTGCACGGGGAAAGTGAAGAGCAGCAAGAGCTTTCAGGGCTGGCAGCTTCCTTGTGGGAGAAGGAACCCAATATTTGTCACTTCGGAAAGAGACACTGCTGAGGACAGGCAGCATGAGCTGTAGCGTCTGTGGGAAAGCACAGATCCGCAGGGCTGTTGTGCCTGTGAATAGGCTGCACGGGGAAAGTGAAAAGCAGCAAGAGCTTTCAGGGCTGGCAGCTTCCTTGTGGGAGAAGGAACCGAATGTTTCCCTTTCAGAAAGAGGCAGGGCCGAGGACAGGCAGCATGAGCTGTAGCGTCTGTGGGAAAGCACAGATCCGCAGGGCTGTTGTGCCTGTGAATAGGCTGCACGGGGAAAGTCAAGAGCAGCAAGAGCTTTCAGGGCTGGCAGCTTCCTTGTGGGAGAAGGAGCCGAATGTTTCCCTTTCAGAAAGAGGCACTGCCGAGGACAGGCAGCATGAGCTGTAGCGTCTGTGGGAAAGCACAGATCCGCAGGGCTGTTGTGCCTGTGAATAGGCTGCACGGGGAAAGTGAAGAGCAGCAAGAGCTTTCAGGGCTGGCAGCTTCCTTGTGAGAGAAGGAACCGAATGTTTCCCTTTCAGAAAGAGGCAGGGCCGAGCACAGGCAGCATGAGCTGTAGCGTCTGTGGGAAAGCACAGATCCGCAGGGCTGTTGTGCCTGTGAATAGGCTGCACGGGGAAAGTGAAAAGCAGCAAGAGCTTTCAGGGCTGGCAGCTTCCTTGTGGGAGAAGGAGCCGAATGTTTCCCTTTCAGAAAGAGGCACTGCCGAGGACAGGCAGCATGAGCTGTAGCGTCTGTGGGAAAGCACAGATCCGCAGGGCTGTTGTGCCTGTGAATAGGCTGCACGGGGAAAGTGAAGAGCAGCAAGAGCTTTCAGGGCTGGCAGCTTCCTTGTGAGAGAAGGAACCGAATGTTTCCCTTTCAGAAAGAGGCAGGGCCGAGCACAGGCAGCATGAGCTGTAGCGTCTGTGGGAAAGCACAGATCCGCAGGGCTGTTGTGCCTGTGAATAGGCTGCACGGGGAAAGTGAAAAGCAGCAAGAGCTTTCAGGGCTGGCAGCTTCCTTGTGGGAGAAGGAGCCGAATGTTTCCCTTTCAGAAAGAGGCACTGCCGAGGACAGGCAGCATGAGCTGTAGCGTCTGTGGGAAAGCACAGATCCTCAGGGCTGTTGTGCCTGTGAATAGGCTGCACGGGGAAAGTGAAGAGCAGCAAGAGCTTTCAGGGCTGGCAGCTTCCTTGTGGGAGAAGGAGCCCAATATTTGTCATTTCGGAAAGAGGCACTGCCGAGGACAGGCAGCATGAGCTGTAGCGTCTGTGGGAAAGCACAGATCCGCAGGGCTGTTGTGCCTGTGAATAGGCTGCACGGGGAAAGTGAAGAGCAGCAAGAGCTTTCAGGGCTGGCAGCTTCCTTGTGGGAGAAGGAGCCGAATGTTTCCCTTTCAGAAAGAGACACTGCTGAGGACAGGCAGCATGAGCTGTAGCGTCTGTGGGAAAGCACAGATCCGCAGGGCTGTTGTGCCTGTGAATAGGCTGCACGGGGAAAGTGAAGAGCAGCAAGAGCTTTCAGGGCTGGCAGCTTCCTTGTGGGAGAAGGAACCCAATATTTGTCACTTCGGAAAGAGACACTGCTGAGGACAGGCAGCATGAGCTGTAGCGTCTGTGGGAAAGCACAGATCCGCAGGGCTGTTGTGCCTGTGAATAGGCTGCACGGGGAAAGTGAAAAGCAGCAAGAGCTTTCAGGGCTGGCAGCTTCCTTGTGGGAGAAGGAACCGAATGTTTCCCTTTCAGAAAGAGGCAGGGCCGAGGACAGGCAGCATGAGCTGTAGCGTCTGTGGGAAAGCACAGATCCGCAGGGCTGTTGTGCCTGTGAATAGGCTGCACGGGGAAAGTCAAGAGCAGCAAGAGCTTTCAGGGCTGGCAGCTTCCTTGTGGGAGAAGGAGCCGAATGTTTCCCTTTCAGAAAGAGGCACTGCCGAGGACAGGCAGCATGAGCTGTAGCGTCTGTGGGAAAGCACAGATCCGCAGGGCTGTTGTGCCTGTGAATAGGCTGCACGGGGAAAGTGAAGAGCAGCAAGAGCTTTCAGGGCTGGCAGCTTCCTTGTGAGAGAAGGAACCGAAT
This sequence comes from Necrosyrtes monachus, assembly GCA_037953605.1. NCBI lineage: Eukaryota > Metazoa > Chordata > Aves > Accipitriformes > Accipitridae > Necrosyrtes > Necrosyrtes monachus. Next base: position 13,434,808 of record JAZGTQ010000309.1, on the reverse strand, counting down.
GTTTCCCTTTCAGAAAGAGGCAGGGCCGAGCACAGGCAGCATGAGCTGTAGCGTCTGTGGGAAAGCACAGATCCGCAGGGCTGTTGTGCCTGTGAATAGGCTGCACGGGGAAAGTGAAAAGCAGCAAGAGCTTTCAGGGCTGGCAGCTTCCTTGTGGGAGAAGGAGCCGAATGTTTCCCTTTCAGAAAGAGGCACTGCCGAGGACAGGCAGCATGAGCTGTAGCGTCTGTGGGAAAGCACAGATCCTCAGGGCTGTTGTGCCTGTGAATAGGCTGCACGGGGAAAGTGAAGAGCAGCAAGAGCTTTCAGGGCTGGCAGCTTCCTTGTGGGAGAAGGAGCCCAATATTTGTCATTTCGGAAAGAGGCACTGCCGAGGACAGGCAGCATGAGCTGTAGCGTCTGTGGGAAAGCACAGATCCGCAGGGCTGTTGTGCCTGTGAATAGGCTGCACGGGGAAAGTGAAGAGCAGCAAGAGCTTTCAGGGCTGGCAGCTTCCTTGTGGGAGAAGGAGCCGAATGTTTCCCTTTCAGAAAGAGACACTGCTGAGGACAGGCAGCATGAGCTGTAGCGTCTGTGGGAAAGCACAGATCCGCAGGGCTGTTGTGCCTGTGAATAGGCTGCACGGGGAAAGTGAAGAGCAGCAAGAGCTTTCAGGGCTGGCAGCTTCCTTGTGGGAGAAGGAACCCAATATTTGTCACTTCGGAAAGAGACACTGCTGAGGACAGGCAGCATGAGCTGTAGCGTCTGTGGGAAAGCACAGATCCACAGGGCTGTTGTGCCTGTGAATAGGCTGCACGGGGAAAGTGAAAAGCAGCAAGAGCTTTCAGGGCTGGCAGCTTCCTTGTGGGAGAAGGAACCCAATATTTGTCATTTCGGAAAGAGACACTGCTGAGGACAGGCAGCATGAGCTGTAGCGTCTGTGGGAAAGCACAGATCCGCAGGGCTGTTGTGCCTGTGAATAGGCTGCACGGGGAAAGTGAAAAGCAGCAAGAGCTTTCAGGGCTGGCAGCTTCCTTGTGGGAGAAGGAACCGAATGTTTCCCTTTCAGAAAGAGGCAGGGCCGAGGACAGGCAGCATGAGCTGTAGCGTCTGTGGGAAAGCACAGATCCGCAGGGCTGTTGTGCCTGTGAATAGGCTGCACGGGGAAAGTCAAGAGCAGCAAGAGCTTTCAGGGCTGGCAGCTTCCTTGTGGGAGAAGGAGCCGAATGTTTCCCTTTCAGAAAGAGGCACTGCCGAGGACAGGCAGCATGAGCTGTAGCGTCTGTGGGAAAGCACAGATCCGCAGGGCTGTTGTGCCTGTGAATAGGCTGCACGGGGAAAGTGAAGAGCAGCAAGAGCTTTCAGGGCTGGCAGCTTCCTTGTGGGAGAAGGAGCCCAATATTTGCCATTTCAGAAAGAGACACTGCCGAGGACAGGCAGCATGAGCTGTAGCGTCTGTGGGAAAGCACAGATCCGCAGGGCTGTTGTGCCTGTGAATAGGCTGCACGGGGAAAGTGAAAAGCAGCAAGAGCTTTCAGGGCTGGCAGCTTCCTTGTGGGAGAAGGAACCCAATATTTGTCATTTCAGAAAGAGACACTGCTGAGGACAGGCAGCATGAGCTGTAGCGTCTGTGGGAAAGCACAGATCCGCAGGGCTGTTGTGCCTGTGAATAGGCTGCACGGGGAAAGTGAAGAGCAGCAAGAGCTTTCAGGGCTGGCAGCTTCCTTGTGGGAGAAGGAACCCAATATTTGTCACTTCGGAAAGAGACACTGCTGAGGACAGGCAGCATGAGCTGTAGCGTCTGTGGGAAAGCACAGATCCACAGGGCTGTTGTGCCTGTGAATAGGCTGCACGGGGAAAGTGAAAAGCAGCAAGAGCTTTCAGGGCTGGCAGCTTCCTTGTGGGAGAAGGAACCCAATATTTGTCATTTCGGAAAGAGACACTGCTGAGGACAGGCAGCATGAGCTGTAGCGTCTGTGGGAAAGCACAGATCCGCAGGGCTGTTGTGCCTGTGAATAGGCTGCACGGGGAAAGTGAAAAGCAGCAAGAGCTTTCAGGGCTGGCAGCTTCCTTGTGGGAGAAGGAACCGAATGTTTCCCTTTCAGAAAGAGGCAGGGCCGAGGACAGGCAGCATGAGCTGTAGCGTCTGTGGGAAAGCACAGATCCGCAGGGCTGTTGTGCCTGTGAATAGGCTGCACGGGGAAAGTCAAGAGCAGCAAGAGCTTTCAGGGCTGGCAGCTTCCTTGTGGGAGAAGGAGCCGAATGTTTCCCTTTCAGAAAGAGGCACTGCCGAGGACAGGCAGCATGAGCTGTAGCGTCTGTGGGAAAGCACAGATCCGCAGGGCTGTTGTGCCTGTGAATAGGCTGCACGGGGAAAGTGAAGAGCAGCAAGAGCTTTCAGGGCTGGCAGCTTCCTTGTGGGAGAAGGAGCCCAATATTTGCCATTTCAGAAAGAGACACTGCCGAGGACAGGCAGCATGAGCTGTAGCGTCTGTGGGAAAGCACAGATCCGCAGGGCTGTTGTGCCTGTGAATAGGCTGCACGGGGAAAGTGAAAAGCAGCAAGAGCTTTCAGGGCTGGCAGCTTCCTTGTGGGAGAAGGAACCCAATATTTGTCATTTCAGAAAGAGACACTGCTGAGGACAGGCAGCATGAGCTGTAGCGTCTGTGGGAAAGCACAGATCCGCAGGGCTGTTGTGCCTGTGAATAGGCTGCACGGGGAAAGTGAAGAGCAGCAAGAGCTTTCAGGGCTGGCAGCTTCCTTGTGGGAGAAGGAGCCGAATGTTTCCCTTTCAGAAAGAGACACTGCTGAGGAGAGGCAGCATGAGCTGTAGCGTCTGTGGGAAAGCACAGATCCGCAGGGCTGTTGTGCCTGTGAATAGGCTGCACGGGGAAAGTGAAGAGCAGCAAGAGCTTTCAGGGCTGGCAGCTTCCTTGTGGGAGAAGGAGCCGAATGTTTCCCTTTCAGAAAGAGACACTGCTGAGGACAGGCAGCATGAGCTGTAGCGTCTGTGGGAAAGCACAGATCCGCAGGGCTGTTGTGCCTGTGAATAGGCTGCACGGGGAAAGTCAAGAGCAGCAAGAGCTTTCAGGGCTGGCAGCTTCCTTGTGGGAGAAGGAGCCGAATGTTTCCCTTTCAGAAAGAGGCACTGCCGAGGACAGGCAGCATGAGCTGTAGCGTCTCTGGGAAAGCACAGATCCGCAGGGCTGTTGTGCCTGTGAATAGGCTGCACGGGGAAAGTGAAAAGCAGCAAGAGCTTTCAGGGCTGGCAGCTTCCTTGTGGGAGAAGGAGCCCAATATTTGCCATTTCGGAAAGAGGCACTGCCGAGGACAGGCAGCATGAGCTGTAGCGTCTGTGGGAAAGCACAGATCCGCAGGGCTGTTGTGCCTGTGAACAGGCTGCACGGGGAAAGTCAAAAACAGCAAGAGCTTTCAGGGCTGGCAGCTTCCTTGTGAGAGAAGGAACCGAATGTTTCCCTTTCAGAAAGAGGCAGGGCTGAGCACAGGCAGCATGAGCTGTAGCGTCTGTGGGAAAGCAGAGATCCGCAGGGCTGTTGTGCCTGTGAATAGGCTGCAATGGGAAAGTGAAAAGCAGCAAGAGCTTTCAGGGCTGGCAGCTTCCTTGTGGGAGAAGGAACCCAATATTTGCCATTTCGGAAAGAGGCACTTCCGAGCACAGGCATCATGAGCAGTAGCGTCTGTGGGAAAGCACAGACCGGCAGGGCTGTTGTGCCTGTGAATAGGCTGCACGGGGAAAGTGAAAAGCAGCAAGAGCTTTCAGTGCTGGCAGCTTCCTTGTGGGAGAAAGAGTCTTGTGTTTCCTTTTCGGAAAGGTGCTCATCCGAGCACAGGCAGCATGAGCTGTAGCGTCTGTGGGAAAGCACAGATCCGCAGGGCTGTTGTGCCTGTGAATAGGCTGCACGGGGAAAGTCAAGAGCAGCAAGAGCTTTCAGGGCTGGCAGCTTCCTTGTGGGAGAAGGAGCCGAATGTTTCCCTTTCAGAAAGAGGCACTGCCGAGGACAGGCAGCATGAGCTGTAGCGTCTGTGGGAAAGCAGAGATCCGCAGGGCTGTTGTGCCTGTGAATAGGCTACACGGGGAAAGTCAAGAGCAGCAAGAGCTTTCAGGGCTGGCAGCTTCCTTGTGGGAGAAGGAGCCCAATATTTGTCATTTCGGAAGGAGACACTGCTGAGGACAGGCAGCATGAGCTGTAGCGTCTGTGGGAAAGCACAGATCCGCAGGGCTGTTGTGCCTGTGAATAGGCTGCACGGGGAAAGTGAAGAGCAGCAAGAGCTTTCAGGGCTGGCAGCTTCCTTGTGGGAGAAGGGACCCAATATTTGTCATTTCGGAAAGAGACACTGCTGAGGAGAGGCAGCATGAGCTGTAGCGTCTGTGGGAAAGCACAGATCCGCAGGGCTGTTGTGCCTGTGAATAGGCTGCACGGGGAAAGTGAAGAGCAGCAAGAGCTTTCAGGGCTGGCAGCTTCCTTGTGGGAGAAGGAACCGAATGTTTCCCTTTCAGAAAGAGGCAGGGCCAAGGACAGGCAGCATGAGCTGTAGCGTCTGTGGAAAAGCACAGATCCGCAGGGCTGTTGTGCCTGTGAATAGGCTGCACGGGGAAAGTGAAAAGCAGCAAGAGCTTTCAGGGCTGGCAGCTTCCTTGTGGGAGAAGGAGCCCAATATTTGCCATTTCGGAAAGAGGCACTGCCGAGGACAGGCAGCATGAGCTGTAGCGTCTGTGGGAAAGCACAGATCCGCAGGGCTGTTGTGCCTGTGAATAGGCTGCACGGGGAAAGTCAAGAGCAGCAAGAGCTTTCAGGGCTGGCAGCTTCCTTGTGGGAGAAGGAGCCGAATGTTTCCCTTTCAGAAAGAGGCACTGCCGAAAACAGGCATCAATGAGCTGTAGCGTCTGTGGGAAAGCAGAGATCCGCAGGGCTGTTGTGCCTGTGAATAGGCTGCACGGGGAAAGTGAAAAGCAGCAAGAGCTTTCAGGGCTGGCAGCTTCCTTGTGGGAGAAGGAGCCGAATGTTTCCCTTTCAGAAAGAGGCACTGCCGAGGACAGGCAGCATGAGCTGTAGCGTCTGTGGGAAAGCACAGATCCTCAGGGCTGTTGTGCCTGTGAATAGGCTGCACGGGGAAAGTGAAAAGCAGCAAGAGCTTTCAGGGCTGGCAGCTTCCTTGTGGGAGAAGGAGCCGAATGTTTCCCTTTCACAAAGAGGCACTGCCGAGGACAGGCAGCATGAGCTGTAGCTTCTTTGGGAAAGCACAGATCCACAGGGCTGTTGTGCCTGTGAATAGGCTGCACGGGGAAAGTCAAGAGCAGCAAGAGCTTTCAGGGCTGGCAGCTTCCTTGTGGGAGAAGGAGCCGAATGTTTCCCTTTCAGAAAGAGGCACTGCCGAGGACAGGCAGCATGAGCTGTAGCGTCTGTGGGAAAGCACAGATCCGCAGGGCTGTTGTGCCTGTGAATAGGCTGCACGGGGAAAGTGAAAAGCAGCAAGAGCTTTCAGTGCTGGCAGCTTCCTTGTGGGAGAAAGAGTCTTGTGTTTCCTTTTCGGAAAGGTGCTCATCCGAGCACAGGCAGCATGAGCTGTAGCGTCTGTGGGAAAGCACAGATCCGCAGGGCTGTTGTGCCTGTGAATAGGCTGCACGGGGAAAGTGAAGAGCAGCAAGAGCTTTCAGGGCTGGCAGCTTCCTTGTGGGAGAAGGAGCCGAATATTTCCCTTTCAGAAAGAGGCACTGCCGAGGACAGGCAGCATGAGCTGTAGCGTCTGTGGGAAAGCAGAGATCCGCAGGGCTGTTGTGCCTGTGAATAGGCTGCACGGGGAAAGTGAAGAGCAGCAAGAGCTTTCAGGGCTGGCAGCTTCCTTGTGGGAGAAGGAGCCCAATATTTGCCATTTCGGAAAGAGGCACTGCCGAGGACAGGCAGCATGAGCTGTAGCGTCTGTGGGAAAGCACAGATCCGCAGGGCTGTTGTGCCTGTGAACAGGCTGCACGGGGAAAGTCAAAAACAGCAAGAGCTTTCAGGGCTGGCAGCTTCCTTGTGAGAGAAGGAACCGAATGTTTCCCTTTCAGAAAGAGGCAGGGCCGAGCACAGGCAGCATGAGCTGTAGCGTCTGTGGGAAAGCACAGATCCGCAGGGCTGTTGTGCCTGTGAATAGGCTGCACGGGGAAAGTGAAAAGCAGCAAGAGCTTTCAGGGCTGGCAGCTTCCTTGTGGGAGAAGGAGCCGAATGTTTCCCTTTCAGAAAGAGGCACTGCCGAGGACAGGCAGCATGAGCTGTAGCGTCTGTGGGAAAGCACAGATCCTCAGGGCTGTTGTGCCTGTGAATAGGCTGCACGGGGAAAGTCAAGAGCAGCAAGAGCTTTCAGGGCTGGCAGCTTCCTTGTGGGAGAAGGAGCCCAATATTTGTCATTTCGGAAAGAGACACTGCTGAGGACAGGCAGCATGAGCTGTAGCGTCTGTGGGAAAGCACAGATCCGCAGGGCTGTTGTGCCTGTGAATAGGCTGCACGGGGAAAGTGAAGAGCAGCAAGAGCTTTCAGGGCTGGCAGCTTCCTTGTGGGAGAAGGAGCCGAATGTTTCCCTTTCAGAAAGAGACACTGCTGAGGACAGGCAGCATGAGCTGTAGCGTCTGTGGGAAAGCACAGATCCGCAGGGCTGTTGTGCCTGTGAATAGGCTGCACGGGGAAAGTGAAGAGCAGCAAGAGCTTTCAGGGCTGGCAGCTTCCTTGTGGGAGAAGGAACCCAATATTTGTCACTTCGGAAAGAGACACTGCTGAGGACAGGCAGCATGAGCTGTAGCGTCTGTGGGAAAGCACAGATCCACAGGGCTGTTGTGCCTGTGAATAGGCTGCACGGGGAAAGTGAAAAGCAGCAAGAGCTTTCAGGGCTGGCAGCTTCCTTGTGGGAGAAGGAACCCAATATTTGTCATTTCGGAAAGAGACACTGCTGAGGACAGGCAGCATGAGCTGTAGCGTCTGTGGGAAAGCACAGATCCGCAGGGCTGTTGTGCCTGTGAATAGGCTGCACGGGGAAAGTGAAAAGCAGCAAGAGCTTTCAGGGCTGGCAGCTTCCTTGTGGGAGAAGGAACCGAATGTTTCCCTTTCAGAAAGAGGCAGGGCCGAGGACAGGCAGCATGAGCTGTAGCGTCTGTGGGAAAGCACAGATCCGCAGGGCTGTTTTGCCTGTGAATAGGCTGCACGGGGAAAGTCAAGAGCAGCAAGAGCTTTCAGGGCTGGCAGCTTCCTTGTGGGAGAAGGAGCCGAATGTTTCCCTTTCAGAAAGAGGCACTGCCGAGGACAGGCAGCATGAGCTGTAGCGTCTGTGGGAAAGCACAGATCCGCAGGGCTGTTGTGCCTGTGAATAGGCTGCACGGGGAAAGTGAAGAGCAGCAAGAGCTTTCAGGGCTGGCAGCTTCCTTGTGGGAGAAGGAGCCCAATATTTGCCATTTCAGAAAGAGACACTGCCGAGGACAGGCAGCATGAGCTGTAGCGTCTGTGGGAAAGCACAGATCCGCAGGGCTGTTGTGCCTGTGAATAGGCTGCACGGGGAAAGTGAAAAGCAGCAAGAGCTTTCAGGGCTGGCAGCTTCCTTGTGGGAGAAGGAACCCAATATTTGTCATTTCGGAAAGAGACACTGCTGAGGACAGGCAGCATGAGCTGTAGCGTCTGTGGGAAAGCACAGATCCGCAGGGCTGTTGTGCCTGTGAATAGGCTGCACGGGGAAAGTGAAAAGCAGCAAGAGCTTTCAGGGCTGGCAGCTTCCTTGTGGGAGAAGGAACCGAATGTTTCCCTTTCAGAAAGAGGCAGGGCCGAGGACAGGCAGCATGAGCTGTAGCGTCTGTGGAAAAGCACAGATCCGCAGGGCTGTTGTGCCTGTGAATAGGCTGCACGGGGAAAGTCAAGAGCAGCAAGAGCTTTCAGGGCTGGCAGCTTCCTTGTGGGAGAAGGAGCCGAATGTTTCCCTTTCAGAAAGAGGCACTGCCGAAAACAGGCATCAATGAGCTGTAGCGTCTGTGGGAAAGCACAGATCCTCAGGGCTGTTGTGCCTGTGAATAGGCTGCACGGGGAAAGTGAAAAGCAGCAAGAGCTTTCAGGGCTGGCAGCTTCCTTGTGGGAGAAGGAGCCGAATGTTTCCCTTTCAGAAAGAGGCACTGCCGAGGACAGGCAGCATGAGCTGTAGCTTCTTTGGGAAAGCACAGATCCACAGGGCTGTTGTGCCTGTGAATAGGCTGCACGGGGAAAGTCAAGAGCAGCAAGAGCTTTCAGGGCTGGCAGCTTCCTTGTGGGAGAAGGAGCCGAATGTTTCCCTTTCAGAAAGAGGCACTGCCGAGGACAGGCAGCATGAGCTGTAGCGTCTGTGGGAAAGCACAGATCCGCAGGGCTGTTGTGCCTGTGAATAGGCTGCACGGGGAAAGTGAAGAGCAGCAAGAGCTTTCAGGGCTGGCAGCTTCCTTGTGGGAGAAGGAGCCGAATGTTTCCCTTTCAGAAAGAGACACTGCCGAGGACAGGCAGCATGAGCTGTAGCGTCTGTGGGAAAGCACAGATCCGCAGGGCTGTTGTGCCTGTGAATAGGCTGCACGGGGAAAGTGAAAAGCAGCAAGAGCTTTCAGGGCTGGCAGCTTCCTTGTGGCAGAAGGAGCCGAATGTTTCCCTTTCAGAAAGAGGCACGGCCGAGGACAGGCAGCATGAGCTGTAGCGTCTGTGGGAAAGCACAGATCCGCAGGGCTGTTGTGCCTGTGAATAGGCTGCACGGGGAAAGTGAAAAGCAGCAAGAGCTTTCAGGGCTGGCAGCTTCCTTGTGGGAGAAGGAACCCAATATTTGCCATTTCTGAAAGAGGCACTGCCGAGGACAGGCAGCATGAGCTGTAGCGTCTGTGGGAAAGCACAGATCCGCAGGGCTGTTGTGCCTGTGAATAGGCTGCACGGGGAAAGTGAAGAGCAGCAAGAGCTTTCAGGGCTGGCAGCTTCCTTGTGGGAGAAGGAGCCGAATGTTTCCCTTTCAGAAAGAGGCACTGCCGAGGACAGGCAGCATGAGCTGTAGCGTCTGTGGGAAAGCACAGATCCTCAGGGCTGTTGTGCCTGTGAATAGGCTGCACGGGGAAAGTGAAAAGCAGCAAGAGCTTTCAGGGCTGGCAGCTTCCTTGTGGGAGAAGGAACCGAATGTTTCCCTTTCAGAAAGAGGCAGGGCCAAGGACAGGCAGCATGAGCTGTAGCGTCTGTGGGAAAGCACAGATCCGCAGGGCTGTTGTGCCTGTGAATAGGCTGCACGGGGAAAGTCAAGAGCAGCAAGAGCTTTCAGGGCTGGCAGCTTCCTTGTGGGAGAAGGAGCCGAATGTTTCCCTTTCAGAAAGAGGCACTGCCGAAAACAGGCATCAATGAGCTGTAGCGTCTGTGGGAAAGCAGAGATCCGCAGGGCTGTTGTGCCTGTGAATAGGCTGCACGGGGAAAGTGAAAAGCAGCAAGAGCTTTCAGGGCTGGCAGCTTCCTTGTGGGAGAACGAGCCGAATGTTTCCCTTTCAGAAAGAGGCACTGCCGAGGACAGGCAGCATGAGCTGTAGCGTCTGTGGGAAAGCACAGATCCGCAGGGCTGTTGTGCCTGTGAATAGGCTGCACGGGGAAAGTGAAGAGCAGCAAGAGCTTTCAGGGCTGGCAGCTTCCTTGTGGGAGAAGGAACCCAATATTTGCCATTTCGGAAAGAGACACTGCCGAGGACAGGCAGCATGAGCTGTAGCGTCTGTGGGAAAGCACAGATCCGCAGGGCTGTTGTGCCTGTGAATAGGCTGCACGGGGAAAGTGAAAAGCAGCAAGAGCTTTCAGGGCTGGCAGCTTCCTTGTGGGAGAAGGAACCCAATATTTGCCATTTCTGAAAGAGGCACTGCCGAGGACAGGCAGCATGAGCTGTAGCGTCTGTGGGAAAGCACAGATCCGCAGGGCTGTTGTGTCTGTGAATAGGCTGCACGGGGAAAGTGAAGAGCAGCAAGAGCTTTCAGGGCTGGCAGCTTCCTTGTGGGAGAAGGAGCCGAATGTTTCCCTTTCAGAAAGAGACACTGCCGAGGACAGGCAGCATGAGCTGTAGCGTCTGTGGGAAAGCACAGATCCGCAGGGCTGTTGTGCCTGTGAATAGGCTGCACGGGGAAAGTGAAAAGCAGCAAGAGCTTTCAGGGCTGGCAGCTTCCTTGTGGGAGAAGGAACCGAATGTTTCCCTTTCAGAAAGAGGCAGGGCCAAGGACAGGCAGCATGAGCTGTAGCGTCTGTGGAAAAGCACAGATCCGCAGGGCTGTTGTGCCTGTGAATAGGCTGCACGGGGAAAGTGAAAAGCAGCAAGAGCTTTCAGGGCTGGCAGCTTCCTTGTGGGAGAAGGAGCCCAATATTTGCCATTTCGGAAAGAGGCACTGCCGAGGACAGGCAGCATGAGCTGTAGCGTCTGTGGGAAAGCACAGATCCGCAGGGCTGTTGTGCCTGTGAATAGGCTGCACGGGGAAAGTCAAGAGCAGCAAGAGCTTTCAGGGCTGGCAGCTTCCTTGTGGGAGAAGGAGCCGAATGTTTCCCTTTCAGAAAGAGGCACTGCCGAAAACAGGCATCAATGAGCTGTAGCGTCTGTGGGAAAGCAGAGATCCGCAGGGCTGTTGTGCCTGTGAATAGGCTGCACGGGGAAAGTGAAAAGCAGCAAGAGCTTTCAGGGCTGGCAGCTTCCTTGTGGGAGAAGGAGCCGAATGTTTCCCTTTCAGAAAGAGGCACTGCCGAGGACAGGCAGCATGAGCTGTAGCGTCTGTGGGAAAGCACAGATCCTCAGGGCTGTTGTGCCTGTGAATAGGCTGCACGGGGAAAGTGAAAAGCAGCAAGAGCTTTCAGGGCTGGCAGCTTCCTTGTGGGAGAAGGAGCCGAATGTTTCCCTTTCAGAAAGAGGCACTGCCGAGGACAGGCAGCATGAGCTGTAGCGTCTGTGGGAAAGCACAGATCCTCAGGGCTGTTGTGCCTGTGAATAGGCTGCACGGGGAAAGTGAAAAGCAGCAAGAGCTTTCAGGGCTGGCAGCTTCCTTGTGGGAGAAGGAGCCGAATGTTTCCCTTTCACAAAGAGGCACTGCCGAGGACAGGCAGCATGAGCTGTAGCTTCTTTGGGAAAGCACAGATCCTCAGGGCTGTTGTGCCTGTGAATAGGCTGCACGGGGAAAGTCAAGAGCAGCAAGAGCTTTCAGGGCTGGCAGCTTCCTTGTGGGAGAAGGAGCCGAATGTTTCCCTTTCAGAAAGAGGCACTGCCGAGGACAGGCAGCATGAGCTGTAGCGTCTGTGGGAAAGCACAGATCCGCAGGGCTGTTGTGCCTGTGAATAGGCTGCACGGGGAAAGTGAAGAGCAGCAAGAGCTTTCAGGGCTGGCAGCTTCCTTGTGGGAGAAGGAGCCCAATATTTGCCATTTCGGAAAGAGGCACTGCCGAGGACAGGCAGCATGAGCTGTAGCGTCTGTGGGAAAGCACAGATCCGCAGGGCTGTTGTGCCTGTGAATAGGCTGCACGGGGAAAGTGAAGAGCAGCAAGAGCTTTCAGGGCTGGCAGCTTCCTTGTGGCAGAAGGAGCCGAATGTTTCCCTTTCAGAAAGAGGCACTGCCGAGGACAGGCAGCATGAGCTGTAGCGTCTGTGGGAAAGCACAGATCCGCAGGGCTGTTGTGCCTGTGAATAGGCTGCACGGGGAAAGTGAAAAGCAGCAAGAGCTTTCAGTGCTGGCAGCTTCCTTGTGGGAGAAAGAGTCTTGTGTTTCCTTTTCGGAAAGGTGCTCATCCGAGCACAGGCAGCATGAGCTGTAGCGTCTGTGGGAAAGCACAGATCCGCAGGGCTGTTGTGCCTGTGAATAGGCTGCACGGGGAAAGTGAAGAGCAGCAAGAGCTTTCAGGGCTGGCAGCTTCCTTGTGGGAGAAGGAGCCGAATATTTCCCTTTCAGAAAGAGGCACTGCCGAGGACAGGCAGCATGAGCTGTAGCGTCTGTGGGAAAGCAGAGATCCGCAGGGCTGTTGTGCCTGTGAATAGGCTGCACGGGGAAAGTGAAGAGCAGCAAGAGCTTTCAGGGCTGGCAGCTTCCTTGTGGGAGAAGGAGCCCAATATTTGCCATTTCGGAAAGAGGCACTGCCGAGGACAGGCAGCATGAGCTGTAGCGTCTGTGGGAAAGCACAGATCCGCAGGGCTGTTGTGCCTGTGAACAGGCTGCACGGGGAAAGTCAAAAACAGCAAGAGCTTTCAGGGCTGGCAGCTTCCTTGTGAGAGAAGGAACCGAATGTTTCCCTTTCAGAAAGAGGCAGGGCCGAGCACAGGCAGCATGAGCTGTAGCGTCTGTGGGAAAGCACAGATCCGCAGGGCTGTTGTGCCTGTGAATAGGCTGCACGGGGAAAGTGAAAAGCAGCAAGAGCTTTCAGGGCTGGCAGCTTCCTTGTGGGAGAAGGAGCCGAATGTTTCCCTTTCAGAAAGAGGCACTGCCGAGGACAGGCAGCATGAGCTGTAGCGTCTGTGGGAAAGCACAGATCCTCAGGGCTGTTGTGCCTGTGAATAGGCTGCACGGGGAAAGTCAAGAGCAGCAAGAGCTTTCAGGGCTGGCAGCTTCCTTGTGGGAGAAGGAGCCCAATATTTGTCATTTCGGAAAGAGACACTGCTGAGGACAGGCAGCATGAGCTGTAGCGTCTGTGGGAAAGCACAGATCCGCAGGGCTGTTGTGCCTGTGAATAGGCTGCACGGGGAAAGTGAAGAGCAGCAAGAGCTTTCAGGGCTGGCAGCTTCCTTGTGGGAGAAGGAGCCGAATGTTTCCCTTTCAGAAAGAGACACTGCTGAGGACAGGCAGCATGAGCTGTAGCGTCTGTGGGAAAGCACAGATCCGCAGGGCTGTTGTGCCTGTGAATAGGCTGCACGGGGAAAGTGAAGAGCAGCAAGAGCTTTCAGGGCTGGCAGCTTCCTTGTGGGAGAAGGAACCCAATATTTGTCACTTCGGAAAGAGACACTGCTGAGGACAGGCAGCATGAGCTGTAGCGTCTGTGGGAAAGCACAGATCCACAGGGCTGTTGTGCCTGTGAATAGGCTGCACGGGGAAAGTGAAAAGCAGCAAGAGCTTTCAGGGCTGGCAGCTTCCTTGTGGGAGAAGGAACCCAATATTTGTCATTTCGGAAAGAGACACTGCTGAGGACAGGCAGCATGAGCTGTAGCGTCTGTGGGAAAGCACAGATCCGCAGGGCTGTTGTGCCTGTGAATAGGCTGCACGGGGAAAGTGAAAAGCAGCAAGAGCTTTCAGGGCTGGCAGCTTCCTTGTGGGAGAAGGAACCGAATGTTTCCCTTTCAGAAAGAGGCAGGGCCGAGGACAGGCAGCATGAGCTGTAGCGTCTGTGGGAAAGCACAGATCCGCAGGGCTGTTTTGCCTGTGAATAGGCTGCACGGGGAAAGTCAAGAGCAGCAAGAGCTTTCAGGGCTGGCAGCTTCCTTGTGGGAGAAGGAGCCGAATGTTTCCCTTTCAGAAAGAGGCACTGCCGAGGACAGGCAGCATGAGCTGTAGCGTCTGTGGGAAAGCACAGATCCGCAGGGCTGTTGTGCCTGTGAATAGGCTGCACGGGGAAAGTGAAGAGCAGCAAGAGCTTTCAGGGCTGGCAGCTTCCTTGTGGGAGAAGGAGCCCAATATTTGCCATTTCAGAAAGAGACACTGCCGAGGACAGGCAGCATGAGCTGTAGCGTCTGTGGGAAAGCACAGATCCGCAGGGCTGTTGTGCCTGTGAATAGGCTGCACGGGGAAAGTGAAAAGCAGCAAGAGCTTTCAGGGCTGGCAGCTTCCTTGTGGGAGAAGGAACCCAATATTTGTCATTTCGGAAAGAGACACTGCTGAGGACAGGCAGCATGAGCTGTAGCGTCTGTGGGAAAGCACAGATCCGCAGGGCTGTTGTGCCTGTGAATAGGCTGCACGGGGAAAGTGAAAAGCAGCAAGAGCTTTCAGGGCTGGCAGCTTCCTTGTGGGAGAAGGAACCGAATGTTTCCCTTTCAGAAAGAGGCAGGGCCGAGGACAGGCAGCATGAGCTGTAGCGTCTGTGGAAAAGCACAGATCCGCAGGGCTGTTGTGCCTGTGAATAGGCTGCACGGGGAAAGTCAAGAGCAGCAAGAGCTTTCAGGGCTGGCAGCTTCCTTGTGGGAGAAGGAGCCGAATGTTTCCCTTTCAGAAAGAGGCACTGCCGAAAACAGGCATCAATGAGCTGTAGCGTCTGTGGGAAAGCACAGATCCTCAGGGCTGTTGTGCCTGTGAATAGGCTGCACGGGGAAAGTGAAAAGCAGCAAGAGCTTTCAGGGCTGGCAGCTTCCTTGTGGGAGAAGGAGCCGAATGTTTCCCTTTCAGAAAGAGGCACTGCCGAGGACAGGCAGCATGAGCTGTAGCTTCTTTGGGAAAGCACAGATCCACAGGGCTGTTGTGCCTGTGAATAGGCTGCACGGGGAAAGTCAAGAGCAGCAAGAGCTTTCAGGGCTGGCAGCTTCCTTGTGGGAGAAGGAGCCGAATGTTTCCCTTTCAGAAAGAGGCACTGCCGAGGACAGGCAGCATGAGCTGTAGCGTCTGTGGGAAAGCACAGATCCGCAGGGCTGTTGTGCCTGTGAATAGGCTGCACGGGGAAAGTGAAGAGCAGCAAGAGCTTTCAGGGCTGGCAGCTTCCTTGTGGGAGAAGGAGCCGAATGTTTCCCTTTCAGAAAGAGACACTGCCGAGGACAGGCAGCATGAGCTGTAGCGTCTGTGGGAAAGCACAGATCCGCAGGGCTGTTGTGCCTGTGAATAGGCTGCACGGGGAAAGTGAAAAGCAGCAAGAGCTTTCAGGGCTGGCAGCTTCCTTGTGGCAGAAGGAGCCGAATGTTTCCCTTTCAGAAAGAGGCACGGCCGAGGACAGGCAGCATGAGCTGTAGCGTCTGTGGGAAAGCACAGATCCGCAGGGCTGTTGTGCCTGTGAATAGGCTGCACGGGGAAAGTGAAAAGCAGCAAGAGCTTTCAGGGCTGGCAGCTTCCTTGTGGGAGAAGGAACCCAATATTTGCCATTTCTGAAAGAGGCACTGCCGAGGACAGGCAGCATGAGCTGTAGCGTCTGTGGGAAAGCACAGATCCGCAGGGCTGTTGTGCCTGTGAATAGGCTGCACGGGGAAAGTGAAGAGCAGCAAGAGCTTTCAGGGCTGGCAGCTTCCTTGTGGGAGAAGGAGCCGAATGTTTCCCTTTCAGAAAGAGGCACTGCCGAGGACAGGCAGCATGAGCTGTAGCGTCTGTGGGAAAGCACAGATCCTCAGGGCTGTTGTGCCTGTGAATAGGCTGCACGGGGAAAGTGAAAAGCAGCAAGAGCTTTCAGGGCTGGCAGCTTCCTTGTGGGAGAAGGAACCGAATGTTTCCCTTTCAGAAAGAGGCAGGGCCAAGGACAGGCAGCATGAGCTGTAGCGTCTGTGGGAAAGCACAGATCCGCAGGGCTGTTGTGCCTGTGAATAGGCTGCACGGGGAAAGTCAAGAGCAGCAAGAGCTTTCAGGGCTGGCAGCTTCCTTGTGGGAGAAGGAGCCGAATGTTTCCCTTTCAGAAAGAGGCACTGCCGAAAACAGGCATCAATGAGCTGTAGCGTCTGTGGGAAAGCAGAGATCCGCAGGGCTGTTGTGCCTGTGAATAGGCTGCACGGGGAAAGTGAAAAGCAGCAAGAGCTTTCAGGGCTGGCAGCTTCCTTGTGGGAGAACGAGCCGAATGTTTCCCTTTCAGAAAGAGGCACTGCCGAGGACAGGCAGCATGAGCTGTAGCGTCTGTGGGAAAGCACAGATCCGCAGGGCTGTTGTGCCTGTGAATAGGCTGCACGGGGAAAGTGAAGAGCAGCAAGAGCTTTCAGGGCTGGCAGCTTCCTTGTGGGAGAAGGAACCCAATATTTGCCATTTCGGAAAGAGACACTGCCGAGGACAGGCAGCATGAGCTGTAGCGTCTGTGGGAAAGCACAGATCCGCAGGGCTGTTGTGCCTGTGAATAGGCTGCACGGGGAAAGTGAAAAGCAGCAAGAGCTTTCAGGGCTGGCAGCTTCCTTGTGGGAGAAGGAACCCAATATTTGCCATTTCTGAAAGAGGCACTGCCGAGGACAGGCAGCATGAGCTGTAGCGTCTGTGGGAAAGCACAGATCCGCAGGGCTGTTGTGTCTGTGAATAGGCTGCACGGGGAAAGTGAAGAGCAGCAAGAGCTTTCAGGGCTGGCAGCTTCCTTGTGGGAGAAGGAGCCGAATGTTTCCCTTTCAGAAAGAGACACTGCCGAGGACAGGCAGCATGAGCTGTAGCGTCTGTGGGAAAGCACAGATCCGCAGGGCTGTTGTGCCTGTGAATAGGCTGCACGGGGAAAGTGAAAAGCAGCAAGAGCTTTCAGGGCTGGCAGCTTCCTTGTGGGAGAAGGAACCGAATGTTTCCCTTTCAGAAAGAGGCAGGGCCAAGGACAGGCAGCATGAGCTGTAGCGTCTGTGGAAAAGCACAGATCCGCAGGGCTGTTGTGCCTGTGAATAGGCTGCACGGGGAAAGTGAAAAGCAGCAAGAGCTTTCAGGGCTGGCAGCTTCCTTGTGGGAGAAGGAGCCCAATATTTGCCATTTCGGAAAGAGGCACTGCCGAGGACAGGCAGCATGAGCTGTAGCGTCTGTGGGAAAGCACAGATCCGCAGGGCTGTTGTGCCTGTGAATAGGCTGCACGGGGAAAGTCAAGAGCAGCAAGAGCTTTCAGGGCTGGCAGCTTCCTTGTGGGAGAAGGAGCCGAATGTTTCCCTTTCAGAAAGAGGCACTGCCGAAAACAGGCATCAATGAGCTGTAGCGTCTGTGGGAAAGCAGAGATCCGCAGGGCTGTTGTGCCTGTGAATAGGCTGCACGGGGAAAGTGAAAAGCAGCAAGAGCTTTCAGGGCTGGCAGCTTCCTTGTGGGAGAAGGAGCCGAATGTTTCCCTTTCAGAAAGAGGCACTGCCGAGGACAGGCAGCATGAGCTGTAGCGTCTGTGGGAAAGCACAGATCCTCAGGGCTGTTGTGCCTGTGAATAGGCTGCACGGGGAAAGTGAAAAGCAGCAAGAGCTTTCAGGGCTGGCAGCTTCCTTGTGGGAGAAGGAGCCGAATGTTTCCCTTTCAGAAAGAGGCACTGCCGAGGACAGGCAGCATGAGCTGTAGCGTCTGTGGGAAAGCACAGATCCTCAGGGCTGTTGTGCCTGTGAATAGGCTGCACGGGGAAAGTGAAAAGCAGCAAGAGCTTTCAGGGCTGGCAGCTTCCTTGTGGGAGAAGGAGCCGAATGTTTCCCTTTCACAAAGAGGCACTGCCGAGGACAGGCAGCATGAGCTGTAGCTTCTTTGGGAAAGCACAGATCCTCAGGGCTGTTGTGCCTGTGAATAGGCTGCACGGGGAAAGTCAAGAGCAGCAAGAGCTTTCAGGGCTGGCAGCTTCCTTGTGGGAGAAGGAGCCGAATGTTTCCCTTTCAGAAAGAGGCACTGCCGAGGACAGGCAGCATGAGCTGTAGCGTCTGTGGGAAAGCACAGATCCGCAGGGCTGTTGTGCCTGTGAATAGGCTGCACGGGGAAAGTGAAGAGCAGCAAGAGCTTTCAGGGCTGGCAGCTTCCTTGTGGGAGAAGGAGCCGAATGTTTCCCTTTCAGAAAGAGGCACTGCCGAGGACAGGCAGCATGAGCTGTAGCGTCTGTGGGAAAGCACAGATCCGCAGGGCTGTTGTGCCTGTGAATAGGCTGCACGGGGAAAGTGAAGAGCAGCAAGAGCTTTCAGGGCTGGCAGCTTCCTTGTGGGAGAAGGAGCCGAATGTTTCCCTTTCAGAAAGAGGCAGGGCCGAGGACAGGCAGCATGAGCTGTAGCGTCTGTGGGAAAGCACAGATCCGCAGGGCTGTTGTGCCTGTGAATAGGCTGCACGGGGAAAGTGAAAAGCAGCAAGAGCTTTCAGGGCTGGCAGCTTCCTTGTGGGAGAAGGAACCAAATATTTGCCATTTCTGAAAGAGGCACTGCCGAGGACAGGCAGCATGAGCTGTAGCGTCTGTGGGAAAGCACAGATCCGCAGGGCTGTTGTGCCTGTGAATAGGCTGCACGGGGAAAGTGAAGAGCAGCAAGAGCTTTCAGGGCTGGCAGCTTCCTTGTGGGAGAAGGAACCCAATATTTGTCACTTCGGAAAGAGACACTGCTGAGGACAGGCATCATGAGCTGTAGCGTCTGTGGGAAAGCACAGATCCGCAGGGCTGTTGTGCCTGTGAATAGGCTGCACGGGGAAAGTGAAAAGCAGCAAGAGCTTTCAGGGCTGGCAGCTTCCTTGTGGGAGAAGGAACCCAATATTTGTCATTTCGGAAAGAGACACTGCTGAGGACAGGCAGCATGAGCTGTAGCGTCTGTGGGAAAGCACAGATCCGCAGGGCTGTTGTGCCTGTGAATAGGCTGCACGGGGAAAGTGAAAAGCAGCAAGAGCTTTCAGGGCTGGCAGCTTCCTTGTGGGAGAAGGAGCCGAATGTTTCCCTTTCAGAAAGAGGCACTGCCGAGGACAGGCAGCATGAGCTGTAGCGTCTGTGGGAAAGCACAGATCCGCAGGGCTGTTGTGCCTGTGAATAGGCTGCACGGGGAAAGTCAAGAGCAGCAAGAGCTTTCAGGGCTGGCAGCCTCCTTGTGGGAGAAGGAGCCGAATGTTTCCCTTTCAGAAAGAGGCACTGCCGAAAACAGGCATCAATGAGCTGTAGCGTCTGTGGGAAAGCAGAGATCCGCAGGGCTGTTGTGCCTGTGAATAGGCTGCACGGGGAAAGTGAAAAGCAGCAAGAGCTTTCAGGGCTGGCAGCTTCCTTGTGGGAGAAGGAGCCGAATGTTTCCCTTTCAGAAAGAGGCACTGCCGAGGACAGGCAGCATGAGCTGTAGCGTCTGTGGGAAAGCACAGATCCTCAGGGCTGTTGTGCCTGTGAATAGGCTGCACGGGGAAAGTGAAAAGCAGCAAGAGCTTTCAGGGCTGGCAGCTTCCTTGTGGGAGAAGGAGACGAATGTTTCCCTTTCACAAAGAGGCACTGCCGAGGACAGGCAGCATGAGCTGTAGCTTCTTTGGGAAAGCACAGATCCGCAGGGCTGTTGTGCCTGTGAATAGGCTGCACGGGGAAAGTGAAGAGCAGCAAGAGCTTTCAGGGCTGGCAGCTTCCTTGTGGGAGAAGGAACCCAATATTTGCCATTTCGGAAAGAGACACTGCCGAGGACAGGCAGCATGAGCTGTAGCGTCTGTGGGAAAGCACAGATCCGCAGGGCTGTTGTGCCTGTGAATAGGCTGCACGGGGAAAGTGAAAAGCAGCAAGAGCTTTCAGGGCTGGCAGCTTCCTTGTGGCAGAAGGAGCCGAATGTTTCCCTTTCAGAAAGAGGCAGGGCCGAGGACAGGCAGCATGAGCTGTAGCGTCTGTGGGAAAGCACAGATCCGCAGGGCTGTTGTGCCTGTGAATAGGCTGCACGGGGAAAGTGAAAAGCAGCAAGAGCTTTCAGGGCTGGCAGCTTCCTTGTGGGAGAAGGAACCCAATATTTGCCATTTCTGAAAGAGGCACTGCCGAGGACAGGCAGCATGAGCTGTAGCGTCTGTGGGAAAGCACAGATCCGCAGGGCTGTTGTGCCTGTGAATAGGCTGCACGGGGAAAGTGAAGAGCAGCAAGAGCTTTCAGGGCTGGCAGCTTCCTTGTGGGAGAAGGAACCCAATATTTGCCATTTCGGAAAGAGACACTGCCGAGGACAGGCAGCATGAGCTGTAGCGTCTGTGGGAAAGCACAGATCCGCAGGGCTTTTGTGCCTGTGAATAGGCTGCATGGGGAAAGTGAAAAGCAGCAAGAGCTTTCAGGGCTGGCAGCTTCCTTGTGGCAGAAGGAGCCGAATGTTTCCCTTTCAGAAAGAGGCAGGGCCGAGGACAGGCAGCATGAGCTGTAGCGTCTGTGGGAAAGCACAGATCCGCAGGGCTGTTGTGCCTGTGAATAGGCTGCACGGGGAAAGTGAAAAGCAGCAAGAGCTTTCAGGGCTGGCAGCTTCCTTGTGGGAGAAGGAACCCAATATTTGCCATTTCTGAAAGAGGCACTGCCGAGGACAGGCAGCATGAGCTGTAGCGTCTGTGGGAAAGCACAGATCCGCAGGGCTGTTGTGCCTGTGAATAGGCTGCACGGGGAAAGTGAAGAGCAGCAAGAGCTTTCAGGGCTGGCAGCTTCCTTGTGGGAGAAGGAGCCGAATGTTTCCCTTTCAGAAAGAGGCACTGCCGAGGACAGGCAGCATGAGCTGTAGCGTCTGTGGGAAAGCACAGATCCTCAGGGCTGTTGTGCCTGTGAATAGGCTGCACGGGGAAAGTGAAAAGCAGC
Organism: Necrosyrtes monachus; assembly: GCA_037953605.1. Taxonomy (NCBI): domain Eukaryota; kingdom Metazoa; phylum Chordata; class Aves; order Accipitriformes; family Accipitridae; genus Necrosyrtes; species Necrosyrtes monachus. The sequence goes on along the minus strand of JAZGTQ010000309.1, from coordinate 13,414,509 downwards.
AAGAGCTTTCAGGGCTGGCAGCTTCCTTGTGGGAGAAGGAACCGAATGTTTCCCTTTCAGAAAGAGGCAGGGCCAAGGACAGGCAGCATGAGCTGTAGCGTCTGTGGAAAAGCACAGATCCGCAGGGCTGTTGTGCCTGTGAATAGGCTGCACGGGGAAAGTGAAAAGCAGCAAGAGCTTTCAGGGCTGGCAGCTTCCTTGTGGGAGAAGGAGCCCAATATTTGCCATTTCGGAAAGAGGCACTGCCGAGGACAGGCAGCATGAGCTGTAGCGTCTGTGGGAAAGCACAGATCCGCAGGGCTGTTGTGCCTGTGAATAGGCTGCACGGGGAAAGTCAAGAGCAGCAAGAGCTTTCAGGGCTGGCAGCTTCCTTGTGGGAGAAGGAGCCGAATGTTTCCCTTTCAGAAAGAGGCACTGCCGAAAACAGGCATCAATGAGCTGTAGCGTCTGTGGGAAAGCAGAGATCCGCAGGGCTGTTGTGCCTGTGAATAGGCTGCACGGGGAAAGTGAAAAGCAGCAAGAGCTTTCAGGGCTGGCAGCTTCCTTGTGGGAGAAGGAGCCGAATGTTTCCCTTTCAGAAAGAGGCACTGCCGAGGACAGGCAGCATGAGCTGTAGCGTCTGTGGGAAAGCAGAGATCCGCAGGGCTGTTGTGCCTGTGAATAGGCTGCACGGGGAAAGTGAAAAGCAGCAAGAGCTTTCAGGGCTGGTAGTTTCCTTGTGGCAGAAGGAGACGAATGTTTCCCTTTCAGAAAGAGGCACTGCCGAGGACAGGCAGCATGAGCTGTAGCGTCTGTGGGAAAGCACAGATCCTCAGGGCTGTTGTGCCTGTGAATAGGCTGCACGGGGAAAGTGAAAAGCAGCAAGAGCTTTCAGGGCTGGCAGCTTCCTTGTGGGAGAAGGAGACGAATGTTTCCCTTTCAGAAAGAGGCACTGCCGAGGACAGGCAGCATGAGCTGTAGCGTCTGTGGGAAAGCACAGATCCGCAGGGCTGTTGTGCCTGTGAATAGGCTGCACGGGGAAAGTGAAAAGCAGCAAGAGCTTTCAGGGCTGGCAGCTTCCTTGTGGCAGAAGGAGCCGAATGTTTCCCTTTCAGAAAGAGGCAGGGCCGAGGACAGGCAGCATGAGCTGTAGCGTCTGTGGGAAAGCACAGATCCGCAGGGCTGTTGTGCCTGTGAATAGGCTGCACGGGGAAAGTGAAGAGCAGCAAGAGCTTTCAGGGCTGGCAGCTTCCTTGTGGGAGAAGGAACCCAATATTTGCCATTTCTGAAAGAGGCACTGCCGAGGACAGGCAGCATGAGCTGTAGCGTCTGTGGGAAAGCAGAGATCCGCAGGGCTGTTGTGCCTGTGAATAGGCTGCACGGGGAAAGTGAAGAGCAGCAAGAGCTTTCAGGGCTGGCAGCTTCCTTGTGGGAGAAGGAACCCAATATTTGCCATTTCGGAAAGAGACACTGCCGAGGACAGGCAGCATGAGCTGTAGCGTCTGTGGGAAAGCACAGATCCGCAGGGCTTTTGTGCCTGTGAATAGGCTGCACGGGGAAAGTGAAGAGCAGCAAGAGCTTTCAGGGCTGGCAGCTTCCTTGTGGCAGAAGGAGCCGAATGTTTCCCTTTCAGAAAGAGGCAGGGCCGAGGACAGGCAGCATGAGCTGTAGCGTCTGTGGGAAAGCACAGATCCGCAGGGCTGTTGTGCCTGTGAATAGGCTGCACGGGGAAAGTGAAGAGCAGCAAGAGCTTTCAGGGCTGGCAGCTTCCTTGTGGGAGAAGGAGCCGAATGTTTCCCTTTCAGAAAGAGGCACTGCCGAGGACAGGCAGCATGAGCTGTAGCGTCTGTGGGAAAGCACAGATCCTCAGGGCTGTTGTGCCTGTGAATAGGCTGCACGGGGAAAGTGAAAAGCAGCAAGAGCTTTCAGGGCTGGCAGCTTCCTTGTGGGAGAAGGAGACGAATGTTTCCCTTTCAGAAAGAGACACTGCTGAGGACAGGCAGCATGAGCTGTAGCATCTGTGGGAAAGCACAGATCCTCAGGGCTGTTGTGCCTGTGAATAGGCTGCACGGGGAAAGTGAAAAGCAGCAAGAGCTTTCAGGGCTGGCAGCTTCCTTGTGGGAGAAGGAGCCGAATGTTTCCCTTTCAGAAAGAGGCACTGCCGAGGACAGGCAGCATGAGCTGTAGCGTCTGTGGGAAAGCACAGATCCTCAGGGCTGTTGTGCCTGTGAATAGGCTACACGGGGAAGGTCAAGAGCAGCAAGAGCTTTCAGGGCTGGCAGCTTCCTTGTGGGAGAAGGAGCCCAATATTTGTCATTTCGGAAAGAGACACTGCTGAGGACAGGCAGCATGAGCTGTAGCGTCTGTGGGAAAGCACAGATCCGCAGGGCTGTTGTGCCTGTGAATAGGCTGCACGGGGAAAGTGAAGAGCAGCAAGAGCTTTCAGGGCTGGCAGCTTCCTTGTGGGAGAAGGAACCCAATATTTGTCACTTCGGAAAGAGACACTGCTGAGGACAGGCAGCATGAGCTGTAGCGTCTGTGGGAAAGCACAGATCCTCAGGGCTGTTGTGCCTGTGAATAGGCTGCACGGGGAAAGTGAAAAGCAGCAAGAGCTTTCAGGGCTGGCAGCTTCCTTGTGGGAGAAGGAGCCCAATATTTGTCATTTCGGAAAGAGACACTGCTGAGGACAGGCAGCATGAGCTGTAGCGTCTGTGGGAAAGCACAGATCCGCAGGGCTGTTGTGCCTGTGAATAGGCTGCACGGGGAAAGTGAAGAGCAGCAAGAGCTTTCAGGGCTGGCAGCTTCCTTGTGGGAGAAGGAGCCGAATGTTTCCCTTTCAGAAAGAGGCACTGCCGAAAACAGGCATCAATGAGCTGTAGCGTCTGTGGGAAAGCAGAGATCCGCAGGGCTGTTGTGCCTGTGAATAGGCTGCACGGGGAAAGTGAAAAGCAGCAAGAGCTTTCAGGGCTGGCAGCTTCCTTGTGGGAGAAGGAGCCGAATGTTTCCCTTTCAGAAAGAGGCACTGCCGAGGACAGGCAGCATGAGCTGTAGCGTCTGTGGGAAAGCACAGATCCTCAGGGCTGTTGTGCCTGTGAATAGGCTGCGCGGGGAAAGTGAAAAGCAGCAAGAGCTTTCAGGGCTGGTAGTTTCCTTGTGGGAGAAGGAGCCGAATGTTTCCCTTTCAGAAAGAGGCACTGCCGAGGACAGGCAGCATGAGCTGTAGCGTCTGTGGGAAAGCACAGATCCTCAGGGCTGATGTGCTTGTGAATAGGCTGCACGGGGAAAGTGAAAAGCAGCAAGAGCTTTCAGGGCTGGCAGCTTCCTTGTGGGAGAAGGAGACGAATGTTTCCCTTTCACAAAGAGGCACTGCCGAGGACAGGCAGCATGAGCTGTAGCGTCTGTGGGAAAGCACAGATCCGCAGGGCTGTTGTGCCTGTGAATAGGCTGCACGGGGAAAGTGAAAAGCAGCAAGAGCTTTCAGGGCTGGCAGCTTCCTTGTGGCAGAAGGAGCCGAATGTTTCCCTTTCAGAAAGAGGCAGGGCCGAGGACAGGCAGCATGAGCTGTAGCGTCTGTGGGAAAGCACAGATCCGCAGGGCTGTTGTGCCTGTGAATAGGCTGCACGGGGAAAGTCAAGAGCAGCAAGAGCTTTCAGGGCTGGCAGCTTCCTTGTGGGAGAAGGAGCCGAATGTTTCCCTTTCAGAAAGAGGCACTGCCGAGGACAGGCAGCATGAGCTGTAGCGTCTGTGGGAAAGCACAGATCCGCAGGGCTGTTGTGCCTGTGAATAGGCTGCACGGGGAAAGTGAAGAGCAGCAAGAGCTTTCAGGGCTGGCAGCTTCCTTGTGGGAGAAGGAGCCCAATATTTGCCATTTCGGAAAGAGACACTGCCGAGGACAGGCAGCATGAGCTGTAGCGTCTGTGGGAAAGCACAGATCCGCAGGGCTGTTGTGCCTGTGAATAGGCTGCACGGGGAAAGTGAAAAGCAGCAAGAGCTTTCAGGGCTGGCAGCTTCCTTGTGGGAGAAGGAACCCAATATTTGTCATTTCGGAAAGAGACACTGCTGAGGACAGGCAGCATGAGCTGTAGCGTCTGTGGGAAAGCACAGATCCTCAGGGCTGTTGTGCCTGTGAATAGGCTGCACGGGGAAAGTGAAAAGCAGCAAGAGCTTTCAGGGCTGGCAGCTTCCTTGTGGGAGAAGGAGACGAATGTTTCCCTTTCAGAAAGAGACACTGCCGAGGACAGGCAGCATGAGCTGTAGCGTCTGTGGGAAAGCACAGATCCGCAGGGCTGTTGTGCCTGTGAATAGGCTGCACGGGGAAAGTGAAGAGCAGCAAGAGCTTTCAGGGCTGGCAGCTTCCTTGTGGGAGAAGGAGCCCAATATTTGCCATTTCGGAAAGAGACACTGCCGAGGACAGGCAGCATGAGCTGTAGCGTCTGTGGGAAAGCACAGATCCGCAGGGCTGTTGTGCCTGTGAATAGGCTGCACGGGGAAAGTGAAAAGCAGCAAGAGCTTTCAGGGCTGGCAGCTTCCTTGTGGGAGAAGGAACCCAATATTTGTCATTTCGGAAAGAGACACTGCTGAGGACAGGCAGCATGAGCTGTAGCGTCTGTGGGAAAGCACAGATCCTCAGGGCTGTTGTGCCTGTGAATAGGCTGCACGGGGAAAGTGAAAAGCAGCAAGAGCTTTCAGGGCTGGCAGCTTCCTTGTGGGAGAAGGAACCGAATGTTTCCCTTTCAGAAAGAGGCAGGGCCAAGGACAGGCAGCATGAGCTGTAGCGTCTGTGGAAAAGCACAGATCCGCAGGGCTGTTGTGCCTGTGAATAGGCTGCACGGGGAAAGTGAAAAGCAGCAAGAGCTTTCAGGGCTGGCAGCTTCCTTGTGGGAGAAGGAGCCGAATGTTTCCCTTTCAGAAAGAGGCACTGCCGAGGACAGGCAGCATGAGCTGTAGCGTCTGTGGGAAAGCACAGATCCTCAGGGCTGTTGTGCCTGTGAATAGGCTGCTCGGGGAAAGTGAAGAGCAGCAAGAGCTTTCAGGGCTGGCAGCTTCCTTGTGGGAGAAGGAGCCCAATATTTGCCATTTCGGAAAGAGGCACTGCCGAGGACAGGCAGCATGAGCTGTAGCGTCTGTGGGAAAGCACAGATCCGCAGGGCTGTTGTGCCTGTGAATAGGCTGCACGGGGAAAGTGAAGAGCAGCAAGAGCTTTCAGGGCTGGCAGCTTCCTTGTGGGAGAAGGAACCCAATATTTGCCATTTCGGAAAGAGACACTGCCGAGGACAGGCAGCATGAGCTGTAGCGTCTGTGGGAAAGCACAGATCCGCAGGGCTTTTGTGCCTGTGAATAGGCTGCACGGGGAAAGTGAAAAGCAGCAAGAGCTTTCAGGGCTGGCAGCTTCCTTGTGGGAGAAGGAGCCGAATGTTTCCCTTTCAGAAAGAGGCAGGGCCGAGGACAGGCAGCATGAGCTGTAGCGTCTGTGGGAAAGCACAGATCCGCAGGGCTGTTGTGCCTGTGAATAGGCTGCACGGGGAAAGTGAAAAGCAGCAAGAGCTTTCAGGGCTGGCAGCTTCCTTGTGGGAGAAGGAACCCAATATTTGCCATTTCTGAAAGAGGCACTGCCGAGGACAGGCAGCATGAGCTGTAGCGTCTGTGGGAAAGCACAGATCCGCAGGGCTGTTGTGCCTGTGAATAGGCTGCACGGGGAAAGTGAAGAGCAGCAAGAGCTTTCAGGGCTGGCAGCTTCCTTGTGGGAGAAGGAGCCGAATGTTTCCCTTTCAGAAAGAGGCACTGCCGAGGACAGGCAGCATGAGCTGTAGCGTCTGTGGGAAAGCACAGATCCTCAGGGCTGTTGTGCCTGGAATAGGCTGCACGGGGAAAGTGAAAAGCAGCAAGAGCTTTCAGGGCTGGCAGCTTCCTTGTGGGAGAAGGAGCCGAATGTTTCCCTTTCAGAAAGAGGCACTGCCGAGGACAGGCAGCATGAGCTGTAGCGTCTGTGGGAAAGCACAGATCCTCAGGGCTGTTGTGCCTGTGAATAGGCTGCACGGGGAAAGTCAAGAGCAGCAAGAGCTTTCAGGGCTGGCAGCTTCCTTGTGGGAGAAGGAGCCCAATATTTGTCATTTCGGAAAGAGACACTGCTGAGGACAGGCAGCATGAGCTGTAGCGTCTGTGGAAAAGCACAGATCCGCAGGGCTGTTGTGCCTGTGAATAGGCTGCACGGGGAAAGTGAAAAGCAGCAAGAGCTTTCAGGGCTGGTAGTTTCCTTGTGGGAGAAGGAGCCGAATGTTTCCCTTTCAGAAAGAGGCACTGCCGAGGACAGGCAGCATGAGATGTAGCGTCTGTGGGAAAGCACAGATCCTCAGGGCTGTTGTGCCTGTGAATAGGCTGCACGGGGAAAGTGAAAAGCAGCAAGAGCTTTCAGGGCTGGCAGCTTCCTTGTGGGAGAAGGAGACGAATGTTTCCCTTTCACAAAGAGGCACTGCCGAGGACAGGCAGCATGAGCTGTAGCGTCTGTGGGAAAGCACAGATCCGCAGGGCTGTTGTGCCTGTGAATAGGCTGCACGGGGAAAGTGAAGAGCAGCAAGAGCTTTCAGGGCTGGCAGCTTCCTTGTGGCAGAAGGAACCCAATATTTGCCATTTCGGAAAGAGACACTGCCGAGGACAGGCAGCATGAGCTGTAGCGTCTGTGGGAAAGCACAGATCCGCAGGGCTTTTGTGCCTGTGAATAGGCTGCACGGGGAAAGTGAAAAGCAGCAAGAGCTTTCAGGGCTGGCAGCTTCCTTGTGGCAGAAGGAGCCGAATGTTTCCCTTTCAGAAAGAGGCAGGGCCGAGGACAGGCAGCATGAGCTGTAGCGTCTGTGGGAAAGCACAGATCCGCAGGGCTTTTGTGCCTGTGAATAGGCTGCACGGGGAAAGTGAAAAGCAGCAAGAGCTTTCAGGGCTGGCAGCTTCCTTGTGGGAGAAGGAACCCAATATTTGCCATTTCTGAAAGAGGCACTGCCGAGGACAGGCAGCATGAGCTGTAGAGTCTGTGGGAAAGCACAGATCCGCAGGGCTGTTGTGCCTGTGAATTGGCTGCACGGGGAAAGTGAAAAGCAGCAAGAGCTTTCAGGGCTGGCAGCTTCCTTGTGGGAGAAGGAGACGAATGTTTCCCTTTCAGAAAGAGACACTGCTGAGGACAGGCAGCATGAGCTGTAGCGTCTGTGGGAAAGCACAGATCCGCAGGGCTGTTGTGCCTGTGAATAGGCTGCACGGGGAAAGTGAAAAGCAGCAAGAGCTTTCAGGGCTGGCAGCTTCCTTGTGGGAGAAGGAGCCGAATGTTTCCCTTTCAGAAAGAGGCACTGCCGAGGACAGGCAGCATGAGCTGTAGCGTCTGTGGGAAAGCACAGATCCGCAGGGCTGTTGTGCCTGTGAATAGGCTACACGGGGAAAGTCAAGAGCAGCAAGAGCTTTCAGGGCTGGCAGCTTCCTTGTGGGAGAAGGAGCCCAATATTTGTCATTTCGGAAAGAGACACTGCTGAGGACAGGCAGCATGAGCTGTAGCGTCTGTGGGAAAGCACAGATCCGCAGGGCTGTTGTGCCTGTGAATAGGCTGCACGGGGAAAGTGAAGAGCAGCAAGAGCTTTCAGGGCTGGCAGCTTCCTTGTGGGAGAAGGAACCCAATATTTGTCACTTCGGAAAGAGACACTGCTGAGGACAGGCAGCATGAGCTGTAGCGTCTGTGGGAAAGCAGAGATCCGCAGGGCTGTTGTGCCTGTGAATAGGCTGCACGGGGAAAGTGAAAAGCAGCAAGAGCTTTCAGGGCTGGCAGCTTCCTTGTGGGAGAAGGAACCCAATATTTGTCATTTCGGAAAGAGACACTGCTGAGGACAGGCAGCATGAGCTGTAGCGTCTGTGGGAAAGCACAGATCTGCAGGGCTGTTGTGCCTGTGAATAGGCTGCACGGGGAAAGTGAAAAGCAGCAAGAGCTTTCAGGGCTGGCAGCTTCATTGTGGGAGAAGGAACCGAATGTTTCCCTTTCAGAAAGAGGCACTGCGGAGGACAGGCATCATGAGCTGTAGCGTCTGTGGGAAAGCACAGATCCGCAGGGCTGTTGTGCCTGTGAATAGGCTGCACGGGGAAAGTCAAGAGCAGCAAGAGCTTTCAGGGCTGGCAGCTTCCTTGTGGGAGAAGGAGCCGAATGTTTCCCTTTCAGAAAGAGGCACTGCCGAGGACAGGCAGCATGAGCTGTAGCGTCTGTGGGAAAGCACAGATCCTCAGGGCTGTTGTGCCTGTGAATAGGCTGCACGGGGAAAGTGAAAAGCAGCAAGAGCTTTCAGGGCTGGCAGCTTCCTTGTGGGAGAAGGAGCCCAATATTTGCCATTTCGGAAAGAGGCACTGCCGAGGACAGGCAGCATGAGCTGTAGCGTCTGTGGGAAAGCACAGATCCGCAGGGCTGTTGTGCCTGTGAATAGGCTGCACGGGGAAAGTCAAGAGCAGCAAGAGCTTTCAGGGCTGGCAGCTTCCTTGTGGGAGAAGGAGCCGAATGTTTCCCTTTCAGAAAGAGGCACTGCCGAAAACAGGCATCAATGAGCTGTAGCGTCTGTGGGAAAGCAGAGATCCGCAGGGCTGTTGTGCCTGTGAATAGGCTGCACGGGGAAAGTGAAGAGCAGCAAGAGCTTTCAGGGCTGGTAGTTTCCTTGTGGGAGAAGGAGCCGAATGTTTCCCTTTCAGAAAGAGGCACTGCCGAGGACAGGCAGCATGAGCTGTAGCGTCTGTGGGAAAGCACAGATCCTCAGGGCTGTTGTGCCTGTGAATAGGCTGCACGGGGAAAGTGAAAAGCAGCAAGAGCTTTCAGGGCTGGCAGGTTCCTTGTGGGAGAAGGAGCCGAATGTTTCCCTTTCAGAAAGAGGCACTGCCGAGGACAGGCAGCATGAGCTGTAGCGTCTGTGGGAAAGCACAGATCCGCAGGGCTGTTGTGCCTGTGAATAGGCTGCACGGGGAAAGTCAAGAGCAGCAAGAGCTTTCAGGGCTGGCAGCTTCCTTGTGGGAGAAGGAACCCAATATTTGTCACTTCGGAAAGAGACACTGCTGAGGACAGGCAGCATGAGCTGTAGCGTCTGTGGGAAAGCACAGATCCGCAGGGCTGTTGTGCCTGTGAATAGGCTGCACGGGGAAAGTGAAGAGCAGCAAGAGCTTTCAGGGCTGGCAGCTTCCTTGTGGGAGAAGGAACCCAATATTTGCCATTTCGGAAAGAGACACTGCCGAGGACAGGCAGCATGAGCTGTAGCGTCTGTGGGAAAGCACAGATCCGCAGGGCTGTTGTGCCTGTGAATAGGCTGCACGGGGAAAGTGAAAAGCAGCAAGAGCTTTCAGGGCTGGCAGCTTCCTTGTGGCAGAAGGAGCCGAATGTTTCCCTTTCAGAAAGAGGCAGGGCCGAGGACAGGCAGCATGAGCTGTAGCGTCTGTGGGAAAGCACAGATCCGCAGGGCTGTTGTGCCTGTGAATAGGCTGCACGGGGAAAGTGAAAAGCAGCAAGAGCTTTCAGGGCTGGCAGCTTCCTTGTGGGAGAAGGAGCCGAATGTTTCCCTTTCAGAAAGAGGCACTGCCGAGGACAGGCAGCATGAGCTGTAGCGTCTGTGGGAAAGCACAGATCCTCAGGGCTGTTGTGCCTGTGAATAGGCTGCACGGGGAAAGTGAAAAGCAGCAAGAGCTTTCAGGGCTGGCAGCTTCCTTGTGGGAGAAGGAGACGAATGTTTCCCTTTCAGAAAGAGACACTGCCGAGGACAGGCAGCATGAGCTGTAGCGTCTTTGGGAAAGCACAGATCCGCAGGGCTGTTGTGCCTGTGAATAGGCTGCACGGGGAAAGTGAAAAGCAGCAAGAGCTTTCAGGGCTGGCAGCTTCCTTGTGGGAGAAGGAACCGAATGTTTCCCTTTCAGAAAGAGGCACTGCCGAGGACAGGCAGCATGAGCTGTATCGTCTGTGGAAAAGCACAGATCCGCAGGGCTGTTGTGCCTGTGAATAGGCTGCACGGGGAAAGTGAAAAGCAGCAAGAGCTTTCAGGGCTGGCAGCTTCCTTGTGGGAGAAGGAGCCCAATATTTGCCATTTCGGAAAGAGGCACTGCCGAGGACAGGCAGCATGAGCTGTAGCGTCTGTGGGAAAGCACAGATCCGCAGGGCTGTTGTGCCTGTGAATAGGCTGCACGGGGAAAGTCAAGAGCAGCAAGAGCTTTCAGGGCTGGCAGCTTCCTTGTGGGAGAAGGAGCCGAATGTTTCCCTTTCAGAAAGAGGCACTGCCGAAAACAGTAATCAATGAGCTGTAGCGTCTGTGGGAAAGCAGAGATCCGCAGGGCTGTTGTGCCTGTGAATAGGCTGCACGGGGAAAGTGAAAAGCAGCAAGAGCTTTCAGGGCTGGCAGCTACCTTGTGGGAGAAGGAGCCCAATATTTGCCATTTCGGAAAGAGACACTGCCGAGGACAGGCAGCATGAGCTGTAGCGTCTGTGGGAAAGCAGAGATCCGCAGGGCTGTTGTGCCTGTGAATAGGCTGCACGGGGAAAGTGAAGAGCAGCAAGAGCTTTCAGGGCTGGCAGCTTCCTTGTGGGAGAAGGAACCGAATGTTTCCCTTTCAGAAAGAGGCACTGCCGAGGACAGGCAGCATGATCTGTAGCGTCTGTGGGAAAGCACAGATCCGCAGGGCTGTTGTGCCTGTGAATAGGATGCACGGGGAAAGTGAAAAGCAGCAAGAGCTTTCAGGGCTGGCAGCTTCCTTGTGGGAGAAGGAGCCGAATGTTTCCCTTTCAGAAAGAGGCACTGCCGAGGACAGGCATCATGAGCTGTAGCGTCTGTGGGAAAGCAGAGATCCGCAGGGCTGTTGTGCCTGTGAATAGGCTGCACGGGGAAAGTGAAAATCAGCAAGAGCTTTCAGGGCTGGCAGCTTCCTTGTGGGAGAAGGAGCCCAATATTTGCCAGTTCGTAAAGAGGCACTTCCGAGGACAGGAAGCATGAGCAGTAGCGTCTGTGGGAAAGCACAGATCCGCAGGGCTGTTGTGCCTGTGAATAGGCTGCACAGGGAAAGTGAAAAGCAGCAAGAGCTTTCAGTGCTGGCAGCTTCCTTGTGGGAGAACGAGTCTTGTGTTTCCTTTTCGGAAAGGTGCTCATCCGAGCACAGGCAGCATGAGCTGTATCGTCTGTGGGAAAGCACAGATCCGCAGGGCTGTTGTGCCTGTGAATAGGCTACACGGGGAAAGTGCAGAGCAGCAAGAGCTTTCAGGGCTGGCAGCTTCCTTGTGGGAGAAGGAGCCGAATGTTTCCCTTTCAGAAAGAGACACTGCTGAGGACAGGCAGCATGAGCTGTAGCGTCTGTGGGAAAGCACAGATCCGCAGGGCTGTTGTGCCTGTGAATAGGCTGCACGGGGAAAGTGAAGAGCAGCAAGAGCTTTCAGGGCTGGCAGCTTCCTTGTGGGAGAAGGAACCCAATATTTGTCACTTCGGAAAGAGACACTGCTGAGGACAGGCAGCATGATCTGTAGCGTCTGTGGGAAAGCACAGATCCGCAGGGCTGTTGTGCCTGTGAATAGGCTGCACGGGGAAAGTGAAAAGCAGCAAGAGCTTTCAGGGCTGGCAGCTTCCTTGTGGGAGAAGGAACCGAATGTTTCCCTTTCAGAAAGAGGCACTGCGGAGGACAGGCATCATGAGCTGTAGCGTCTGTGGGAAAGCACAGATCCGCAGGGCTGTTGTGCCTGTGAATAGGCTGCACGGGGAAAGTCAAGAGCAGCAAGAGCTTTCAGGGCTGGCAGCTTCCTTGTGGGAGAAGGAGCCGAATGTTTCCCTTTCAGAAAGAGGCACTGCCGAGGACAGGCAGCATGAGCTGTAGCGTCTGTGGGAAAGCACAGATCCTCAGGGCTGTTGTGCCTGTGAATAGGCTGCACGGGGAAAGTGAAAAGCAGCAAGAGCTTTCAGGGCTGGCAGCTTCCTTGTGGGAGAAGGAGACGAATGTTTCCCTTTCAGAAAGAGACACTGCTGAGGACAGGCAGCATGAGCTGTAGCGTCTGTGGGAAAGCACAGATCCGCAGGGCTGTTGTGCCTGTGAATAGGCTGCACGGGGAAAGTGAAGAGCAGCAAGAGCTTTCAGGGCTGGCAGCTTCCTTGTGGGAGAAGGAGCCGAATGTTTCCTTTTCAGAAAGAGGCAGGGCCGAGGACAGGCAGCATGAGCTGTAGCGTCTGTGGGAAAGCACAGATCCGCAGGGCTGTTGTGCCTGTGAATAGGCTGCACGGGGAAAGTGAAGAGCAGCAAGAGCTTTCAGGGCTGGCAGCTTCCTTGTGGGAGAAGGAACCCAATATTTGCCATTTCTGAAAGAGGCACTGCCGAGGACAGGCAGCATGAGCTGTAGCGTCTGTGGGAAAGCACAGATCCGCAGGGCTGTTGTGCCTGTGAATAGGCTGCACGGGGAAAGTGAAGAGCAGCAAGAGCTTTCAGGGCTGGCAGCTTCCTTGTGGGAGAAGGAGCCGAATGTTTCCCTTTCAGAAAGAGGCACTGCCGAGGACAGGCTGCATGAGCTGTAGCGTCTGTGGGAAAGCACAGATCCTCAGGGCTGTTGTGCCTGTGAATAGGCTGCACGGGGAAAGTGAAAAGCAGCACGAGCTTTCCGGGCTGGCAGCTTCCTTGTGGGAGAAGGAGACGAATGTTTCCCTTTCAGAAAGAGACACTGCTGAGGACAGGCAGCATGAGCTGTAGCGTCTGTGGGAAAGCACAGATCCGCAGGGCTGTTGTGCCTGTGAATAGGCTGCACGGGGAAAGTGAAAAGCAGCAAGAGCTTTCAGGGATGGCAGCTTCCTTGTGGGAGAAGGAGCCGAATGTTTCCCTTTCAGAAAGAGGCACTGCCGAGGACAGGCAGCATGAGCTGTAGCGTCTGTGGGAAAGCACAGATCCTCAGGGCTGTTGTGCCTGTGAATAGGCTACACGGGGAAAGTCAAGAGCAGCAAGAGCTTTCAGGGCTGGCAGCTTCCTTGTGGGAGAAGGAGCCCAATATTTGTCATTTCGGAAAGAGACACTGCTGAGGACAGGCAGCATGAGCTGTAGCGTCTGTGGGAAAGCACAGATCCGCAGGGCTGTTGTGCCTGTGAATAGGCTGCACGGGGAAAGTCAAGAGCAGCAAGAGCTTTCAGGGCTGGCAGCTTCCTTGTGGGAGAAGGAACCCAATATTTGTCACTTCGGAAAGAGACACTGCTGAGGACAGGCAGCATGAGCTGTAGCGTCTGTGGGAAAGCACAGATCCGCAGGGCTGTTGTGCCTGTGAATAGGCTGCACGGGGAAAGTGAAAAGCAGCAAGAGCTTTCAGGGCTGGCAGCTTCCTTGTGGGAGAAGGAACCCAATATTTGTCATTTCGGAAAGAGACACTGCTGAGGACAGGCAGCATGAGCTGTAGCGTCTGTGGGAAAGCACAGATCCGCAGGGCTGTTGTGCCTGTGAATAGGCTGCACGGGGAAAGTGAAAAGCAGCAAGAGCTTTCAGGGCTGGCAGCTTCCTTGTGGGAGAAGGAACCGAATGTTTCCCTTTCAGAAAGAGGCACTGCGGAGGACAGGCATCATGAGCTGTAGCGTCTGTGGGAAAGCACAGATCCGCAGGGCTGTTGTGCCTGTGAATAGGCTGCACGGGGAAAGTCAAGAGCAGCAAGAGCTTTCAGGGCTGGCAGCTTCCTTGTGGGAGAAGGAGCCGAATGTTTCCCTGTCAGAAAGAGGCACTGCTGAGGACAGGCAGCATGAGCTGTAGCGTCTGTGGGAAAGCACAGATCCTCAGGGCTGTTGTGCCTGTGAATAGGCTGCACGGGGAAAGTGAAAAGCAGCAAGAGCTTTCAGGGCTGGCAGCTTCCTTGTGGGAGAATGAGCCCAATATTTGCCATTTCGGAAAGAGGCACTGCCGAAAACAGGCATCAATGAGCTGTAGCGTCTGTGGGAAAGCAGAGATCCGCAGGGCTGTTGTGCCTGTGAATAGGCTGCACGGGGAAAGTGAAAAGCAGCAAGAGCTTTCAGGGCTGGCAGCTTCCTTGTGGGAGAAGGAGCCGAATGTTTCCCTTTCAGAAAGAGGCACTGCCGAGGACAGGCAGCATGAGCTGTAGCGTCTGTGGGAAAGCACAGATCCTCAGGGCTGTTGTGCCTGTGAATAGGCTGCACGGGGAAAGTGAAAAGCAGCAAGAGCTTTCAGGGCTGGCAGCTTCCTTGTGGGAGAAGGAGCCGAATGTTTCCCTTTCAGAAAGAGGCACTGCCGAGGACAGGCAGCATGAGCTGTAGCGTCTGTGGGAAAGCACAGATCCGCAGGGCTGTTGTGCCTGTGAATAGGCTGCACGGGGAAAGTGAAAAGCAGCAAGAGCTTTCAGGGCTGGCAGCTTCCTTGTGGGAGAAGGAGACGAATGTTTCCCTTTCAGAAAGAGGCACTGCCGAGGACAGGCAGCATGAGCTGTAGCTTCTTTGGGAAAGCACAGATCCACAGGGCTGTTGTGCCTGTGAATAGGCTGCACGGGGAAAGTCAAGAGCAGCAAGAGCTTTCAGGGCTGGCAGCTTCCTTGTGGGAGAAGGAACCCAATATTTGTCACTTCGGAAAGAGACACTGCTGAGGACAGGCAGCATGAGCTGTAGCGTCTGTGGGAAAGCACAGATCCTCAGGGCTGTTGTGCCTGTGAATAGGCTGCACGGGGAAAGTGAAGAGCAGCAAGAGCTTTCAGGGCTGGCAGCTTCCTTGTGGGAGAAGGAACCCAATATTTGCCATTTCGGAAAGAGACACTGCCGAGGACAGGCAGCATGAGCTGTAGCGTCTGTGGGAAAGCACAGATCCGCAGGGCTGTTGTGCCTGTGAATAGGCTGCACGGGGAAAGTGAAAAGCAGCAAGAGCTTTCAGGGCTGGCAGCTTCCTTGTGGCAGAAGGAGCCGAATGTTTCCCTTTCAGAAAGAGGCAGGGCCGAGGACAGGCAGCATGAGCTGTAGCGTCTGTGGGAAAGCACAGATCCGCAGGGCTGTTGTGCCTGTGAATAGGCTGCACGGGGAAAGTGAAAAGCAGCAAGAGCTTTCAGGGCTGGCAGCTTCCTTGTGGGAGAAGGAACCCAATATTTGTCATTTCGGAAAGAGACACTGCTGAGGACAGGCAGCATGAGCTGTAGCGTCTGTGGGAAAGCACAGATCCGCAGGGCTGTTGTGCCTGTGAATAGGCTGCACGGGGAAAGTGAAGAGCAGCAAGAGCTTTCAGGGCTGGCAGCTTCCTTGTGGGAGAAGGAGCCGAATGTTTCCTTTTCAGAAAGAGGCAGGGCCGAGGACAGGCAGCATGAGCTGTAGCGTCTGTGGGAAAGCACAGATCCGCAGGGCTGTTGTGCCTGTGAATAGGCTGCACGGGGAAAGTGAAGAGCAGCAAGAGCTTTCAGGGCTGGCAGCTTCCTTGTGGGAGAAGGAACCCAATATTTGCCATTTCTGAAAGAGGCACTGCCGAGGACAGGCAGCATGAGCTGTAGCGTCTGTGGGAAAGCACAGATCCGCAGGGCTGTTGTGCCTGTGAATAGGCTGCACGGGGAAAGTGAAGAGCAGCAAGAGCTTTCAGGGCTGGCAGCTTCCTTGTGGGAGAAGGAGCCGAATGTTTCCCTTTCAGAAAGAGACACTGCTGAGGACAGGCAGCATGAGCTGTAGCGTCTGTGGGAAAGCACAGATCCTCAGGGCTGTTGTGCCTGTGAATAGGCTGCACGGGGAAAGTGAAAAGCAGCAAGAGCTTTCAGGGCTGGCAGCTTCCTTGTGGGAGAAGGAGCCCAATATTTGTCATTTCGGAAAGAGACACTGCTGAGGACAGGCAGCATGAGCTGTAGCGTCTGTGGGAAAGCACAGATCCGCAGGGCTGTTGTGCCTGTGAATAGGCTGCACGGGGAAAGTCAAGAGCAGCAAGAGCTTTCAGGGCTGGCAGCTTCCTTGTGGGAGAAGGAACCCAATATTTGTCACTTCGGAAAGAGACACTGCTGAGGACAGGCAGCATGAGCTGTAGCGTCTGTGGGAAAGCACAGATCCGCAGGGCTGTTGTGCCTGTGAATAGGCTGCACGGGGAAAGTGAAAAGCAGCAAGAGCTTTCAGGGCTGGCAGCTTCCTTGTGGGAGAAGGAACCCAATATTTGTCATTTCGGAAAGAGACACTGCTGAGGACAGGCAGCATGAGCTGTAGCGTCTGTGGGAAAGCACAGATCCGCAGGGCTGTTGTGCCTGTGAATAGGCTGCACGGGGAAAGTGAAAAGCAGCAAGAGCTTTCAGGGCTGGCAGCTTCCTTGTGGGAGAAGGAACCGAATGTTTCCCTTTCAGAAAGAGGCACTGCGGAGGACAGGCATCATGAGCTGTAGCGTCTGTGGGAAAGCACAGATCCGCAGGGCTGTTGTGCCTGTGAATAGGCTGCACGGGGAAAGTCAAGAGCAGCAAGAGCTTTCAGGGCTGGCAGCTTCCTTGTGGGAGAAGGAGCCGAATGTTTCCCTTTCAGAAAGAGGCACTGCTGAGGACAGGCAGCATGAGCTGTAGCGTCTGTGGGAAAGCACAGATCCTCAGGGCTGTTGTGCCTGTGAATAGGCTGCACGGGGAAAGTGAAAAGCAGCAAGAGCTTTCAGGGCTGGCAGCTTCCTTGTGGGAGAAGGAGCCCAATATTTGCCATTTCGGAAAGAGGCACTGCCGAAAACAGGCATCAATGAGCTGTAGCGTCTGTGGGAAAGCAGAGATCCGCAGGGCTGTTGTGCCTGTGAATAGGCTGCACGGGGAAAGTGAAAAGCAGCAAGAGCTTTCAGGGCTGGCAGCTTCCTTGTGGGAGAAGGAGCCGAATGTTTCCCTTTCAGAAAGAGGCACTGCCGAGGACAGGCAGCATGAGCTGTAGCGTCTGTGGGAAAGCACAGATCCTCAGGGCTGTTGTGCCTGTGAATAGGCTGCACGGGGAAAGTGAAAAGCAGCAAGAGCTTTCAGGGCTGGCAGCTTCCTTGTGGGAGAAGGAGCCGAATGTTTCCCTTTCAGAAAGAGGCACTGCCGAGGACAGGCAGCATGAGCTGTAGCGTCTGTGGGAAAGCACAGATCCTCAGGGCTGTTGTGCCTGTGAATAGGCTGCACGGGGAAAGTGAAAAGCAGCAAGAGCTTTCAGGGCTGGTAGTTTCCTTGTGGGAGAAGGAGCCGAATGTTTCCCTTTCAGAAAGAGGCACTGCCGAGGACAGGCAGCATGAGCTGTAGCGTCTGTGGGAAAGCACAGATCCGCAGGGCTGTTGTGCCTGTGAATAGGCTGCACGGGGAAAGTGAAAAGCAGCAAGAGCTTTCAGGGCTGGCAGCTTCCTTGTGGGAGAAGGAGACGAATGTTTCCCTTTCAGAAAGAGGCACTGCCGAGGACAGGCAGCATGAGCTGTAGCTTCTTTGGGAAAGCACAGATCCACAGGGCTGTTGTGCCTGTGAATAGGCTGCACGGGGAAAGTCAAGAGCAGCAAGAGCTTTCAGGGCTGGCAGCTTCCTTGTGGGAGAAGGAACCCAATATTTGTCACTTCGGAAAGAGACACTGCTGAGGACAGGCAGCATGAGCTGTAGCGTCTGTGGGAAAGCACAGATCCGCAGGGCTGTTGTGCCTGTGAATAGGCTGCACGGGGAAAGTGAAGAGCAGCAAGAGCTTTCAGGGCTGGCAGCTTCCTTGTGGGAGAAGGAACCCAATATTTGCCATTTCGGAAAGAGACACTGCCGAGGACAGGCAGCATGAGCTGTAGCGTCTGTGGGAAAGCACAGATCCGCAGGGCTGTTGTGCCTGTGAATAGGCTGCACGGGGAAAGTGAAAAGCAGCAAGAGCTTTCAGGGCTGGCAGCTTCCTTGTGGCAGAAGGAGCCGAATGTTTCCCTTTCAGAAAGAGGCAGGGCCGAGGACAGGCAGCATGAGCTGTAGCGTCTGTGGGAAAGCACAGATCCGCAGGGCTGTTGTGCCTGTGAATAGGCTGCACGGGGAAAGTGAAAAGCAGCAAGAGCTTTCAGGGCTGGCAGCTTCCTTGTGGGAGAAGGAACCCAATATTTGTCATTTCGGAAAGAGACACTGCTGAGGACAGGCAGCATGAGCTGTAGCGTCTGTGGGAAAGCACAGATCCGCAGGGCTGTTGTGCCTGTGAATAGGCTGCACGGGGAAAGTGAAAAGCAGCAAGAGCTTTCAGGGCTGGCAGCTTCCTTGTGGGAGAAGGAACCGAATGTTTCCCTTTCAGAAAGAGGCACTGCCGAGGACAGGCAGCATGAGCTGTAGCGTCTGTGGGAAAGCACAGATCCGCAGGGCTGTTGTGCCTGTGAATAGGCTGCACGGGGAAAGTGAAAAGCAGCAAGAGCTTTCAGGGCTGGCAGCTTCCTTGTGGGAGAAGGAGCCGAATGTTTCCCTTTCAGAAAGAGGCACTGCCGAAAACAGGAATCAATGAGCTGTAGCGTCTGTGGGAAAGCAGAGATCCGCAGGGCTGTTGTGCCTGTGAATAGGCTGCACGGGGAAAGTCAAGAGCAGCAAGAGCTTTCAGTGCTGGCAGCTTCCTTGTGGGAGAACGAGTCTTGTGTTTCCTTTTCGGAAAGGTGCTCATCCGAGCACAGGCAGCATGAGCTGTAGCGTCTGTGGGAAAGCACAGATCCGCAGGGCTGTTGTGCCTGTGAATAGGCTACACGGGGAAAGTCAAGAGCAGCAAGAGCTTTCAGGGCTGGCAGCTTCCTTGTGGGAGAAGGAGCCCAATATTTGCCATTTCGGAAAGAGACACTGCTGAGGACAGGCAGCATGAGCTGTAGCGTCTGTGGGAAAGCACAGATCCGCAGGGCTGTTGTGCCTGTGAATAGGCTGCACGGGGAAAGTGAAGAGCAGCAAGAGCTTTCAGGGCTGGCAGCTTCCTTGTGGGAGAAGGAGCCGAATGTTTCCCTTTCAGAAAGAGACACTGCTGAGGACAGGCAGCATGAGCTGTAGCGTCTGTGGGAAAGCACAGATCCGCAGGGCTGTTGTGCCTGTGAATAGGCTGCACGGGGAAAGTGCAGAGCAGCAAGAGCTTTCAGGGCTGGCAGCTTCCTTGTGGGAGAAGGAACCCAATATATGTCACTTCGGAAAGAGACACTGCTGAGGACAGGCAGCATGATCTGTAGCGTCTGTGGGAAAGCACAGATCCGCAGGGCTGTTGTGCCTGTGAATAGGCTGCACGGGGAAAGTGAAAAGCAGCAAGAGCTTTCAGGGCTGGCAGCTTCCTTGTGGGAGAAGGAACCCAATATTTGTCATTTCGGAAAGAGACACTGCTGAGGACAGGCAGCATGAGCTGTAGCGTCTGTGGGAAAGCACAGATCCGCAGGGCTGTTGTGCCTGTGAATAGGCTGCACGGGGAAAGTGAAAAGCAGCAAGAGCTTTCAGGGCTGGCAGCTTCCTTGTGGGAGAAGGAACCGAATGTTTCCCTTTCAGAAAGAGGCACTGCGGAGGACAGGCATCATGAGCTGTAGCGTCTGTGGGAAAGCACAGATCCGCAGGGCTGTTGTGCCTGTGAATAGGCTGCACGGGGAAAGTCAAGAGCAGCAAGAGCTTTCAGGGCTGGCAGCTTCCTTGTGGGAGAAGGAGCCGAATGTTTCCCTTTCAGAAAGAGGCACTGCCGAGGACAGGCAGCATGAGCTGTAGCGTCTGTGGGAAAGCACAGATCCTCAGGGCTGTTGTGCCTGTGAATAGGCTGCACGGGGAAAGTGAAAAGCAGCAAGAGCTTTCAGGGCTGGCAGCTTCCTTGTGGGAGAAGGAGACGAATGTTTCCCTTTCAGAAAGAGACACTGCTGAGGACAGGCAGCATGAGCTGTAGCGTCTGTGGGAAAGCACAGATCCGCAGGGCTGTTGTGCCTGTGAATAGGCTGCACGGGGAAAGTGAAGAGCAGCAAGAGCTTTCAGGGCTGGCAGCTTCCTTGTGGGAGAAGGAGCCCAATATTTGCCATTTCGGAAAGAGACACTGCCGAGGACAGGCAGCATGAGCTGTAGCGTCTGTGGGAAAGCACAGATCCGCAGGGCTGTTGTGCCTGTGAATAGGCTGCACGGGGAAAGTGAAAAGCAGCAAGAGCTTTCAGGGCTGGTAGTTTCCTTGTGGGAGAAGGAGCCGTATGTTTCCCTTTCAGAAAGAGGCAGGGCCGAGGACAGGCAGCATGAGCTGTAGCGTCTGTGGGAAAGCACAGATCCGCAGGGCTGTTGTGCCTGTGAATAGGCTGCACGGGGAAAGTGAAAAGCAGCAAGAGCTTTCAGGGCTGGCAGCTTCCTTGTGGGAGAAGGAGCCCAATATTTGCCATTTCGGAAAGAGGCACTGCCGAGGACAGGCAGCATGAGCTGTAGCGTCTGTGGGAAAGCAGAGATCCGCAGGGCTGTTGTGCCTGTGAATAGGCTGCACGGGGAAAGTCAAGAGCAGCAAGAGCTTTCAGGGCTGGCAGCTTCCTTGTGGGAGAAGGAGCCGAATGTTTCCCTTTCAGAAAGAGGCACTGCCGAAAACAGGCATCAATGAGCTGTAGCGTCTGTGGGAAAGCAGAGATCCGCTGGGCTGTTGTGCCTGTGAATAGGCTGCACGGGGAAAGTGAAAAGCAGCAAGAGCTTTCAGGGATGGCAGCTTCCTTGTGGGAGAAGGAGCCCAATATTTGTCATTTCGGAAAGAGACACTGCTGAGGACAGGCAGCATGAGCTGTAACGTCTGTGGGAAAGCACAGATCCGCAGGGCTGTTGTGCCTGTGAATAGGCTGCACGGGGAAAGTGAAGAGCAGCAAGAGCTTTCAGGGCTGGCAGCTTCCTTGTGGGAGAAGGAGCCGAATGTTTCCCTTTCAGAAAGAGACACTGCCGAGGACAGGCAGCATGAGCTGTAGCGTCTGTGGGAAAGCAGAGATCCGCAGGGCTGTTGTGCCTGTGAATAGGCTGCACGGGGAGCTGACGAGCAGCAAGAGCTTTCAGGGCTGGTAGTTTCCTTGTGGGAGAAGGAGCCGAATGTTTCCTTTTCAGAAAGAGGCAGGGCCGAGGACAGGCAGCATGAGCTGTAGCGTCTGTGGGAAAGCACAGATCCGCAGGGCTGTTGTGCCTGTGAATAGGCTGCACGGGGAAAGTGAAAAGCAGCAAGAGCTTTCAGGGCTGGCAGCTTCCTTGTGGGAGAAGGAGCCGAATGTTTCCTTTTCGGAAAGAGACACTGCCGAGGACAGGCAGCATGAGCTGTAGCGTCTGTGGGAAAGCACAGATCCGCAGGGCTGTTGTGCCTGTGAATAGGCTGCACGGGGAAAGTGAAGAGCAGCAAGAGATTTCAGGGCTGGCAGCTTCCTTGTGGGAGAAGGAGCCGAATGTTTCCCTTTCAGAAAGAGGCACTGCCGAGGACAGGCAGCATGAGCTGTAGCGTCTGTGGGAAAGCACAGATCCGCAGGGCTGTTGTGCCTGTGAATAGGCTGCACGGGGAAAGTCAAGAGCAGCAAGAGCTTTCAGGGCTGGCAGCTTCCTTGTGGGAGAAGGAGCCGAATGTTTCCCTTTCAGAAAGAGGCACTGCCGAGGACAGGCAGCATGAGCTGTAGCGTCTGTGGGAAAGCACAGATCCGCAGGGCTGTTGTGCCTGTGAATAGGCTGCACGGGGAAAGTGAAAAGCAGCAAGAGCTTTCAGGGCTGGCAGCTTCCTTGTGGGAGAAGGAACCCAATATTTGTCATTTCGGAAAGAGACACTGCTGAGGACAGGCAGCATGAGCTGTAGCGTCTGTGGGAAAGCACAGATCCGCAGGGCTGTTGTGCCTGTGAATAGGCTGCACGGGGAAAGTGAAAAGCAGCAAGAGCTTTCAGGGCTGGCAGCTTCCTTGTGGGAGAAGGAACCGAATGTTTCCCTTTCAGAAAGAGGCACTGCCGAGGACAGGCAGCATGAGCTGTAGCGTCTGTGGAAAAGCACAGATCCGCAGGGCTGTTGTGCCTGTGAATAGGCTGCACGGGGAAAGTGAAAAGCAGCAAGAGCTTTCAGGGCTGGCAGCTTCCTTGTGGGAGAAGGAGCCCAATATTTGCCATTTCGGAAAGAGGCACTGCCGAGGACAGGCAGCATGAGCTGTAGCGTCTGTGGGAAAGCACAGATCCGCAGGGCTGTTGTGCCTGTGAATAGGCTGCACGGGGAAAGTCAAGAGCAGCAAGAGCTTTCAGGGCTGGCAGCTTCCTTGTGGGAGAAGGAGCCGAATGTTTCCCTTTCAGAAAGAGGCACTGCCGAAAACAGGAATCAATGAGCTGTAGCGTCTGTGGGAAAGCACAGATCCGCAGGGCTGTTGTGCCTGTGAATAGGCTGCACGGGGAAAGTGAAAAGCAGCAAGAGCTTTCAGGGCTGGCAGCTTCCTTGTGGGAGAAGGAGCCCAATATTTGCCATTTCGGAAAGAGACACTGCCGAGGACAGGCAGCATGATCTGTAGCGTCTGTGGGAAAGCACAGATCCGCAGGGCTGTTGTGCCTGTGAATAGGCTGCACGGGGAAAGTGAAGAGCAGCAAGAGCTTTCAGGGCTGGCAGCTTCCTTGTGGGAGAAGGAGCCGAATGTTTCCCTTTCAGAAAGAGACACTGCTGAGGACAGGCAGCATGAGCTGTAGCGTCTGTGGGAAAGCACAGACCGGCAGGGCTGTTGTGCCTGTGAATAGGCTGCACAGGGAAAGTGAAAAGCAGCAAGAGCTTTCAGTGCTGGCAGCTTCCTTGTGGGAGAACGAGTCTTGTGTTTCCTTTTCGGAAAGGTGCTCATCCGAGCACAGGCAGCATGAGCTGTAGCGTCTGTGGGAAAGCACAGATCCGCAGGGCTGTTGTGCCTGTGAATAGGCTACACGGGGAAAGTCAAGAGCAGCAAGAGCTTTCAGGGCTGGCAGCTTCCTTGTGGGAGAAGGAGCCCAATATTTGCCATTTCGGAAAGAGACACTGCTGAGGACAGGCAGCATGAGCTGTAGCGTCTGTGGGAAAGCACAGATCCGCAGGGCTGTTGTGCCTGTGAATAGGCTGCACGGGGAAAGTCAAGAGCAGCAAGAGCTTTCAGGGCTGGCAGCTTCCTTGTGGGAGAAGGAGCCGAATGTTTCCCTTTCAGAAAGAGACACTGCTGAGGACAGGCAGCATGAGCTGTAGCGTCTGTGGGAAAGCACAGATCCGCAGGGCTGTTGTGCCTGTGAATAGGCTGCACGGGGAAAGTCAAGAGCAGCAAGAGCTTTCAGGGCTGGCAGCTTCCTTGTGGGAGAAGGAGCCCAATATTTGTCATTTCGGAAAGAGACACTGCTGAGGACAGGCAGCATGAGCTGTAGCGTCTGTGGGAAAGCACAGATCGGCAGGGCTGTTGTGCCTGTGAATAGGCTGCACGGGGAAAGTGAAAAGCAGCAAGAGCTTTCAGGGCTGGCAGCTTCCTTGTGGGAGAAGGAGCCCAATATTTGTCATTTCGGAAAGAGACACTGCTGAGGACAGGCAGCATGAGCTGTAGCGTCTGTGGGAAAGCACAGATCCGCAGGGCTGTTGTGCCTGTGAATAGGCTGCACGGGGAAAGTGAAAAGCAGCAAGAGCTTTCAGGGCTGGCAGCTTCCTTGTGGGAGAAGGAACCCAATATTTGTCATTTCGGAAAGAGGCACTTCCGAGCACAGGCATCATGAGCAGCAGCGTCTGTGGGAAAGCACAGACCGGCAGGGCTGTTGTGCCTGTGAATAGGCTGCACAGGGAAAGTGAAAAGCAGCAAGAGCTTTCAGTGCTGGCAGCTTCCTTGTGGGAGAACGAGTCTTGTGTTTCCTTTTCGGAAAGGTGCTCATCCGAGCACAGGCAGCATGAGCTGTAGCGTCTGTGGGAAAGCACAGATCCGCAGGGCTGTTGTGCCTGTGAATAGGCTACACGGGGAAAGTCAAGAGCAGCAAGAGCTTTCAGGGCTGGCAGCTTCCTTGTGGGAGAAGGAGCCCAATATTTGCCATTTCGGAAAGAGACACTGCTGAGGACAGGCAGCATGAGCTGTAGCGTCTGTGGGAAAGCACAGATCCGCAGGGCTGTTGTGCCTGTGAATAGGCTGCACGGGGAAAGTGAAGAGCAGCAAGAGCTTTCAGGGCTGGCAGCTTCCTTGTGGGAGAAGGAGCCGAATGTTTCCCTTTCAGAAAGAGGCAGGGCCGAGGACAGGCAGCATGAGCTGTAGCGTCTGTGGGAAAGCACAGATCCGCAGGGCTGTTGTGCCTGTGAATAGGCTGCACGGGGAAAGTGAAAAGCAGCAAGAGCTTTCAGGGCTGGCAGCTTCCTTGTGGGAGAAGGAACCCAATATTTGTCATTTCGGAAAGAGACACTGCTGAGGACAGGCAGCATGAGCTGTAGCGTCTGTGGGAAAGCACAGATCCGCAGGGCTGTTGTGCCTGTGAATAGGCTGCACGGGGAAAGTGAAGAGCAGCAAGAGCTTTCAGGGCTGGCAGCTTCCTTGTGGGAGAAGGAGCCGAATGTTTCCTTTTCAGAAAGAGGCAGGGCCGAGGACAGGCAGCATGAGCTGTAGCGTCTGTGGGAAAGCACAGATCCGCAGGGCTGTTGTGCCTGTGAATAGGCTGCACGGGGAAAGTGAAGAGCAGCAAGAGCTTTCAGGGCTGGCAGCTTCCTTGTGGGAGAAGGAACCCAATATTTGCCATTTCTGAAAGAGGCACTGCCGAGGACAGGCAGCATGAGCTGTAGCGTCTGTGGGAAAGCACAGATCCGCAGGGCTGTTGTGCCTGTGAATAGGCTGCACGGGGAAAGTGAAGAGCAGCAAGAGCTTTCAGGGCTGGCAGCTTCCTTGTGGGAGAAGGAGCCGAATGTTTCCCTTTCAGAAAGAGACACTGCTGAGGACAGGCAGCATGAGCTGTAGCGTCTGTGGGAAAGCACAGATCCTCAGGGCTGTTGTGCCTGTGAATAGGCTGCACGGGGAAAGTGAAAAGCAGCAAGAGCTTTCAGGGCTGGCAGCTTCCTTGTGGGAGAAGGAGCCCAATATTTGTCATTTCGGAAAGAGACACTGCTGAGGACAGGCAGCATGAGCTGTAGCGTCTGTGGGAAAGCACAGATCCGCAGGGCTGTTGTGCCTGTGAATAGGCTGCACGGGGAAAGTCAAGAGCAGCAAGAGCTTTCAGGGCTGGCAGCTTCCTTGTGGGAGAAGGAACCCAATATTTGTCACTTCGGAAAGAGACACTGCTGAGGACAGGCAGCATGAGCTGTAGCGTCTGTGGGAAAGCACAGATCCGCAGGGCTGTTGTGCCTGTGAATAGGCTGCACGGGGAAAGTGAAAAGCAGCAAGAGCTTTCAGGGCTGGCAGCTTCCTTGTGGGAGAAGGAACCCAATATTTGTCATTTCGGAAAGAGACACTGCTGAGGACAGGCAGCATGAGCTGTAGCGTCTGTGGGAAAGCACAGATCCGCAGGGCTGTTGTGCCTGTGAATAGGCTGCACGGGGAAAGTGAAAAGCAGCAAGAGCTTTCAGGGCTGGCAGCTTCCTTGTGGGAGAAGGAACCGAATGTTTCCCTTTCAGAAAGAGGCACTGCGGAGGACAGGCATCATGAGCTGTAGCGTCTGTGGGAAAGCACAGATCCGCAGGGCTGTTGTGCCTGTGAATAGGCTGCACGGGGAAAGTCAAGAGCAGCAAGAGCTTTCAGGGCTGGCAGCTTCCTTGTGGGAGAAGGAGCCGAATGTTTCCCTTTCAGAAAGAGGCACTGCTGAGGACAGGCAGCATGAGCTGTAGCGTCTGTGGGAAAGCACAGATCCTCAGGGCTGTTGTGCCTGTGAATAGGCTGCACGGGGAAAGTGAAAAGCAGCAAGAGCTTTCAGGGCTGGCAGCTTCCTTGTGGGAGAAGGAGCCCAATATTTGCCATTTCGGAAAGAGGCACTGCCGAAAACAGGCATCAATGAGCTGTAGCGTCTGTGGGAAAGCAGAGATCCGCAGGGCTGTTGTGCCTGTGAATAGGCTGCACGGGGAAAGTGAAAAGCAGCAAGAGCTTTCAGGGCTGGCAGCTTCCTTGTGGGAGAAGGAGCCGAATGTTTCCCTTTCAGAAAGAGGCACTGCCGAGGACAGGCAGCATGAGCTGTAGCGTCTGTGGGAAAGCACAGATCCTCAGGGCTGTTGTGCCTGTGAATAGGCTGCACGGGGAAAGTGAAAAGCAGCAAGAGCTTTCAGGGCTGGCAGCTTCCTTGTGGGAGAAGGAGCCGAATGTTTCCCTTTCAGAAAGAGGCACTGCCGAGGACAGGCAGCATGAGCTGTAGCGTCTGTGGGAAAGCACAGATCCTCAGGGCTGTTGTGCCTGTGAATAGGCTGCACGGGGAAAGTGAAAAGCAGCAAGAGCTTTCAGGGCTGGTAGTTTCCTTGTGGGAGAAGGAGCCGAATGTTTCCCTTTCAGAAAGAGGCACTGCCGAGGACAGGCAGCATGAGCTGTAGCGTCTGTGGGAAAGCACAGATCCGCAGGGCTGTTGTGCCTGTGAATAGGCTGCACGGGGAAAGTGAAAAGCAGCAAGAGCTTTCAGGGCTGGCAGCTTCCTTGTGGGAGAAGGAGACGAATGTTTCCCTTTCAGAAAGAGGCACTGCCGAGGACAGGCAGCATGAGCTGTAGCTTCTTTGGGAAAGCACAGATCCACAGGGCTGTTGTGCCTGTGAATAGGCTGCACGGGGAAAGTCAAGAGCAGCAAGAGCTTTCAGGGCTGGCAGCTTCCTTGTGGGAGAAGGAACCCAATATTTGTCACTTCGGAAAGAGACACTGCTGAGGACAGGCAGCATGAGCTGTAGCGTCTGTGGGAAAGCACAGATCCGCAGGGCTGTTGTGCCTGTGAATAGGCTGCACGGGGAAAGTGAAGAGCAGCAAGAGCTTTCAGGGCTGGCAGCTTCCTTGTGGGAGAAGGAACCCAATATTTGCCATTTCGGAAAGAGACACTGCCGAGGACAGGCAGCATGAGCTGTAGCGTCTGTGGGAAAGCACAGATCCGCAGGGCTGTTGTGCCTGTGAATAGGCTGCACGGGGAAAGTGAAAAGCAGCAAGAGCTTTCAGGGCTGGCAGCTTCCTTGTGGCAGAAGGAGCCGAATGTTTCCCTTTCAGAAAGAGGCAGGGCCGAGGACAGGCAGCATGAGCTGTAGCGTCTGTGGGAAAGCACAGATCCGCAGGGCTGTTGTGCCTGTGAATAGGCTGCACGGGGAAAGTGAAAAGCAGCAAGAGCTTTCAGGGCTGGCAGCTTCCTTGTGGGAGAAGGAACCCAATATTTGTCATTTCGGAAAGAGACACTGCTGAGGACAGGCAGCATGAGCTGTAGCGTCTGTGGGAAAGCACAGATCCGCAGGGCTGTTGTGCCTGTGAATAGGCTGCACGGGGAAAGTGAAAAGCAGCAAGAGCTTTCAGGGCTGGCAGCTTCCTTGTGGGAGAAGGAACCGAATGTTTCCCTTTCAGAAAGAGGCACTGCCGAGGACAGGCAGCATGAGCTGTAGCGTCTGTGGGAAAGCACAGATCCGCAGGGCTGTTGTGCCTGTGAATAGGCTGCACGGGGAAAGTGAAAAGCAGCAAGAGCTTTCAGGGCTGGCAGCTTCCTTGTGGGAGAAGGAGCCGAATGTTTCCCTTTCAGAAAGAGGCACTGCCGAAAACAGGAATCAATGAGCTGTAGCGTCTGTGGGAAAGCAGAGATCCGCAGGGCTGTTGTGCCTGTGAATAGGCTGCACGGGGAAAGTCAAGAGCAGCAAGAGCTTTCAGTGCTGGCAGCTTCCTTGTGGGAGAACGAGTCTTGTGTTTCCTTTTCGGAAAGGTGCTCATCCGAGCACAGGCAGCATGAGCTGTAGCGTCTGTGGGAAAGCACAGATCCGCAGGGCTGTTGTGCCTGTGAATAGGCTACACGGGGAAAGTCAAGAGCAGCAAGAGCTTTCAGGGCTGGCAGCTTCCTTGTGGGAGAAGGAGCCCAATATTTGCCATTTCGGAAAGAGACACTGCTGAGGACAGGCAGCATGAGCTGTAGCGTCTGTGGGAAAGCACAGATCCGCAGGGCTGTTGTGCCTGTGAATAGGCTGCACGGGGAAAGTGAAGAGCAGCAAGAGCTTTCAGGGCTGGCAGCTTCCTTGTGGGAGAAGGAGCCGAATGTTTCCCTTTCAGAAAGAGACACTGCTGAGGACAGGCAGCATGAGCTGTAGCGTCTGTGGGAAAGCACAGATCCGCAGGGCTGTTGTGCCTGTGAATAGGCTGCACGGGGAAAGTGCAGAGCAGCAAGAGCTTTCAGGGCTGGCAGCTTCCTTGTGGGAGAAGGAACCCAATATATGTCACTTCGGAAAGAGACACTGCTGAGGACAGGCAGCATGATCTGTAGCGTCTGTGGGAAAGCACAGATCCGCAGGGCTGTTGTGCCTGTGAATAGGCTGCACGGGGAAAGTGAAAAGCAGCAAGAGCTTTCAGGGCTGGCAGCTTCCTTGTGGGAGAAGGAACCCAATATTTGTCATTTCGGAAAGAGACACTGCTGAGGACAGGCAGCATGAGCTGTAGCGTCTGTGGGAAAGCACAGATCCGCAGGGCTGTTGTGCCTGTGAATAGGCTGCACGGGGAAAGTGAAAAGCAGCAAGAGCTTTCAGGGCTGGCAGCTTCCTTGTGGGAGAAGGAACCGAATGTTTCCCTTTCAGAAAGAGGCACTGCGGAGGACAGGCATCATGAGCTGTAGCGTCTGTGGGAAAGCACAGATCCGCAGGGCTGTTGTGCCTGTGAATAGGCTGCACGGGGAAAGTCAAGAGCAGCAAGAGCTTTCAGGGCTGGCAGCTTCCTTGTGGGAGAAGGAGCCGAATGTTTCCCTTTCAGAAAGAGGCACTGCCGAGGACAGGCAGCATGAGCTGTAGCGTCTGTGGGAAAGCACAGATCCTCAGGGCTGTTGTGCCTGTGAATAGGCTGCACGGGGAAAGTGAAAAGCAGCAAGAGCTTTCAGGGCTGGCAGCTTCCTTGTGGGAGAAGGAGACGAATGTTTCCCTTTCAGAAAGAGACACTGCTGAGGACAGGCAGCATGAGCTGTAGCGTCTGTGGGAAAGCACAGATCCGCAGGGCTGTTGTGCCTGTGAATAGGCTGCACGGGGAAAGTGAAGAGCAGCAAGAGCTTTCAGGGCTGGCAGCTTCCTTGTGGGAGAAGGAGCCCAATATTTGCCATTTCGGAAAGAGACACTGCCGAGGACAGGCAGCATGAGCTGTAGCGTCTGTGGGAAAGCACAGATCCGCAGGGCTGTTGTGCCTGTGAATAGGCTGCACGGGGAAAGTGAAAAGCAGCAAGAGCTTTCAGGGCTGGTAGTTTCCTTGTGGGAGAAGGAGCCGTATGTTTCCCTTTCAGAAAGAGGCAGGGCCGAGGACAGGCAGCATGAGCTGTAGCGTCTGTGGGAAAGCACAGATCCGCAGGGCTGTTGTGCCTGTGAATAGGCTGCACGGGGAAAGTGAAAAGCAGCAAGAGCTTTCAGGGCTGGCAGCTTCCTTGTGGGAGAAGGAGCCCAATATTTGCCATTTCGGAAAGAGGCACTGCCGAGGACAGGCAGCATGAGCTGTAGCGTCTGTGGGAAAGCAGAGATCCGCAGGGCTGTTGTGCCTGTGAATAGGCTGCACGGGGAAAGTCAAGAGCAGCAAGAGCTTTCAGGGCTGGCAGCTTCCTTGTGGGAGAAGGAGCCGAATGTTTCCCTTTCAGAAAGAGGCACTGCCGAAAACAGGCATCAATGAGCTGTAGCGTCTGTGGGAAAGCAGAGATCCGCTGGGCTGTTGTGCCTGTGAATAGGCTGCACGGGGAAAGTGAAAAGCAGCAAGAGCTTTCAGGGATGGCAGCTTCCTTGTGGGAGAAGGAGCCCAATATTTGTCATTTCGGAAAGAGACACTGCTGAGGACAGGCAGCATGAGCTGTAACGTCTGTGGGAAAGCACAGATCCGCAGGGCTGTTGTGCCTGTGAATAGGCTGCACGGGGAAAGTGAAGAGCAGCAAGAGCTTTCAGGGCTGGCAGCTTCCTTGTGGGAGAAGGAGCCGAATGTTTCCCTTTCAGAAAGAGACACTGCCGAGGACAGGCAGCATGAGCTGTAGCGTCTGTGGGAAAGCAGAGATCCGCAGGGCTGTTGTGCCTGTGAATAGGCTGCACGGGGAGCTGACGAGCAGCAAGAGCTTTCAGGGCTGGTAGTTTCCTTGTGGGAGAAGGAGCCGAATGTTTCCTTTTCAGAAAGAGGCAGGGCCGAGGACAGGCAGCATGAGCTGTAGCGTCTGTGGGAAAGCACAGATCCGCAGGGCTGTTGTGCCTGTGAATAGGCTGCACGGGGAAAGTGAAAAGCAGCAAGAGCTTTCAGGGCTGGCAGCTTCCTTGTGGGAGAAGGAGCCGAATGTTTCCTTTTCGGAAAGAGACACTGCCGAGGACAGGCAGCATGAGCTGTAGCGTCTGTGGGAAAGCACAGATCCGCAGGGCTGTTGTGCCTGTGAATAGGCTGCACGGGGAAAGTGAAGAGCAGCAAGAGATTTCAGGGCTGGCAGCTTCCTTGTGGGAGAAGGAGCCGAATGTTTCCCTTTCAGAAAGAGGCACTGCCGAGGACAGGCAGCATGAGCTGTAGCGTCTGTGGGAAAGCACAGATCCGCAGGGCTGTTGTGCCTGTGAATAGGCTGCACGGGGAAAGTCAAGAGCAGCAAGAGCTTTCAGGGCTGGCAGCTTCCTTGTGGGAGAAGGAGCCGAATGTTTCCCTTTCAGAAAGAGGCACTGCCGAGGACAGGCAGCATGAGCTGTAGCGTCTGTGGGAAAGCACAGATCCGCAGGGCTGTTGTGCCTGTGAATAGGCTGCACGGGGAAAGTGAAAAGCAGCAAGAGCTTTCAGGGCTGGCAGCTTCCTTGTGGGAGAAGGAACCCAATATTTGTCATTTCGGAAAGAGACACTGCTGAGGACAGGCAGCATGAGCTGTAGCGTCTGTGGGAAAGCACAGATCCGCAGGGCTGTTGTGCCTGTGAATAGGCTGCACGGGGAAAGTGAAAAGCAGCAAGAGCTTTCAGGGCTGGCAGCTTCCTTGTGGGAGAAGGAACCGAATGTTTCCCTTTCAGAAAGAGGCACTGCCGAGGACAGGCAGCATGAGCTGTAGCGTCTGTGGAAAAGCACAGATCCGCAGGGCTGTTGTGCCTGTGAATAGGCTGCACGGGGAAAGTGAAAAGCAGCAAGAGCTTTCAGGGCTGGCAGCTTCCTTGTGGGAGAAGGAGCCCAATATTTGCCATTTCGGAAAGAGGCACTGCCGAGGACAGGCAGCATGAGCTGTAGCGTCTGTGGGAAAGCACAGATCCGCAGGGCTGTTGTGCCTGTGAATAGGCTGCACGGGGAAAGTCAAGAGCAGCAAGAGCTTTCAGGGCTGGCAGCTTCCTTGTGGGAGAAGGAGCCGAATGTTTCCCTTTCAGAAAGAGGCACTGCCGAAAACAGGAATCAATGAGCTGTAGCGTCTGTGGGAAAGCAGAGATCCGCAGGGCTGTTGTGCCTGTGAATAGGCTGCACGGGGAAAGTGAAAAGCAGCAAGAGCTTTCAGGGCTGGCAGCTTCCTTGTGGGAGAAGGAGCCCAATATTTGCCATTTCGGAAAGAGACACTGCCGAGGACAGGCAGCATGATCTGTAGCGTCTGTGGGAAAGCACAGATCCGCAGGGCTGTTGTGCCTGTGAATAGGCTGCACGGGGAAAGTGAAGAGCAGCAAGAGCTTTCAGGGCTGGCAGCTTCCTTGTGGGAGAAGGAGCCGAATGTTTCCCTTTCAGAAAGAGACACTGCTGAGGACAGGCAGCATGAGCTGTAGCGTCTGTGGGAAAGCACAGACCGGCAGGGCTGTTGTGCCTGTGAATAGGCTGCACAGGGAAAGTGAAAAGCAGCAAGAGCTTTCAGTGCTGGCAGCTTCCTTGTGGGAGAACGAGTCTTGTGTTTCCTTTTCGGAAAGGTGCTCATCCGAGCACAGGCAGCATGAGCTGTAGCGTCTGTGGGAAAGCACAGATCCGCAGGGCTGTTGTGCCTGTGAATAGGCTACACGGGGAAAGTCAAGAGCAGCAAGAGCTTTCAGGGCTGGCAGCTTCCTTGTGGGAGAAGGAGCCCAATATTTGCCATTTCGGAAAGAGACACTGCTGAGGACAGGCAGCATGAGCTGTAGCGTCTGTGGGAAAGCACAGATCCGCAGGGCTGTTGTGCCTGTGAATAGGCTGCACGGGGAAAGTCAAGAGCAGCAAGAGCTTTCAGGGCTGGCAGCTTCCTTGTGGGAGAAGGAGCCGAATGTTTCCCTTTCAGAAAGAGACACTGCTGAGGACAGGCAGCATGAGCTGTAGCGTCTGTGGGAAAGCACAGATCCGCAGGGCTGTTGTGCCTGTGAATAGGCTGCACGGGGAAAGTCAAGAGCAGCAAGAGCTTTCAGGGCTGGCAGCTTCCTTGTGGGAGAAGGAGCCCAATATTTGTCATTTCGGAAAGAGACACTGCTGAGGACAGGCAGCATGAGCTGTAGCGTCTGTGGGAAAGCACAGATCGGCAGGGCTGTTGTGCCTGTGAATAGGCTGCACGGGGAAAGTGAAAAGCAGCAAGAGCTTTCAGGGCTGGCAGCTTCCTTGTGGGAGAAGGAGCCCAATATTTGTCATTTCGGAAAGAGACACTGCTGAGGACAGGCAGCATGAGCTGTAGCGTCTGTGGGAAAGCACAGATCCGCAGGGCTGTTGTGCCTGTGAATAGGCTGCACGGGGAAAGTGAAAAGCAGCAAGAGCTTTCAGGGCTGGCAGCTTCCTTGTGGGAGAAGGAACCCAATATTTGTCATTTCGGAAAGAGGCACTTCCGAGCACAGGCATCATGAGCAGCAGCGTCTGTGGGAAAGCACAGACCGGCAGGGCTGTTGTGCCTGTGAATAGGCTGCACAGGGAAAGTGAAAAGCAGCAAGAGCTTTCAGTGCTGGCAGCTTCCTTGTGGGAGAACGAGTCTTGTGTTTCCTTTTCGGAAAGGTGCTCATCCGAGCACAGGCAGCATGAGCTGTAGCGTCTGTGGGAAAGCACAGATCCGCAGGGCTGTTGTGCCTGTGAATAGGCTACACGGGGAAAGTCAAGAGCAGCAAGAGCTTTCAGGGCTGGCAGCTTCCTTGTGGGAGAAGGAGCCCAATATTTGCCATTTCGGAAAGAGACACTGCTGAGGACAGGCAGCATGAGCTGTAGCGTCTGTGGGAAAGCACAGATCCGCAGGGCTGTTGTGCCTGTGAATAGGCTGCACGGGGAAAGTGAAGAGCAGCAAGAGCTTTCAGGGCTGGCAGCTTCCTTGTGGGAGAAGGAGCCGAATGTTTCCCTTTCAGAAAGAGACACTGCTGAGGACAGGCAGCATGAGCTGTAGCGTCTGTGGGAAAGCACAGATCCGCAGGGCTGTTGTGCCTGTGAATAGGCTGCACGGGGAAAGTGAAGAGCAGCAAGAGCTTTCAGGGCTGGCAGCTTCCTTGTGGGAGAACGAGTCTTGTGTTTCCTTTTCGGAAAGGTGCTCATCCGAGCACAGGCAGCATGAGCTGTACCGTCTGTGGGAAAGCACAGATCCGCAGGGCTGTTGTGCCTGTGAATAGGCTGCACGGGGAGGTGAAGAGCAGCAAGAGCTTTCAGGGCTGGCAGCTTCCTTGTGGGAGAAGGAGCCGAATGTTTCCCTTTCAGAAAGAGGCACTGCCGAGGACAGGCAGCATGAGCTGTAGCGTCTGTGGGAAAGCACAGATCCGCAGGGCTGTTGTGCCTGTGAATAGGCTGCACGGGGAAAGTGAAAAGCAGCAAGAGCTTTCAGGGCTGGCAACTTCCTTGTGAGAGAAGGAACCGAATGTTTCCCTTTCAGAAAGAGGCAGGGCCGAGCACAGGCAGCATGCGATTTAGCATCTGTGGGAAAGCACAGATCCGCAGGGCTGTTGTGCCTGTGAAGAACCTGCACGTGGAGGTGAAGAGCAGCAAGAGCTTTCAGGGCTGGCAGCTTCCTTGTGGGAGAAGGAGTCGAATGTTTCCTTTTCAGAAAGAGGCACTGGGGAGGACAGGCAGCATGAGCTGTAGCGTCTGTGGGAAAGCACAGATCCGCAGGGCTGTTGTGCCTGTGAATAGGCTGCATGGGGAAAGTGAAAAGCAGCAAGAGCTTTCAGGGCTGGCAGCTTCCTTGTGGGAGAAGGAGCCGAATGTTTCCCTTTCAGAAAGAGGCAGGGCCGAGGACAGGCAGCATGAGCTGTAGCGTCTGTGGGAAAGCACAGATCCTCAGGGCTGTTGTGCCTGTGAATAGGCTACACGGGGAAAGTCAAGAGCAGCAAGAGCTTTCAGGGCTGGCAGCTTCCTTATGGGAGAAGGAGTCGAATGTTTCCTTTTCAGAAAGAGACACTGCCGAGGACAGGCAGCATGAGCTGTAGCGTCTGTGGGAAAGCACAGATCCGCAGGGCTGTTGTGCCTGTGAATAGGCTGCACGGGGAAAGTGAAAAGCAGCAAGAGCTTTCAGGGCTGGCAGCTTCCTTGTGGGAGAAGGAACCCAATATTTGTCATTTCGGAAAGAGACACTGCTGAGGACAGGCAGCATGAGCTGTAGCATCTGTGGGAAAGCACAGATCCACAGGGCTGTTGTGCCTGTGAATAGGCTGCACGGGGAAAGTGAAAAGCAGCAAGAGCTTTCAGGGCTGGCAGCTTCCTTGTGGGAGAAGGAGCCGAATGTTTCCCTTTCAGAAAGAGGCAGGGCCGAGGACAGGCAGCATGAGCTGTAGCGTCTGTGGGAAAGCACAGATCCGCAGGGCTGTTGTGCCTGTGAATAGGCTGCACGGGGAAAGTCAAGAGCAGCAAGAGCTTTCAGGGCTGGCAGCTTCCTTGTGGGAGAAGGAGCCCAATATTTGCCATTTCGGAAAGAGACACTGCCGAGGACAGGCAGCATGATCTGTAGCGTCTGTGGGAAAGCAGAGATCCGCAGGGCTGTTGTGCCTGTGAACAGGCTGCACGGGGAAAGTGAAAAGCAGCAAGAGCTTTCAGGGCTGGCAGCTTCCTTGTGGGAGAAGGAGCCGAATGTTTCCCTTTCAGAAAGAGGCAGGGCCGAGGACAGGCAGCATGAGCTGTAGCGTCTGTGGGAAAGCACAGATCCGCAGGGCTGTTGTGCCTGTGAACAGGCTGCACGGGGAAAGTGAAAAGCAGCAAGAGCTTTCAGGGCTGGCAGCTTCCTTGTGGGAGAACGAGTCTTGTGTTTCGTTTTCGGAAAGGTGCTCATCCAAGCACAGGCAGCATGAGCTGTAGCGTCTGTGGGAAAGCAGAGATCCGCAGGGCTGTTGTGCCTGTGAATAGGCTGCACGGGGAGGTGAAAAGCAGCAAGAGCTTTCAGGGCTGGCAGCTTCCTTGTGGGAGAAGGAGCCGAATGTTTCCCTTTCAGAAAGAGGCACTGCCGAAAACAGGCATCAATGAGCTGTAGCGTCTGTGGGAAAGCAGAGATCCGCAGGGCTGTTGTGCCTGTGAATAGGCTGCACGGGGAAAGTGAAAAGCAGCAAGAGCTTTCAGGGCTGGCAGCTTCCTTGTGGGAGAAGGAGCCCAATATTTGCCATTTCGGAAAGAGACACTGCCGAGGACAGGCAGCATGAGCTGTAGCGTCTGTGGGAAAGCAGAGATCCGCAGGGCTGTTGTGCCTGTGAATAGGCTGCACGGGGAGGTGACGAGCAGCAAGAGCTTTCAGGGCTGGTAGTTTCCTTGTGGGAGAAGGAGCCGGACGTTTCCGTTTCAGAAAGAGACACTGCCGAGGACAGGCAGCATGAGCTGTAGCGTCTGTGGGAAAGCACAGATCCGCAGGGCTGTTGTGCCTGTGAATAGGCTGCACGGGGAGGTGAAGAGCAGCAAGAGCTTTCAGGGCTGGCAGCTTCCTTGTGGGAGAAGGAACCGAATGTTTCCCTTTCAGAAAGAGGCACTGCCGCGGACAGGCAGCATGCGATTTATCATATGTGAGAAAGCACAGATCCGCAGGGCTGTTGTGCCTGTGAATAAGCTGCACGTAGAGGTGAAGAGCAGCAAGAGCTTTCAGGGCTGGCAGCTTCTTTGGGGGAGAAGGAGCCGAATGTTTCCCTTTCAGAAAGAGGCACTGCGGAGGACAGGCATCATGAGCTGTAGCGTCTGTGGGAAAGCACAGATCCGCAGGGCTGTTGTGCCTGTGAATAGGCTGCACGGGGAAAGTGAAAAGCAGCAAGAGCTTTCAGGGCTGGCAGCTTCCTTGTGGGAGAAGGAACCCAATATTTGTCATTTCGGAAAGAGACACTGCTGAGGACAGGCAGCATGAGCTGTAGCGTCTGTGGGAAAGCACAGATCCGCAGGGCTGTTGTGCCTGTGAATAGGCTGCACGGGGAGGTGAAGAGCAGCAAGAGCTTTCAGGGCTGGCAGCTTCCTTGTGGGAGAAGGAGCCGAAAGTTTCCCTTTCAGAAAGAGGCACTGCCGAGGACAGGCAGCATGAGCTGTAGCGTTTGTGGGAAAGCACAGATCCTCAGGGCTGTTGTGCCTGTGAATAGGCTGCACGGGGAAAGTGAAAAGCAGCAAGAGCTTTCAGGGCTGGCAGCTTCCTTGTGGGAGAAGGAGCCGAATGTTTCCCTTTCAGAAAGAGACACTGCTGAGGACAGGCAGCATGAGCTGTAGCGTCTGTGGGAAAGCACAGATCCGCAGAGCTGTTGTGCCTGTGAATAGGCTGCACGGGGAAAGTGAAGATCAGCAAGAGCTTTCAGGGCTGGCAGCTTCCTTGTGGGAGAAGGAGCCCAATATTTGCCATTTCGGAAAGAGACACTGCCGAGGACAGGCAGCATGATCTGTAGCGTCTGTGGGAAAGCACAGATCCGCAGGGCTGTTGTGCCTGTGAATAGGCTGCACGGGGAAAGTGAAAAGCAGCAAGAGCTTTCAGGGCTGGCAGCTTCCTTGTGGGAGAAGGAACCCAATATTTGTCATTTCGGAAAGAGACACTGCTGAGGACAGGCAGCATGAGCTGTAGC
Organism: Necrosyrtes monachus; assembly: GCA_037953605.1. NCBI lineage: Eukaryota > Metazoa > Chordata > Aves > Accipitriformes > Accipitridae > Necrosyrtes > Necrosyrtes monachus. The sequence goes on along the minus strand of JAZGTQ010000309.1, from coordinate 13,377,685 downwards.
ATCTGTGGGAAAGCACAGATCCGCAGGGCTGTTGTGCCTGTGAATAGGCTGCACGGGGAAAGTGAAAAGCAGCAAGAGCTTTCAGGGCTGGCAGCTTCCTTGTGGGAGAAGGAACCGAATGTTTCCCTTTCAGAAAGAGGCAGGGCCGAGGACAGGCAGCATGAGCTGTAGCGTCTGTGGGAAAGCACAGATCCGCAGGGCTGTTGTGCCTGTGAATAGGCTGCACGGGGAAAGTGAAAAGCAGCAAGAGCTTTCAGGGCTGGCAGCTTCCTTGGGGGAGAAGGAGCCGAATGTTTCCCTTTCACAAAGAGGCACTGCCGAGGACAGGGAGCATGAGCTGTAGCGTCTGTGGGAAAGCAGAGATCCGCAGGGCTGTTGTGCCTGTGAATAGGCTGCACGGGGAAAGTGAAAAGCAGCAAGAGCTTTCAGGGCTGGCAGGTTCCTTGTGGGAGAAGGAACCCAATATTTGTCATTTCGGAAAGAGACACTGCTGAGGACAGGCAGCATGAGCTGTAGCGTCTGTGGGAAAGCAGAGATCCGCAGGGCTGTTGTGCCTGTGAATAGGCTGCACGGGGAAAGTGAAGAGCAGCAAGAGCTTTCAGGGCTGGCAGCTTCCCAGTGGGAGAAGGAGCCGAATGTTTCCCTTTCAGAAAGAGGCACTGCCGCGGACAGGCAGCATGCGATTTAGCATATGTGAGAAAGCACAGATCCGCAGGGCTGTTGTGCCTGTGAATAAGCTGCACGTAGAGGTGAAGAGCAGCAAGAGCTTTCAGGGCTGGCAGCTTCCTTGTGGGAGAAGGAGCCGAATGTTTCCCTTTCAGAAAGAGGCACTGCCGAGGACAGGCAGCATGAGCTGTAGCGTCTGTGGGAAAGCACAGATCCGCAGGGCTGTTGTGCCTGTGAATAGGCTGCACGGGGAAAGTGAAAAGCAGCAAGAGCTTTCAGGGCTGGCAGCTTCCTTGTGGGAGAAGGAGCCCAATATTTACCATTTCGGAAAGAGGCACTGCCGAGGACAGGCAGCATGAGCTGTAGCGTCTGTGGGAAAGCACAGATCCGCAGGGCTGTTGTGCCTGTGAATAGGCTGCACGGGGAAAGTCAAGAGCAGCAAGAGCTTTCAGGGCTGGCAGCTTCCTTGTGGGAGAAGGAGCCGAATGTTTCCCTTTCAGAAAGAGGCAGGGCCGAGGACAGGCATCAATGAGCTGTAGCGTCTGTGGGAAAGCAGAGATCCGCAGGGCTGTTGTGCCTGTGAATAGGCTGCACGGGGAAAGTGAAATGCAGCAAGAGCTTTCAGGGCTGGCAGCTTCCTTGTGGGAGAAGGAGCCCAATATTTGTCATTTCGGAAAGAGACACTGCTGAGGACAGGCAGCATGAGCTGTAGCGTCTGTGGGAAAGCACAGATCCGCAGGGCTGTTGTGCCTGTGAATAGGCTGCACGGGGAAATTGAAAAGCAGCAAGAGCTTTCAGGGCTGGCAGCTTCCTTGTGGGAGAAGGAGCCGAATGTTTCCTTTTCGGAAAGGTGCTCATCCTAGCACAGGCAGCATGAGCAGTAGCGTCTGTGGGAAAGCAGAGATCCGCAGTGCTGTTGTGCCTGTGTATAGGCTGCACGGGGAAAGTGAAAAGCAGCAAGAGCTTTCAGTGCTGGCAGCTTCCTTGTGGGAGAAGGAGCCGAATGTTTCCCTTTCACAAAGAGGCACTGCCGAGGACAGGCAGCATGAGCTGTAGCGTCTGTGGGAAAGCACAGATCCGCAGGGCTCTTGTGCCTGTGAATAGGCTGCACGGGGAAAGTCAAGAGCAGCAACAGCTTTCAGGGCTGGCAGCTTCCTTGTGGGAGAAGGAACCCAATATTTGCCATTTCGGAAAGAGGCACTTCCGAGGACAGGCAGCATGAGCAGTAGCGTCTGTGGGAAAGCACAGATCGGCAGGGCTGTTGTGCCTGTGAATAGGCTGCACGGGGAAAGTGAAAAGCAGCAAGAGCTTTCAGGGCTGGCAGCTTCCTTGTGGGAGAAGGAGCCGAATGTTTCCCTTTCAGAAAGAGGCACTGCCGAGGACAGGCAGCATGCGATTTAGCATAAGTGAGAAAGCAAAGATCCGCAGGGCTGTTGTGCCTGTGAATAGGCTGCACGGGGAAAGTCAAGAGCAGCAAGAGCTTTCAGGGCTGGCAGCTTCCTTGTGGGAGAAGGAGCCCAATATTTGCCATTTCGGAAAGAGACACTGCCGAGGACAGGCAGCATGATCTGTAGCGTCTGTGGGAAAGCACAGATCCGCAGGGCTGTTGTGCCTGTGAATAGGCTGCACGGGGAAAGTCAAGAGCAGCAAGAGCCTTCAGGGATGGCAGCTTCCTTGTGGGAGAAGGATCCGAATGTTTCCCTTTCAGAAAGAGGCACTGCCGAAAACAGGCATCAATGAGCTGTAGCGTCTGTGGGAAAGCAGAGATCCGCAGGGCTGTTGTGCCTGTGAATAGGCTGCACGGGGAAAGTGAAAAGCAGCAAGAGCTTTCAGGGCTGGCATCTTCCTTGTGGGAGAAGGAGCCCAATATTTGCCATTTCGGAAAGAGACACTGCCGAGGACAGGCAGCATGAGCTGTAGCGTCTGTGGGAAAGCACAGATCCGCAGGGCTGTTGTGCCTGTGAATAGGCTGCACGGGGAAAGTGAAAAGCAGCAAGAGCTTTCAGGGCTGGCAGCTTCCTTGTGGGAGAAGGAGCCCAATATTTGCCATTTCGGAAAGAGACACTGCCGAGGACAGGCAGCATGATCTGTAGCGTCTGTGGGAAAGCACAGATCCGCAGGGCTGTTGTGCCTGTGAATAGGCTGCACGGGGAAAGTGAAAAGCAGCAAGAGCTTTCAGGGCTGGCAGCTTCCTTGTGGGAGAAGGAGCCGAATGTTTCCCTTTCGGAAAGAGGCACTGCCGCGGACAGGCAGCATGCGATTTAGCATATGTGAGAAAGCACAGATCCGCAGGGCTGTTGTGCCTGTGAATAAGCTGCACGTAGAGGTGAAGAGCAGCAAGAGCTTTCAGGGCTGGCAGCTTCCTTGTGGGAGAAGGAGTCGAATGTTTCCTTTTCAGAAAGAGGCACTGCCGAGGACAGGCAGCATGAGCTGTAGCGTCTGTGGGAAAGCAGAGATCCGCAGGGCTGTTGTGCCTGTGAATAGGCTGCACGGGGAAAGTGAAAAGCAGCAAGAGCTTTCAGGGCTGGCAGCTTCCTTGTGGGAGAACGAGTCTTGTGTTTCGTTTTCGGAAAGGTGCTCATCCGAGCACAGGCAGCATGAGCTGTAGCGTCTGTGGGAAAGCAGAGATCCGCAGGGCTGTTGTGCCTGTGAATAGGCTGCACGGGGAGGTGAAAAGCAGCAAGAGCTTTCAGGGCTGGCAGCTTCCTTGTGGGAGAAGGAGCCCAATATTTGTCACTTCGGAAAGAGACACTGCTGAGGACAGGCAGCATGATCTGTAGCGTCTGTGGGAAAGCACAGATCCGCAGGGCTGTTGTGCCTGTGAATAGGCTGCACGGGGAAAGTGAAAAGCAGCAAGAGCTTTCAGGGCTGGCAGCTTCCTTGTGGGAGAAGGAACCCAATATTTGTCATTTCGGAAAGAGACACTGCTGAGGACAGGCAGCATGAGCTGTAGCGTCTGTGGGAAAGCACAGATCCGCAGGGCTGTTGTGCCTGTGAATAGGCTGCACGGGGAAAGTGAAAAGCAGCAAGAGCTTTCAGGGCTGGCAGCTTCCTTGTGGGAGAAGGAACCGAATGTTTCCCTTTCAGAAAGAGGCACTGCGGAGGACAGGCAGCATGAGCTGTAGCGTCTGTGGGAAAGCACAGATCCGCAGAGCTGTTGTGCCTGTGAATAGGCTGCACGGGGAAAGTGAAGATCAGCAAGAGCTTTCAGGGCTGGCAGCTTCCTTGTGGGAGAAGGAGCCCAATATTTGCCATTTCGGAAAGAGACACTGCCGAGGACAGGCAGCATGATCTGTAGCGTCTGTGGGAAAGCACAGATCCGCAGGGCTGTTGTGCCTGTGAATAGGCTGCACGGGGAAAGTGAAGATCAGCAAGAGCTTTCAGGGCTGGCAGCTTCCTTGTGGGAGAAGGAACCCAATATTTGTCATTTCGGAAAGAGACACTGCTGAGGACAGGCAGCATGAGCTGTAGCATCTGTGGGAAAGCTCAGACCCGCAGGGCTGTTGTGCCTGTGAATAGGCTGCACGGGGAAAGTGAAAAGCAGCAAGAGCTTTCAGGGCTGGCAGCTTCCTTGTGGGAGAAGGAACCGAATGTTTCCCTTTCAGAAAGAGGCAGGGCCGAGGACAGGCAGCATGAGCTGTAGCGTCTGTGGGAAAGCACAGATCCGCAGGGCTGTTGTGCCTGTGAATAGGCTGCACGGGGAAAGTGAAAAGCAGCAAGAGCTTTCAGGGCTGGCAGCTTCCTTGGGGGAGAAGGAGACGAATGTTTCCCTTTCAGAAAGAGGCACTGCCGAGGACAGGCAGCATGAGCTGTAGCGTCTGTGGGAAAGCAGAGATCCGCAGGGCTGTTGTGCCTGTGAATAGGCTGCACGGGGAAAGTGAAGAGCAGCAAGAGCTTTCAGGGCTGGCAGCTTCCCAGTGGGAGAAGGAGCCGAATGTTTCCCTTTCAGAAAGAGGCACTGCCGCGGACAGGCAGCATGCGATTTAGCATATGTGAGAAAGCACAGATCCGCAGGGCTGTTGTGCCTGTGAATAAGCTGCACGTAGAGGTGAAGAGCAGCAAGAGCTTTCAGGGCTGGCAGCTTCCTTGTGGGAGAAGGAGCCGAATGTTTCCCTTTCAGAAAGAGGCACTGCCGAGGACAGGCAGCATGAGCTGTAGCGTCTGTGGGAAAGCACAGATCCGCAGGGCTGTTGTGCCTGTGAATAGGCTGCACGGGGAAAGTGAAAAGCAGCAAGAGCTTTCAGGGCTGGCAGCTTCCTTGTGGGAGAAGGAGCCCAATATTTACCATTTCGGAAAGAGGCACTGCCGAGGACAGGCAGCATGAGCTGTAGCGTCTGTGGGAAAGCACAGATCCGCAGGGCTGTTGTGCCTGTGAATAGGCTGCACGGGGAAAGTCAAGAGCAGCAAGAGCTTTCAGGGCTGGCAGCTTCCTTGTGGGAGAAGGAGCCGAATGTTTCCCTTTCAGAAAGAGGCAGGGCCGAGGACAGGCATCAATGAGCTGTAGCGTCTGTGGGAAAGCAGAGATCCGCAGGGCTGTTGTGCCTGTGAATAGGCTGCACGGGGAAAGTGAAATGCAGCAAGAGCTTTCAGGGCTGGCAGCTTCCTTGTGGGAGAAGGAGCCCAATATTTGTCATTTCGGAAAGAGACACTGCCGAGGACAGGCAGCATGAGCTGTAGCGTCTGTGGGAAAGCACAGATCCGCAGGGCTGTTGTGCCTGTGAATAGGCTGCACGGGGAAAGTGAAAAGCAGCAAGAGCTTTCAGGGCTGGTAGTTTCCTTGTGGGAGAAGGAGCCGAATGTTTCCCTTTCAGAAAGAGACACTGCTGAGGACAGTCAGCATGAGCTGTAGCGTCTGTGGGAAAGCACAGATCCGCAGGGCTGTTGTGCCTGTGAATAGGCTGCACGGGGAAATTGAAAAGCAGCAAGAGCTTTCAGGGCTGGCAGCTTCCTTGTGGGAGAAGGAGCCGAATGTTTCCTTTTCGGAAAGGTGCTCATCCTAGCACAGGCAGCATGAGCAGTAGCGTCTGTGGGAAAGCAGAGATCCGCAGGGCTGTTGTGCCTGTGTATAGGCTGCACGGGGAAAGTGAAAAGCAGCAAGAGCTTTCAGTGCTGGCAGCTTCCTTGTGGGAGAAGGAGCCGAATGTTTCCCTTTCACAGAGAGGCACTGCCGAGGACAGGCAGCATGAGCTGTAGCGTCTGTGGGAAAGCACAGATCCGCAGGGCTGTTGTGCCTGTGAATAGGCTGCACGGGGAAAGTCAAGAGCAGCAAGAGCTTTCAGGGCTGGCAGCTTCCTTGTGGGAGAAGGAACCCAATATTTGCCATTTCGGAAAGAGGCACTTCCGAGGACAGGCAGCATGAGCAGTAGCGTCTGTGGGAAAGCACAGATCCGCAGGGCTGTTGTGCCTGTGAATAGGCTGCACGGGGAAAGTGAAAAGCAGCAAGAGCTTTCAGGGCTGGCAGCTTCCTTGTGGGAGAAGGAGCCGAATGTTTCCCTTTCAGAAAGAGGCACTGCCGAGGACAGGCAGCATGCGATTTAGCATAAGTGAGAAAGCAAAGATCCGCAGGGCTGTTGTGCCTGTGAATAGGCTGCACGGGGAAAGTCAAGAGCAGCAAGAGCTTTCAGGGCTGGCAGCTTCCTTGTGGGAGAAGGAGCCCAATATTTGCCATTTCGGAAAGAGACACTGCCGAGGACAGGCAGCATGATCTGTAGCGTCTGTGGGAAAGCACAGATCCGCAGGGCTGTTGTGCCTGTGAATAGGCTGCACGGGGAAAGTCAAGAGCAGCAAGAGCCTTCAGGGATGGCAGCTTCCTTGTGGGAGAAGGATCCGAATGTTTCCCTTTCAGAAAGAGGCACTGCCGAAAACAGGCATCAATGAGCTGTAGCGTCTGTGGGAAAGCAGAGATCCGCAGGGCTGTTGTGCCTGTGAATAGGCTGCACGGGGAAAGTGAAAAGCAGCAAGAGCTTTCAGGGCTGGCATCTTCCTTGTGGGAGAAGGAGCCCAATATTTGCCATTTCGGAAAGAGACACTGCCGAGGACAGGCAGCATGACCTGTAGCGTCTGTGGGAAAGCACAGATCCGCAGGGCTGTTGTGCCTGTGAATAGGCTGCACGGGGAAAGTGAAAAGCAGCAAGAGCTTTCAGGGCTGGCAGCTTCCTTGTGGGAGAAGGAGCCCAATATTTGCCATTTCGGAAAGAGACACTGCCGAGGACAGGCAGCATGATCTGTAGCGTCTGTGGGAAAGCACAGATCCGCAGGGCTGTTGTGCCTGTGAATAGGCTGCACGGGGAAAGTCAAGAGCAGCAAGAGCTTTCAGGGCTGGCAGCTTCCTTGTGGGAGAAGGAGCCCAATATTTGTCATTTCGGAAAGAGACACTGCTGAGGACAGGCAGCATGAGCTGTAGCGTCTGTGGGAAAGCACAGATCCGCAGGGCTGTTGTGCCTGTGAATAGGCTGCACGGGGAAGGTGAAAAGCAGCAAGAGCTTTCAGGGCTGGCAACTTCTTTGTGGGAGAAGGAGCCGAATGTTTCCCTTTCGGAAAGAGGCACTGCCGCGGACAGGCAGCATGCGATTTAGCATATGTGAGAAAGCACAGATCCGCAGGGCTGTTGTGCCTGTGAATAAGCTGCACGTAGAGGTGAAGAGCAGCAAGAGCTTTCAGGGCTGGCAGCTTCCTTGTGGGAGAAGGAGTCGAATGTTTCCTTTTCAGAAAGAGGCACTGCCGAGGACAGGCAGCATGAGCTGTAGCGTCTGTGGGAAAGCAGAGATCCGCAGGGCTGTTGTGCCTGTGAATAGGCTGCACGGGGAAAGTGAAAAGCAGCAAGAGCTTTCAGGGCTGGCAGCTTCCTTGTGGGAGAACGAGTCTTGTGTTTCGTTTTCGGAAAGGTGCTCATTCGAGCACAGGCAGCATGAGCTGTAGCGTCTGTGGGAAAGCAGAGATCCGCAGGGCTGTTGTGCCTGTGAATAGGCTGCACGGGGAGGTGAAAAGCAGCAAGAGCTTTCAGGGCTGGCAGCTTCCTTGTGGGAGAAGGAGCCCAATATTTGTCACTTCGGAAAGAGACACTGCTGAGGACAGGCAGCATGATCTGTAGCGTCTGTGGGAAAGCACAGATCCGCAGGGCTGTTGTGCCTGTGAATAGGCTGCACGGGGAAAGTGAAAAGCAGCAAGAGCTTTCAGGGCTGGCAGCTTCCTTGTGGGAGAAGGAACCCAATATTTGTCATTTCGGAAAGAGACACTGCTGAGGACAGGCAGCATGAGCTGTAGCGTCTGTGGGAAAGCACAGATCCGCAGGGCTGTTGTGCCTGTGAATAGGCTGCACGGGGAAAGTGAAAAGCAGCAAGAGCTTTCAGGGCTGGCAGCTTCCTTGTGGGAGAAGGAACCGAATGTTTCCCTTTCAGAAAGAGGCACTGCGGAGGACAGGCATCATGAGCTGTAGCGTCTGTGGGAAAGCACAGATCCGCAGGCTGTTGTGCCTGTGAATAGGCTGCACGGGGAAAGTCAAGAGCAGCAAGAGCTTTCAGGGCTGGCAGCTTCCTTGTGGGAGAAGGAGCCGAATGTTTCCCTTTCAGAAAGAGGCACTGCCGAGGACAGGCAGCATGAGCTGTAGCGTCTGTGGGAAAGCACAGATCCGCAGGGCTGTTGTGCCTGTGAATAGGCTGCACGGGGAAAGTGAAAAGCAGCAAGAGCTTTCAGGGCTGGCAGCTTCCTTGTGGGAGAAGGAGCCCAATATTTGTCATTTCGGAAAGAGACACTGCTGAGGACAGGCAGCATGAGCTGTAGCGTCTGTGGGAAAGCACAGATCCGCAGGGCTGTTGTGCCTGTGAATAGGCTGCACGGGGAAAGTGAAGAGCAGCAAGAGCTTTCAGGGCTGGCAGCTTCCTTGTGGGAGAAGGAGCCGAATGTTTCCCTTTCAGAAAGAGACACTGCCGAGGACAGGCAGCATGAGCTGTAGCGTCTGTGGGAAAGCAGAGATCCGCAGGGCTGTTGTGCCTGTGAATAGGCTGCACGGGGAGCTGACGAGCAGCAAGAGCTTTCAGGGCTGGTAGTTTCCTTGTGGGAGAAGGAGCCGAATGTTTCCTTTTCAGAAAGAGGCAGGGCCGAGGACAGGCAGCATGAGCTGTAGCGTCTGTGGGAAAGCACAGATCCGCAGGGCTGTTGTGCCTGTGAATAGGCTGCACGGGGAAAGTGAAAAGCAGCAAGAGCTTTCAGGGCTGGCAGCTTCCTTGTGGGAGAAGGAGCCGAATGTTTCCTTTTCGGAAAGAGACACTGCCGAGGACAGGCATCATGAGCTGTAGCGTCTGTGGGAAAGCACAGATCCGCAGGGCTGTTGTGCCTGTGAATAGGCTGCACGGGGAAAGTGAAAAGCAGCAAGAGCTTTCAGGGCTGGCAGCTTCCTTGTGGGAGAACGAGTCTTGTGTTTCCTTTTCGGAAAGGTGCTCATCCGAACACAGGCAGCATGAGCTGTAGCGTCTGTGGGAAAGCACAGATCCGCAGGGCTGTTGTGCCTGTGAATAGGCTGCACGGGGAAAGTCAAGAGCAGCAAGAGCTTTCAGGGCTGGCAGCTTCCTTGTGGGAGAAGGAGCCGAATGTTTCCCTTTCAGAAAGAGGCACTGCCGAGGACAGGCAGCATGAGCTGTAGCGTCTGTGGGAAAGCACAGATCCGCAGGGCTGTTGTGCCTGTGAATAGGCTGCACGGGGAAAGTGAAAAGCAGCAAGAGCTTTCAGGGCTGGCAGCTTCCTTGTGGGAGAACGAGTCTTGTGTTTCCTTTTCGGAAAGGTGCTCATCCGAGCACAGGCAGCATGAGCTGTAGCGTCTGTGGGAAAGCACAGATCCGCAGGGCTGTTGTGCCTGTGAATAGGCTGCACGGGGAAAGTCAAGAGCAGCAAGAGCTTTCAGGGCTGGCAGCTTCCTTGTGGGAGAAGGAGCCGAATGTTTCTCGTTCAGAAAGAGGCACTGCCGAGGACAGGCAGCATGAGCTGTAGCGTCTGTGGGAAAGCACAGATCCGCAGGGCTGTTGTGCCTGTGAATAGGCTACACGGGGAAAGTCAAGAGCAGCAAGAGCTTTCAGGGCTGGCAGCTTCCTTGTGGGAGAAGGAGCCCAATATTTGCCATTTCGGAAAGAGACACTGCCGAGGACAGGCAGCATGAGCTGTAGCGTCTGTGGGAAAGCACAGATCCGCAGGGCTGTTGTGCCTGTGAATAGGCTGCACGGGGAAAGTGAAGAGCAGCAAGAGCTTTCAGGGCTGGCAGCTTCCTTGTGGGAGAAGGAGCCGAATGTTTCCCTTTCAGAAAGAGACACTGCTGAGGACAGGCAGCATGAGCTGTAGCGTCTGTGGGAAAGCACAGATCCGCAGGGCTGTTGTGCCTGTGAATAGGCTGCACGGGGAAAGTGAAGAGCAGCAAGAGCTTTCAGGGCTGGCAGCTTCCTTGTGGGAGAAGGAGCCCAATATTTGTCATTTCGGAAAGAGACACTGCTGAGGACAGGCAGCATGAGCTGTAGCGTCTGTGGGAAAGCACAGATCCGCAGGGCTGTTGTGCCTGTGAATAGGCTGCACGGGGAAAGTGAAAAGCAGCAAGAGCTTTCAGGGCTGGCAGCTTCCTTGTGGGAGAAGGAACCCAATATTTGCCATTTCGGAAAGAGGCACTTCCGAGCACAGGCATCATGAGCAGCAGCGTCTGTGGGAAAGCACAGACCGGCAGGGCTGTTGTGCCTGTGAATAGGCTGCACAGGGAAAGTGAAAAGCAGCAAGAGCTTTCAGTGCTGGCAGCTTCCTTGTGGGAGAACGAGTCTTGTGTTTCCTTTTCGGAAAGGTGCTCATCCGAGCACAGGCAGCATGAGCTGTAGCGTCTGTGGGAAAGCACAGATCCGCAGGGCTGTTGTGCCTGTGAATAGGCTGCACGGGGAAAGTCAAGAGCAGCAAGAGCTTTCAGGGCTGGCAGCTTCCTTGTGGGAGAAGGAGCCCAATATTTGCCATTTCGGAAAGAGACACTGCTGAGGACAGGCAGCATGAGCTGTAGCGTCTGTGGGAAAGCACAGATCCGCAGGGCTGTTGTGCCTGTGAATAGGCTGCACGGGGAAAGTGAAGAGCAGCAAGAGCTTTCAGGGCTGGCAGCTTCCTTGTGGGAGAAGGAGCCGAATGTTTCCCTTTCAGAAAGAGACACTGCTGAGGACAGGCAGCATGAGCTGTAGCGTCTGTGGGAAAGCACAGATCCGCAGGGCTGTTGTGCCTGTGAATAGGCTGCACGGGGAAAGTGAAGAGCAGCAAGAGCTTTCAGGGCTGGCAGCTTCCTTGTGGGAGAACGAGTCTTGTGTTTCCTTTTCGGAAAGGTGCTCATCCGAGCACAGGCAGCATGAGCTGTACCGTCTGTGGGAAAGCACAGATCCGCAGGGCTGTTGTGCCTGTGAATAGGCTGCACGGGGAGGTGAAGAGCAGCAAGAGCTTTCAGGGCTGGCAGCTTCCTTGTGGGAGAAGGAGCCGAATGTTTCCCTTTCAGAAAGAGGCACTGCCGAGGACAGGCAGCATGAGCTGTAGCGTCTGTGGGAAAGCACAGATCCGCAGGGCTGTTGTGCCTGTGAATAGGCTGCATGGGGAAAGTGAAAAGCAGCAAGAGCTTTCAGGGCTGGCAGCTTCCTTATGGGAGAAGGAGTCGAATGTTTCCCTTTCAGAAAGAGGCACTGCCGCGGACAGGCAGCATGCGATTTAGCATATGTGAGAAAGCAAAGATCCGCAGGGCTGTTGTGCCTGTGAATAGGCTGCACGGGGAAAGTCAAGAGCAGCAAGAGCTTTCAGGGCTGGCAGCTTCCTTGTGGGAGAAGGAGCCCAATATTTGCCATTTCGGAAAGAGACACTGCCGAGGACAGGCAGCATGATCTGTAGCGTCTGTGGGAAAGCACAGATCCGCAGGGCTGTTGTGCCTGTGAATAGGCTGCACGGGGAAAGTCAAGAGCAGCAAGAGCCTTCAGGGATGGCAGCTTCCTTGTGGGAGAAGGAGCCGAATGTTTCCCTTTCAGAAAGAGGCACTGCCGAAAACAGGCATCAATGAGCTGTAGCGTCTGTGGGAAAGCAGAGATCCGCAGGGCTGTTGTGCCTGTGAATAGGCTGCACGGGGAAAGTGAAAAGCAGCAAGAGCTTTCAGGGCTGGCAGCTTCCTTGTGGGAGAAGGAGCCGAATGTTTCCCTTTCAGAAAGAGACACTGCCGAGGACAGGCAGCATGAGCTGTAGCGTCTGTGGGAAAGCACAGATCCGGAGGGCTGTTGTGCCTGTGAATAGGCTGCACGGGGAAAGTGAAAAGCAGCAAGAGCTTTCAGGGCTGGCAGCTTCCTTGTGGGAGAAGGAGCCGAATGTTTCCTTTTCGGAAAGGTGCTCATCCTAGCACAGGCAGCATGAGCAGTAGCGTCTGTGGGAAAGCAGAGATCCGCAGGGCTGTTGTGCCTGTGAATAGACTGCACGGGGAAAGTCAAGAGCAGCAAGAGCTTTCAGGGCTGGCAGCTTCCTTGTGGGAGAAGGAGCCCAATATTTGCCATTTCGGAAAGAGACACTGCCGAGGACAGGCAGCATGAGCTGTAGCGTCTGTGGGAAAGCAGAGATCCGCAGGGCTGTTGTGCCTGTGAATAGGCTGCACGGGGAAAGTCAAGAGCAGCAAGAGCTTTCAGGGCTGGCAGCTTGCTTGTGGGAGAAGGAGCCGGACGTTTCCGTTTCAGAAACAGACACTGCCGAGGACAGGCAGCATGAGCTGTAGCGTCTGTGGGAAAGCACAGATCCGCAGGGCTGTTGTGCCTGTGAATAGGCTGCACGGGGAAAGTCAAGAGCAGCAAGAGCTTTCAGGGCTGGCAGCTTCCTTGTGGGAGAAGGAGCCCAATATTTGCCATTTCGGAAAGAGACACTGCCGAGGACAGGCAGCATGATCTGTAGCGTCTGTGGGAAAGCAGAGATCCGCAGGGCTGTTGTGCCTGTGAACAGGCTGCACGGGGAAAGTGAAAAGCAGCAAGAGCTTTCAGGGCTGGCAGCTTCCTTGTGGGAGAAGGAACCCAATATTTGTCATTTCGGAAAGAGACACTGCTGAGGACAGGCAGCATGAGCTGTAGCGTCTGTGGGAAAGCACAGATCCTCAGGGCTGTTGTGCCTGTGAATAGGCTGCACGGGGAAAGTGAAAAGCAGCAAGAGCTTTCAGGGCTGGCAGCTTCCTTGTGGGAGAAGGAGCCGAATGTTTCCCTTTCAGAAAGAGGCACTGCCGAGGACAGGCATCATGAGCTGTAGCGTCTGTGGGAAAGCAGAGATCCGCAGGGCTGTTGTGCCTGTGAATAGGCTGCACGGGGAAAGTGAAAAGCAGCAAGAGCTTTCAGGGCTGGCAGCTTCCTTGTGGGAGAAGGAGACGAATGTTTCCTTTTCAGAAAGAGACACTGCCGAGCACAGGCAGCATGAGCTGTAGCGTCTGTGGGAAAGCACAGATCTGCAGGGCTGTTGTGCCTGTGAATAGGCTGCACGGGGAAAGTCAAGAGCAGCAAGAGCTTTCAGGGCTGGCAGCTTCCTTGTGGGAGTAGGAGCCGAATGTTTCCCTTTCAGAAAGAGGCACTGCCGAGGACAGGCAGCATGAGCAGTAGCGTCTGTGGGAAAGCACAGATCCTCAGGGCTGTTGTGCCTGTGAATAGGCTGCACGGGGAAAGTGAAAAGCAGCAAGAGCTTTCAGGGCTGGCAGCTTCCTTGTGGGAGAAGGAGCCGAATGTTTCCCTTTCAGAAAGAGGCACTGCCGAGGACAGGCAGCATGAGCTGTAGCGTCTGTGGGAAAGCAGAGATGCGCAGGGCTGTTGTGCCTGTGAACAGGCTGCACGGGGAAAGTCAAAAACAGCAAAAGCTTTCAGGGCTGGCAGCTTCCTTGTGGGAGAAGGAGCCCAATATTTGCCATTTCGGAAAGAGGCACTGCCGAGGACAGGCAGCATGAGCAGTAGCGTCTGTGGGAAAGCACAGATCCGCAGGGCTGTTGTGCCTGTGAATAGGCTGCACGGGGAAAGTGAAAAGCAGCAAGAGCTTTCAGGGCTGGCAGCTTCCTTGTGGGAGAAGGAACCCAATATTTGTCATTTCGGAAAGAGACACTGCTGAGGACAGGCAGCATGAGCAGTAGCGTCTGTGGGAAAGCACATATCCGCAGGGCTGTTGTGCCTGTGAATAGGCTGCACGGGGAAAGTGAAAAGCAGCAAGAGCTTTCAGGGCTGGCAGCTTCCTTGTGGGAGAAGGAGCCGAATGTTTCCCTTTCAGAAAGAGACACTGCCGAAAACAGGCATCAATGAGCTGTAGCTTCTGTGGGAAAGCAGAGATCCGCAGGGCTGTTGTGCCTGTGAATAGGCTGCACGGGGAAAGTGAAAAGCAGCAAGAGCTTTCAGGGCTGGCAGCTTCCTTGTGGGAGAACGAGTCTTGTGTTTCGTTTTCGGAAAGGTGCTCATCCAAGCACAGGCAGCATGAGCTGTAGCGTCTGTGGGAAAGCAGAGATCCGCAGGGCTGTTGTGCCTGTGAATAGGCTGCACGGGGAGGTGAAAAGCAGCAAGAGCTTTCAGGGCTGGCAGCTTCCTTGTGGGAGAAGGAGCCGAATGTTTCCCTTTCAGAAAGAGGCACTGCCGAAAACAGGCATCAATGAGCTGTAGCGTCTGTGGGAAAGCAGAGATCCGCAGGGCTGTTGTGCCTGTGAATAGGCTGCACGGGGAAAGTGAAAAGCAGCAAGAGCTTTCAGGGCTGGCAGCTTCCTTGTGGGAGAAGGAGCCCAATATTTGCCATTTCGGAAAGAGACACTGCCGAGGACAGGCAGCATGAGCTGTAGCGTCTGTGGGAAAGCAGAGATCCGCAGGGCTGTTGTGCCTGTGAATAGGCTGCACGGGGAGGTGACGAGCAGCAAGAGCTTTCAGGGATGGTAGTTTCCTTGTGGGAGAAGGAGCCGGACGTTTCCGTTTCAGAAAGAGACACTGCCGAGGACAGGCAGCATGAGCTGTAGCGTCTGTGGGAAAGCACAGATCCGCAGGGCTGTTGTGCCTGTGAATAGGCTGCACGGGGAGGTGAAGAGCAGCAAGAGCTTTCAGGGCTGGCAGCTTCCTTGTGGGAGAAGGAACCGAATGTTTCCCTTTCAGAAAGAGGCACTGCCGAGGACAGGCAGCATGCGATTTAGCATATGTGAGAAAGCACAGATCCGCAGGGCTGTTGTGCCTGTGAATAAGCTGCACGTAGAGGTGAAGAGCAGCAAGAGCTTTCAGGGCTGGCAGCTTCTTTGGGGGAGAAGGAGCCGAATGTTTCCCTTTCAGAAAGAGGCACTGCGGAGGACAGGCATCATGAGCTGTAGCGTCTGTGGGAAAGCACAGATCCGCAGGGCTGTTGTGCCTGTGAATAGGCTGCACGGGGAAAGTGAAAAGCAGCAAGAGCTTTCAGGGCTGGCAGCTTCCTTGTGGGAGAAGGAACCCAATATTTGTCATTTCGGAAAGAGACACTGCTGAGGACAGGCAGCATGAGCTGTAGCGTCTGTGGGAAAGCACAGATCCGCAGGGCTGTTGTGCCTGTGAATAGGCTGCACGGGGAGGTGAAGAGCAGCAAGAGCTTTCAGGGCTGGCAGCTTCCTTGTGGGAGAAGGAGCCGAATGTTTCCCTTTCAGAAAGAGGCACTGCCGAGGACAGGCAGCATGAGCTGTAGCGATTGTGGGAAAGCACAGATCCTCAGGGCTGTTGTGCCTGTGAATAGGCTGCACGGGGAAAGTGAAAAGCAGCAAGAGCTTTCAGGGCTGGCAGCTTCCTTGTCGGAGAAGGAGCCGAATGTTTCCCTTTCAGAAAGAGACACTGCTGAGGACAGGCAGCATGAGCTGTAGCGTCTGTGGGAAAGCACAGATCCGCAGAGCTGTTGTGCCTGTGAATAGGCTGCACGGGGAAAGTGAAGATCAGCAAGAGCTTTCAGGGCTGGCAGCTTCCTTGTGGGAGAAGGAGCCCAATATTTGCCATTTCGGAAAGAGACACTGCCGAGGACAGGCAGCATGACCAGTAGCGTCTGTGGGAAAGCACAGATCCGCAGGGCTGTTGTGCCTGTGAATAGGCTGCACGGGGAAAGTGAAAAGCAGCAAGAGCTTTCAGGGCTGGCAGCTTCCTTGTGGGAGAAGGAACCCAATATTTGTCATTTCGGAAAGAGACACTGCTGAGGACAGGCAGCATGAGCTGTAGCATCTGTGGGAAAGCACAGATCCGCAGGGCTGTTGTGCCTGTGAATAGGCTGCACGGGGAAAGTGAAAAGCAGCAAGAGCTTTCAGGGCTGGCAGCTTCCTTGTGGGAGAAGGAACCGAATGTTTCCCTTTCAGAAAGAGGCAGGGCCGAGGACAGGCAGCATGAGCTGTAGCGTCTGTGGGAAAGCACAGATCCGCAGGGCTGTTGTGCCTGTGAATAGGCTGCACGGGGAAAGTGAAAAGCAGCAAGAGCTTTCAGGGCTGGCAGCTTCCTTGGGGGAGAAGGAGCCGAATGTTTCCCTTTCAGAAAGAGGCACTGCCGAGGACAGGCAGCATGAGCTGTAGCGTCTGTGGGAAAGCAGAGATCCGCAGGGCTGTTGTGCCTGTGAATAGGCTGCACGGGGAAAGTGAAGAGCAGCAAGAGCTTTCAGGGCTGGCAGCTTCCCAGTGGGAGAAGGAGCCGAATGTTTCCCTTTCAGAAAGAGGCACTGCCGCGGACAGGCAGCATGCGATTTAGCATATGTGAGAAAGCACAGATCCGCAGGGCTGTTGTGCCTGTGAATAAGGTGCACGTAGAGGTGAAGAGCAGCAAGAGCTTTCAGGGCTGGCAGCTTCCTTGTGGGAGAAGGAGCCGAATGTTTCCCTTTCAGAAAGAGGCACTGCCGAGGACAGGCAGCATGAGCTGTAGCGTCTGTGGGAAAGCACAGATCCGCAGGGCTGTTGTGCCTGTGAATAGGCTGCACGGGGAAAGTGAAAAGCAGCAAGAGCTTTCAGGGCTGGCAGCTTCCTTGTGGGAGAAGGAGCCCAATATTTACCATTTCGGAAAGAGGCACTGCCGAGGACAGGCAGCATGAGCTGTAGCGTCTGTGGGAAAGCACAGATCCGCAGGGCTGTTGTGCCTGTGAATAGGCTGCACGGGGAAAGTCAAGAGCAGCAAGAGCTTTCAGGGCTGGCAGCTTCCTTGTGGGAGAAGGAGCCGAATGTTTCCCTTTCAGAAAGAGGCAGGGCCGAGGACAGGCATCAATGAGCTGTAGCGTCTGTGGGAAAGCAGAGATCCGCAGGGCTGTTGTGCCTGTGAATAGGCTGCACGGGGAAAGTGAAAAGCAGCAAGAGCTTTCAGGGCTGGTAGTTTCCTTGTGGGAGAATGAGCCGAATGTTTCCCTTTCAGAAAGAGACACTGCTGAGGACAGTCAGCATGAGCTGTAGCGTCTGTGGGAAAGCACAGATCCGCAGGGCTGTTGTGCCTGTGAATAGGCTGCACGGGGAAATTGAAAAGCAGCAAGAGCTTTCAGGGCTGGCAGCTTCCTTGTGGGAGAAGGAGCCGAATGTTTCCTTTTCGGAAAGGTGCTCATCCTAGCACAGGCAGCATGAGCAGTAGCGTCTGTGGGAAAGCAGAGATCCGCAGGGCTGTTGTGCCTGTGAATAGGCTGCACGGGGAAAGTGAAAAGCAGCAAGAGCTTTCAGTGCTGGCAGCTTCCTTGTGGGAGAAGGAGCCGAATGTTTCCCTTTCACAAAGAGGCACTGCCGAGGACAGGCAGCATGCGATTTAGCATAAGTGAGAAAGCAAAGATCCGCAGGGCTGTTGTGCCTGTGAATAGGCTGCACGGGGAAAGTCAAGAGCAGCAAGAGCCTTCAGGGATGGCAGCTTCCTTGTGGGAGAAGGATCCGAATGTTTCCCTTTCAGAAAGAGGCACTGCCGAAAACAGGCATCAATGAGCTGTAGCGTCTGTGGGAAAGCAGAGATCCGCAGGGCTGTTGTGCCTGTGAATAGGCTGCACGGGGAAAGTGAAAAGCAGCAAGAGCTTTCAGGGCTGGCATCTTCCTTGTGGGAGAAGGAGCCCAATATTTGCCATTTCGGAAAGAGACACTGCCGAGGACAGGCAGCATGAGCTGTAGCGTCTGTGGGAAAGCACAGATCCGCAGGTCTGTTGTGCCTGTGAATAGGCTGCACGGGGAAAGTGAAAAGCAGCAAGAGCTTTCAGGGCTGGCAGCTTCCTTGTGGGAGAAGGAGCCCAATATTTGCCATTTCGGAAAGAGACACAGCCGAGGACAGGCAGCATGATCTGTAGCGTCTGTGGGAAAGCACAGATCCGCAGGGCTGTTGTGCCTGTGAATAGGCTGCACGGGGAAAGTCAAGAGCAGCAAGAGCTTTCAGGGCTGGCAGCTTCCTTGTGGGAGAAGGAGCCCAATATTTGTCATTTCGGAAAGAGACACTGCTGAGGACAGGCAGCATGAGCTGTAGCGTCTGTGGGAAAGCACAGATCCGCAGGGCTGTTGTGCCTGTGAATAGGCTGCACGGGGAAGGTGAAAAGCAGCAAGAGCTTTCAGGGCTGGCAACTTCTTTGTGGGAGAAGGAGCCGAATGTTTCCCTTTCGGAAAGAGGCACTGCCGCGGACAGGCAGCATGCGATTTAGCATATGTGAGAAAGCACAGATCCGCAGGGCTGTTGTGCCTGTGAATAAGCTGCACGGGGAAGGTGAAAAGCAGCAAGAGCTTTCAGGGCTGGCAGCTTCCTTGTGGGAGAAGGAGTCGAATGTTTCCTTTTCAGAAAGAGGCACTGCCGAGGACAGGCAGCATGAGCTGTAGCGTCTGTGGGAAAGCAGAGATCCGCAGGGCTGTTGTGCCTGTGAATAGGCTGCACGGGGAAAGTGAAAAGCAGCAAGAGCTTTCAGGGCTGGCAGCTTCCTTGTGGGAGAACGACTCTTGTGTTTCGTTTTCGGAAAGGTGCTCATCCGAGCACAGGCAGCATGAGCTGTAGCGTCTGTGGGAAAGCAGAGATCCGCAGGGCTGTTGTGCCTGTGAATAGGCTGCACGGGGAGGTGAAAAGCAGCAAGAGCTTTCAGGGCTGGCAGCTTCCTTGTGGGAGAAGGAGCCCAATATTTGCCATTTCGGAAAGAGACACTGCCGAGGACAGGCAGCATGAGCTGTAGCGTCTGTGGGAAAGCAGAGATCCGCAGGGCTGTTGTGCCTGTGAATAGGCTGCACGGGGAGGTGACGAGCAGCAAGAGCTTTCAGGGCTGGTAGTTTCCTTGTGGGAGAAGGAGCCGGACGTTTCCGTTTCAGAAAGAGACACTGCCGAGGACAGGCAGCATGAGCTGTAGCGTCTGTGGGAAAGCACAGATCCGCAGGGCTGTTGTGCCTGTGAATAGGCTGCACGGGGAAAGTGAAAAGCAGCAAGAGCTTTCAGGGCTGGCAGCTTCCTTGTGGGAGAAGGAACCCAATATTTGTCATTTCGGAAAGAGACACTGCTGAGGACAGGCAGCATGAGCTGTAGCGTCTGTGGGAAAGCACAGATCCGCAGGGCTGTTGTGCCTGTGAATAGGCTGCACGGGGAGGTGAAGAGCAGCAAGAGCTTTCAGGGCTGGCAGCTTCCTTGTGGGAGAAGGAACCGAATGTTTCCCTTTCAGAAAGAGGCAGGGCCGAGGACAGGCAGCATGAGCTGTAGCGTCTGTGGGAAAGCACAGATCCGCAGGGCTGTTGTGCCTGTGAATAGGCTGCACGGGGAAGGTGAAAAGCAGCAAGAGCTTTCAGGGCTGGCAACTTCTTTGTGGGAGAAGGAGCCGAATGTTTCCCTTTCGGAAAGAGGCACTGCCGCGGACAGGCAGCATGCGATTTAGCATATGTGAGAAAGCACAGATCCGCAGGGCTGTTGTGCCTGTGAATAGGCTGCACGGGGAGGTGAAGAGCAGCAAGAGCTTTCAGGGCTGGCAGCTTCCTTGTGGGAGAAGGAGTCGAATGTTTCCTTTTCAGAAAGAGACACTGCCGAGGACAGGCAGCATGAGCTGTAGCGTCTGTGGGAAAGCACAGATCCGCAGGGCTGTTGTGCCTGTGAATAGGCTGCACGGGGAAAGTGAAAAGCAGCAAGAGCTTTCAGGGCTGGCAGCTTCCTTGTGGGAGAACGAGTCTTGTGTTTCGTTTTCGGAAAGGTGCTCATCCGAGCACAGGCAGCATGAGCTGTAGCGTCTGTGGGAAAGCAGAGATCCGCAGGGCTGTTGTGCCTGTGAAGAGGCTGCACGGGGAGGTGAAAAGCAGCAAGAGCTTTCAGGGCTGGCAGCTTCCTTGTGGGAGAAGGAGCCGAATGTTTCCCTTTCAGAAAGAGGCACTGCCGAAAACAGGCATCAATGAGCTGTAGCGTCTGTGGGAAAGCAGAGATCCGCAGGGCTGTTGTGCCTGTGAATAGGCTGCACGGGGAGGTGAAAAGCAGCAAGAGCTTTCAGGGCTGGCAGCTTCCTTGTGGGAGAAGGAGCCCAATATTTGCCATTTCGGAAAGAGACACTGCCGAGGACAGGCAGCATGAGCTGTAGCGTCTGTGAGAAAGCAGAGATCCGCAGGGCTGTTGTGCCTGTGAATAGGCTGCACGGGGAGGTGAAGAGCAGCAAGAGCTTTCAGGGCTGGCAGCTTCCTTGTAGGAGAAGGAACCGAATGTTTCCCTTTCAGAAAGAGGCAGGGCCGAGGACAGGCAGCATGAGCTGTAGCGTCTGTGGGAAAGCACAGATCCGCAGGGCTGTTGTGCCTGTGAATAGGCTGCACGGGGAAAGTGAAAAGCAGCAAGAGCTTTCAGGGCTGGCAGCTTCCCAGTGGGAGAAGGAGCCGAATGTTTCCCTTTCAGAAAGAGGCACTGCCGCGGACAGGCAGCATGCGATTTAGCATATGTGAGAAAGCACAGATCCGCAGGGCTGTTGTGCCTGTGAATAAGCTGCACGTAGAGGTGAAGAGCAGCAAGAGCTTTCAGGGCTGGCAGCTTCTTTGGGGGAGAAGGAGCCGAATGTTTCCCTTTCAGAAAGAGGCACTGCGGAGGACAGGCATCATGAGCTGTAGCGTCTGTGGGAAAGCACAGATCCGCAGGGCTGTTGTGCCTGTGAATAGGCTGCACGGGGAAAGTGAAAAGCAGCAAGAGCTTTCAGGGCTGGCAGCTTCCTTGTGGGAGAAGGAACCCAATATTTGTCATTTCGGAAAGAGACACTGCTGAGGACAGGCAGCATGAGCTGTAGCGTCTGTGGGAAAGCACAGATCCGCAGGGCTGTTGTGCCTGTGAATAGGCTGCACGGGGAAAGTGAAAAGCAGCAAGAGCTTTCAGGGCTGGCAGCTTCCCAGTGGGAGAAGGAGCCGAATGTTTCCCTTTCAGAAAGAGGCACTGCCGCGGACAGGCAGCATGCGATTTAGCATATGTGAGAAAGCACAGATCCGCAGGGCTGTTGTGCCTGTGAATAAGCTGCACGTACAGGTGAAGAGCAGCAAGAGCTTTCAGGGCTGGCAGCTTCCTTGTGGGAGAAGGAGCCGAATGTTTCCCTTTCAGAAAGAGGCACTGCCGAGGACAGGCAGCATGAGCTGTAGCGTCTGTGGGAAAGCACAGATCCGCAGGGCTGTTGTGCCTGTGAATAGGCTGCACGGGGAAAGTGAAAAGCAGCAAGAGCTTTCAGGGCTGGCAGCTTCCTTGTGGGAGAAGGAGCCCAATATTTGCCATTTCGGAAAGAGGCACTGCCGAGGACAGGCAGCATGAGCTGTAGCGTCTGTGGGAAAGCAGAGATCCGCAGGGCTGTTGTGCCTGTGAATAGGCTGCACGGGGAGGTGAAGAGCAGCAAGAGCTTTCAGGGCTGGCAGCTTCCTTGTGGGAGAAGGAGCCGAATGTTTCCCTTTCAGAAAGAGGCACTGCCGAAAACAGGCATCAATGAGCTGTAGCGTCTGTGGGAAAGCAGAGATCCGCAGGGCTGTTGTGCCTGTGAATAGGCTGCACGGGGAAAGTGAAAAGCAGCAAGAGCTTTCAGGGCTGGCAGCTTCCTTGTGGGAGAACGAGTCTTGTGTTTCCTTTTCGGAAAGGTGCTCATCCGAGCACAGGCAGCATGAGCTGTAGCGTCTGTGGGAAAGCACAGATCCGCAGGGCTGTTGTGCCTGTGAATAGGCTGCACGGGGAGGTGAAGAGCAGCAAGAGCTTTCAGGGCTGGCAGCTTCCTTGTGGGAGAAGGAGCCGAATGTTTGCCGTTTCGGAAAGAGACACTGCCGAGGACAGGCAGCATGAGCAGTAGCGTCTGTGGGAAAGCAGAGATCCGCAGGGCTGTTGTGCCTGTGAATCGGCTGCACGGGGAAAATGAAAATCAGCAGAAGCTTTCAGTGCTGGTAGCTTCCTTGTGGGAGAAGGAGCCGAATGTTTCCCTTTCACAAAGAGGCACTGCCAGGACAGGCAGCATGAGCTGTAGCATCTGTGGGAAAGCACAGATCCGCAGGGCTGTTGTGCCTGTGAATAGGCTGCACGGGGAAAGTCAAGATCAGCAAGAGCTTTCAGGGCTGGCAGCTTCCTTGTGGGAGAAGGAGCTCAATATTTGCCATTTCGGAAAGAGACACTGCCGAGGACATGTAGCATGAGCAGTAGCGTCTGTGGGAAAGCACAGATCCGCAGTGCTGTTGTGCCTGTGAATAGGCTGCACGGGGAAAGTCAAGAGCAGCAAGAGCTTTCAGGGCTGGCAGCTTCCTTGTGGGAGAAGGAGCCGAATGTTTCCCTTTCAGAAAGAGGCACTGCCGAAAACAGGCATCATGAGCTGTAGCATCTGTGGGAAAGCACAGATCTGCAGGACTGTTGTGCCTGTGAATAAGCTGCACGTGGAGGTGAAGAGCAGCAAGAGCTTTCAGGGCTGGCAGCTTCCTTGTGGGAGAAGGAGTCGAATGTTTCCTTTTCAGAAAGAGGCACTGCCGAGGACAGGCAGCATGAGCTGTAGCGTCTGTGGGAAAGCAGAGATCCGCAGGGCTGTTGTGCCTGTGAATAGGCTGCACGGGGAAAGTGAAAAGCAGCAAGAGCTTTCAGGGCTGGCAGCTTCCTTGTGGGAGAACGACTCTTGTGTTT